>VXBQ01010110.1:78643-170835 GCA_013400175.1 Phainopepla nitens
GGGGGAAACATCCAAAAACTTGTTGAGGAGATCATGCAGCAAGTGGGGGGCAGGACACAGCAGATCCTGAGGAGGTCCTGCAGCAGGATGAGGGGATTCCACAGCTGGTCAGAGCACATCCCGCAGTAGGGCAAGGGTAGCCCACAGCCACTGGAGCCAGCATGGACCAGTGCCCGTGTTCCCTCTGCTCCCTGGCCAGCAGCAGACCCAGACCCAGTGTTGGCCCTGCTCCCTCTGTGAACAGAAGCCACCTGTAGCCCTCAACCCAGCCTCTGCTGACACCTGGCAGAGCTGTGGGCATGGCCGTGGGGGGACAGGCAGGTCGTGCTCCTCTTCTCTGGGGCAGAGCAGCATCAAACGTACCCCACAGTCCAAGTACGAATTGGACCAATCCCAGTTCCTGCTGGAAGTCCAGAACTCTTTTGAATTCCTGTTCTCCCCTCCTTGCCACAGGCAGTCCCTGCCTCTGCCGAAGCCCTCCCGGCTCCCGTGGCACCCCGGGGCACAAGAGGAAAACATCTTCAGCAGGGCTGGCTCCACCAAAGCTCCGTGGGAAGACAGTGAGAAGAAGGAGCACTGGGAGCAGAGAGCCCCATGCCAGGAGCAGTGCCCCACTGGCTCCTTCCAGCACAAATGCCAGGCCGTGGTCTCATGGTCTCAGTGAGCACCTGTTTCTACATGCACACCACTGAAATTCAGCACAAACCAAGGTCTAACCACTAATGGTGGTACCTTGGGACACCTCCGTCCCCTGTGGGAGGAGGACATCATTAAACACATGCACTATTTCCTTCCCTTATTCTCTCACTCTTTTTCTTCTCTATTCTCCTTACTTTCCCAGCTCTTTATACTTCTTTTTGCCTTTCTTTTCCCTCCTAACTCCCTTTTTGTCCCTTTTCCTGCCTCTCTGTTCCTACTTCCATCTCTCTGGGCGCTTTGTTCTACTCCCCTCCTCCAGCGTGTCCCGCTCTCACAAGTAGGTCTCTTTTTCCCCAGATTTTTCAATTTATATTTTTGTTCCATCTGGGAAGGCCAAGCCTTTGCAGAGCCCACATTTCCCTGAGCCCTCAGACAGGCTCGCTCCTTGGCTGAGGCGAGTCTGAGCGCAGCTGAAGGGGAGCAGGAACGCTCTGAGTGTCTCAGGGCTCCTGCTCGGTTCAGGAGCTGTCGAATCAATTCCTTGCTGGCCTCCCCTCGGGAGTTCAGTCTGTCTGGAGGTGTTTTCATTACAAACGTGGCCTTTTTGGGTGCTTAGGGTTATTTTGTATGAGTGCACTCAAGACTGGGCTGGGTAAATAGAGCTTTACTTCGAGGATGCTTTAAAAGCAAATTGGGATAAGTCAATTTTGATGTGAAAGGATTAAAAATAACTGGGATGTATCCTTAGCTGTTGTAAACTCATGTTGCTGCCTGAAGCACTGGCATTTTAAACCAGGTGAAGGGATTAGCTTGTTTTAAATTCTGTTTGCATCCTAGAAACTAAAAATGAATGTAAGCCAGGAATTATTATTTTCACAATCTCCAGGTACCCAGAACTTTCAAAAACAAATAATCACTTTCCGCTCTAAACCTCCTGATCCTCTAAAAACACTATAAAATTGAGGAGAAATAATGAGGGAGAAGGGAAGAATTTTGTGCAGGTTTGTGTAGACTCAGTCTTTTCTTGTAAAAGCCATTTGACATAAAAAGAACCATTTATGAAAGGTTGTCAGTCCTGAGCCTGGAAGGACGGCATTATACATTACAATGGGGATGCTACAGACTTACTAGAAGCCACCCTAATGTCGATATTCTTACTACCAACTTGTGCTAAAACTGGTTTGCTATCAGAAGACACCTTTCACATCTATATGGCCTTTAGGTGATTGCAGAATTGTAATGAAATATTCATTAATTCCAATTAAATCATTCCTGTTCTTAAAGAAAAGGTGAAAGTCGAGGAGATGACTTTCTGAATTTCAGTGTCATTACAATTGTTTTATTGCAAAAGTAGTAAAAATCCACAATGTGTCTTAAATGTAAATCCTCACAATGTCCATCTCATGAATGCACCAAAGTTTCAGAAGTTTGTAGCAAGTTTCTTTTCTACACTTTGAAGAGCAGCCTCTTATTACTTTTCTTCATTTAAAAGGTTTTTTGCATAGCTGAGTTTTTACTGAAAAAAATCATTCTGAAATATGTAACACTTCTCTGTTTATCCTTTTAGTCTTTGCTGGTACAAGACCAAGATTACCTGGGGCCAGCACAGGGCAAAAGCAACTCTCCATCCTCTCTTACTTTATCACAAGTAACACAGACACCATCCCCAGTCCTCCACATAAACACTTGTTCTCTGACGCTCCTGATACTACCCTGGTTTAAGGAATCTGCCCCAGAAGAATCTTTTTCCTTCCATGTGGGAGCACCCAGCAGGAGGATCCAGTGCAGCCACCTGGGCAAGGCTTTGGTGGAGCTCCAGCTCTGGCTGTGCTTGGGAAGGGTTTGGCTTCTTCCCAAGAGGGAACCCCAAAAGTGCCGTTTTCAGATCGCCTTCACAAGTCCACCAAACACCTTCCACCATAAAAATTCTAATATCAGGGTTAGGGAATGTCACTCTGAATTAATCACAATACTTTAGATTTGACACAGTATGATAATGATCATACAAAGTCCTGAGTTGCTTTAAGAATCTGGAGTGAAATACCTATGTTTAGCTTTCAGTGCAGTTGGTAGGTCTCTCTGGCTCTTCTCAAAGCCTCAGTTTTACTGAAGACTATCTATTAGTAGGCATTCAAATAATTATTTCAAGTGATAATGCACTACAGAGTTTACAGAATTTTGAAGACTAAGAATGTGAATACATCAGCTATCTAAAAAGATAATTTTCTCATAAAGGAAATGAGAAAAAGCATGTAATGTGAGACAGGAGAATTATCTTTTTGCCCTAAAATCTCTCTTAATAATGACAGTATCTATTTTGTTTAATCTTTCACACTGCATATCCAAAAATGGTCTTGTTTCAGCAAAATGCTGAAACTTTGCTGACTCTTGTAGAGGAAGAATGTATTTATTTGTATCATATATATATGAATGTATAGTCTAGGTGTTAAGTTTACCCAAGGTATGAAGGACCTCAAATCAGCTGCTTGTAATGCCTGAAATAACCCAAACACACAAGTCATTCAAGAATAAATTTCTAAGCTGTACCCAGAGTTGGGATGTGGTCCTTATTTCATCCAACAGTTCTGCTTTAGGTCAATAATTAATGTTCAGTGAAGTAGAGGTTGACAGATACACAGCCCAAGACTCTTCTCAATCATTTTTCTTCTCTCTTGGGTCTGAACACGAGGCAGAATAGACCATTCCTGCTGACATTAATTTGGTTCCCCAGCATTTACTCAACCATCACTTACGTTTTTAGTTGCAAATATTTTCGTAAACGACTTCTAAGTTCCCTGCCTCTCTCTCTCTCTCTCTCTCTCTCTGATGTGGCTAGAGTTGGCCAGTGCCTTCTCAAGTTACCAGCAGCATTCTGGCAGAGAAATGGAGGCTCCATACCTGCAGCTCTCACTGAGCCTGCAAACCCAGCTGGGCTCCGAGGTGAGAGTGGCTGAGCAAGCCTGGGCACCCCCGGCGTGATGCTGGACAGAGGTTTGCATAATGTGGAGAAAATGAGAGGCAGTTCAGGCTGTGAGACGCAATTCTCACACGTGGGATTGCCTCTGGAGACGTCCCTGGGGCTGCTGCTTGCAGGAACTTGCAGCACGGGCTGGGAGGTCAGCCCGTTTCTGCCCCGGGATGGCGCAGGTGAGGGGAGCAGCAGCACCTCGTGCCTCTTCTGCCTGGCCTCTTCTGACGTCAAATAAACTAATTTCTAAAAAGTCTAAACACAAATGCTGATTTTGGGATTAGAAGAGGCGCTCTTGTCTGAATTCCTACCAAATCAATCCATACGTTTCATTAGTGAATCCAAAACGTAGAGACAAATTGTGTTTTAAGCTAGCATTTATGTCAAGAGATATCAAGCACTGACTTACAACAATGAAGACAACTTCCCTCAGCAAACTACTCCAACTCTTAAAACCTCATTTCCTGTTTGAATTTCACTGACCTGGACCAGCATATGATATTAAGCCCTCTAATATCAGGAATTTTCACCTTCTATGTGTAATAAGCTGGGAACAAATTCCACAATATCTGTTTCACTACACATCAACATTTTTGTCACCAACGAGTGATTCTGGTAGCTCATCTCCATGACCTTTCCAATACATCAACAAATTTTGAGAAGTCTCTGGCATGATTTCAGGAATATTGTCATCCCCTGGGAATAGCCACACTGTTCTATTCTTAGTTATATAATCTTACAGACCAAGTCAACGATCAGTGTATAAACAGAAATACAGTGAAAATAGTAATAAAAATGAAAGAGATTGACAGAGAACTTCAGCATTAAAAAAGCATCCACAAGTGATTTTATTTCTGGGGTCAGACAAGAAATAGTTGTCATGAGCTGCTGTTGCAGCTCTCTGTTCCCAGCGCTCCTGGTGTCTCATTACGCTGCTTTTCAGCCCTGCTGTTGTCATAGTAGTCCCTGAAGAACCTTATGTAAGGAATAAGATGATGGTTCTGCAGTATGTTAAAAAAGAGCATTTAACAGATAAGTGCTAATGTTCTAGATTAGGGATTCTCACTCCCTTGCTCTGCACTGGCTCATGTAGTTGCATGAATCACTTTGATTGCGAAGTACACGCTCTCCCGTCAGCTTAGAGGGATTGAAGTGGAATATTACAGAGTCTGCTCAGAAAACAGTGCTAGAATAAGAAAAACTGCAAACATACCGCAAAATCTAACAATTTCTAGTTACTCATGAGATTTACTCCTTTGATTTGCACACAGATTTTATTTAGACTTTTGTGCAGACGTGACTGTGTTGGCAAAGTCCAGGGCAGCACAATTCCAAGTGATTCAGCAGGAACTGTGGATTTATGTGATGGGCAGGGACTCAATGCCTTTCTGTAATTTTCAGATATATCTTTTAAAAAATGTAGAGTTCCTGCCAAGAATTGGTTTGGGGATTTCACTGGACTTTGGGGAAACATTCTTTCAGCCTTTTTTCTTCTTGCTGATTGCTTTTGGTGGGAAACAACTTTCCCCTACACACCAAAGTGGGTCATGAGCTGTGGGCTGTGGGCAGAGGATCCTCTGGTGGAGCCAGGGTCTCTCCCTGCTCACCTAACCTAGAGAGTGAGGTCATTTTTCATTGAAATGGTACTTACTGGGCCGTGGGAGAAGGAGGTGGGGAGGCTTCCATGGCCACAGAAATCTACCAAACACAAGAACTGGAGAGGAATTACTCAGGAGGGCCTCGTTGTAGATCTGCTCCCACCACAGACAGGCAATTTATCCTATGCCTCAATGGGATCTGGTGAGACCAAAGCCAAGCAGGTTTTGTAGGCTCATATTCAATAACCAGCCCACCTTCCCTGCCTGCCAGGCCCCTCATGGGTCCTTCTGGTCCCTTCCAGCTCTGCCTCCCCACCTCCCCAGGCACCACACAAGTCTCCTCTGTGTCCCTCACCATGGAAACCTGTGGGAGCACTATGAATGCTGCTAATCCCTGGCTTGCCACTGTCTCCAGAGGGACCAAGAAGAGGTCACTTGTTCAGTTTTTATTTACTGTACTGGTGCCACGTGGCTTCCTTAGATTGCCTGCAGGGAGCAGGGTTTTTTCCTCCTTAACACACAGTTTAGTTTCTGTTTTGATTTTGTTGCTTTGCTTTTCCAGTCCTTGGCTGGAATGTGGTGGTGGCCAGCAGGAGGATACAGGGAAGGTTGTGCTCCTGCCCCTATTAGCATATTAGGCCTGGAAAGAATTATCCAACAAGGCAATGCCCAGGGAGAAGAGTCAGTTGTTCTGCAAATTGCCAGAATTTCACCACTTAAATCCCTTCCTGTGCACCTCTGTTCTGTCCCACTGTCTTCCCAAGGCCAGTGGCAGTTCTCCTATTCATTTCGGGTATGTGTGGTAGGTGCTGCGTGTGGGGCAGGGTGTGGGGTGTTATCTGCAGGGAGGGAAGCAGAGGCATCTGGGAGCACATTTCTGTCCATTCCCCTCTGCTGATGTGGGGCTGGCAGCTCCATGGCTCTCCTGCCTTCCCTGATGCTCTGAACGTTGGTCGTCCGAGGCAGACACAGAGGATCTCGCCCACTTACCCGTGTGCCTTGGCTTTCAGGCTCCCCATGAGATTTTTTAAATTTTAATTTCTCTCCCATTTCTCTTGTTTCTGACTTTTTCCTCTCATCCCTGTACTTTGTGCTGCTTCGTCTGTCACTGCCGTGGGAAGGCGGGTATTCCCAGCAGAGCCCATCTGAGGTGCCTCCAGGGCCTGGAGTACCACTGAGTTCCTTTTTCTCCTTTTCATCCCTATGCAAGATTGCTCAGAAGGGTGAAAATTCCAGTGAAATGGCATGTTAGCAAAAAGCATGCATTAACAACCCTGTAGGGATGGCTGCAAAATGCTTTCCCTCACCAGAGCCACCTCCAACACAGAAACTTCACTTACTACTCCCTTAAGGATGAACTTAGAAAATTGTGAAGTCTCTCTAGTGACTTATATTTTTAAGAATCCCAAAGCACTTAGTAAATTACATTCTCCTGACTTCCTTCAGCTGTGACTGGGGTATAACCAGAAGTGGGGTGACAACTGGCAAGTGTTTAACTTCACATGCTCTCATTAAAAAATGAACTTTGGCTGCACAAGGGAAAGAGCCCCAGCCCTGGCTTGGTAGTGGTGTGGTTTGAGGTTTTCTCTTAGGATGCAGAAAATAAAGTGCTGATGTGGAGCTCAGATCTGTTTGGGCTGTTCTCAGGAAATATCATGGAGTTTTCAGCATCAGAAGAAATCAGCACCTTGGGTTTATCTTCTAGCTGGATGCAGCTGACGAGCAGCCATCACGAGGGTGAGTCCTGCACACGAAAGTGAGGGCACTGCCTGGGGCTGCAGCCCTGAAATCCGTGGCTTGGCTGGGTCTGGCCAGGGGCACAGGCCCCAGGTCGGGGCAGGGGGAGGCGGCTGCGGGCAGGAGGCAGCAGGGAAGCCCAGCTTTCGAGGGAAGAGCTGACCTGCAGCATCATCTCCTGAAAAGGATCTGCTACAAAGGACAAATCATCCACCTCATCCTCCCACTTCCCACTCTGTTCTCCTGCCAGCTCGCTTTTCAAGAGCCACTAGTGCAAAGGGCAGCTAATTATTCCAGGAATTTAAATTGGTTCCTTTTGTGGCAAAGATCAAACAAAAGCAAACCCCCAGCAATGCGGGCTGGCGTTGGCTTCCTGCCTCAGCCACCAGCTCAGTGCTGGGAAGATGTTCTCATCCTCCCAACGGCTCATTATCTGGGCAGAAGTTGCCAGAAAACAGATGGGGAGGAATGGAGGCACAGGAGGATGGGGATGGCACAAGGCTGAGGGAAAGGAAGCAGCAAAAGGAGGGTGGTTAAAGTGAGACAGGTGAAAGGTGTGACAGAGGTTCTTCATGCCGGACCACACAGCCCAGCAGCAGCTCTGCCATCTCAAAACCACGTTCCTGGGTGCTGGCATTGTCTTAACTCCGATTCTGGGGTGACTGTGTGGCATGGCAGGGGTTTTTGGGCCATGCACACCCAGGTGGGCTCATCTCTCCCCACCACAGACCTGCCCCGTTAGCTGAAGTCCCTGTGCTGAGGATGTGGACCTGCACCACCTCTTTTGCTGCCCAGGTTCCCAAAAGACATTTTCCCGTTCTTCCAACTACACCCAAACAGCATGGCAGCTCAGGCACACGTGGCAGTGACATTTTCCATTCCCCCCAAGAGCCAATATCTCCTGCTGCCTCCCTCCTGTGACCAGAGTGCCACAAAAACAGCTTTGCCTAAAGACAACACCTTTGTGGGGAATGGCTGAATAAGACCATAACACTGTTTCTTGTTGCCTTGACAATACACTGAAGCTCTAGAGATCCATTTTAACCCTGTGCTGGGGTAATACCAGCTGATGAAACCCTGCTGGAAACAAGGCAAGCAACTAGACTCACAAAACCAAGTTTTCACATGTGTAGGATCATCAGGATAAGTGGGGTTTTGTCTCCAGAGAGGGACTGGCTCTTTGCCTAGGAAGAGTCTCCAGTCTCTCCCTCTAAAGGCTGAATTTTCAAGTGCTACATAGCAAATCCCTTCCCGATACTCCACTGTTTTTTGAAAATACAAAAGTAATCCCAAATGTCCACAACACTCATGTTCTTTAGCTAGAGCCTCCTGCAAAATCTGCTAAGTCTGAAGATGACCTGCAGCCAACATCCATGGGCTTAGGGGGGTTTTACCAACAGGCTGCAGTTCACAGAGGAATAGAATTCCTATTTGCCAGAGCACTGTTTCTCTCACACTGCTATTAATTCCAATGATGGCACATCTAATTTAGGAATTCCTCAGTGACCAATATACTCCAGTGCCATGACAGGAGCGTGCAGCAATGGGGAAACAGTTAAATGTGGCTGCCTAAGCTCAGTCCATTAGTTGGTCTGTGGGGAACAGCAGCACTTCCTAAAGCGACTCCTCCCTCTGTCCCTCCATGTAGGAGCTCCATGAATAAATAAGAAGTAGGCTTTCTTATGAGGGCCATCGCCCAGCCAGGACTATCCTGCAGTGCTGGAGGTTCAGGAGTCCCTGTTCTGAGAAGCACTGAGCCATCTTCTCGAGGTCCCACAGTGTGTGGTTGCATGAACCACTGACTGTATTCAGACCCGTTGGAAGCACCAAGAGCGGAACAGGCAGGTACTGCTCCAGCTCTTTCTAAATCCAGCTCTTTCTAAACCCAGTTTCTCAACTTCCTGCAGCAGAACAGAGCAATTACACTCCAGATGATGAAATATTTCCTTCAGTTTACCCTAAATTCCAGCGAGTGATGTAACCAGCCATCCTTCAGGTTTGCATCACCAAACACAGTAAAGAGCGAGAACAAATCAATTCTCAGTGGATTGCTCTGGTATTTAAATCCCCCAATAAAACCTTTTCTGTTTTACCTATTCAGATCCCTTCCATATCTGCCATCAGGGTGTCCTTACACGCCTCATCCTGCCAAGGTTAATAGTCAGAGCTGGGATGGTTCCAGCTCATTTCATCGTCTTGTCTGAGATGACATTTTAAGCAGCAAGTGCTTTGTGTCTGACTGGCATAAAGTCAAGTGCCTTACCTCTCATAGCCAGTGCTGATAGTGCTCAGTTAGGAGTCTGCTAAATGGCTGGTTTCTGTAATTACACTAATTGCCTAGGAGAAAAGAGAGAGGAGTGTATCCTTCACTGAAAAAAAGCACATAAGTGTTAGTCTGCGCTGACCTTTTCCTGCTGTTTCCTTCTCCTCTGTGAATGAACGCTATTAGCTGAAACTTCCCCATATTTGCTCCTTGTTCTGCACTTCCTTGTTACAGCTTGGGGTGGCATGGCCAGCAATCTGCATGGGTTTTTCAAAAGAGCAGGTACAATTTTCATGGACATGGATTTCACTTTTTCTGAACAGCATAGACAGGATACTCTGTTGAAAATAAGGTGAAATGGATCAATATTCAACTGTGCATTTAATTTTCTTCAACTGAATAGTCCTACTTGCTTAATATTAAGCACAAACTGAGGGGGAAATAAAATAAAGTGCATGGTTTCAATAAATCAGGAACTTAAAGAATCCCTCTGTACATTATCATCTTTAACAGCATCTTAAACAACTCCCTCTACCAGAAAAGCTGCCCAGGATGTGGACAGAAGAGTGAACTTTGCCACAGATAAATCCTAGCTCAAGTTCAACCAGCAGCACCCAGGAATTAACTCCTCATGTCCTGGGACCTGTGGCTTTCCTTTGCCCTGGCAATGGCTATAGTTGTTTATGCTTCTGCCTCTAATCCAACATAAGCTGGAGAAGCTCTTGAGGTTTCTATTTGCGAGGACAAATTCATCCTGACTGTCTCAGTGGCAGGACAGAGTGATCCCCCTGCATCAGAAACACAGGCTCCCTCGGCCTTGGCATCCCCACTGCAGCTCCCAGCTCACTGGCAGCTCCTGACCCTGGCTGGTTTCTAGCACCCCACTCTCTGCTGCACCCTGACAGCTCTCATTTGAACAGCTGGAGTCCCACAGGTTTCCCTCAGATCCACCCCATCAAGAGACCCCTAAATAGGCAGCAGCAGGCAAAAGCCCTGGGTGCAATGCAGGCAAGCCTTTGAAGCTGACATCACTTGGGTTGGAGGTGTTTTGAACTGCAGAGAGGAAGCTTTATGAAAAGAAAAGGCTTTTATTCTGACAGTTAAGCTTAAGCCTGCCATGACTGTATGTAAAGTGCAAACTCGGAACTTAAAGAGGGAAAAATAAAAGGGCTGGATTCAGCGGACAGTCGGGTTTGACTCCAGCTCAGCTGTCAGAGGAATAAAGCCTTTGAAAAAGAACAAACCAAATCCTCAGTTCTTTTCCCCAGCATCAGCCCTGACTGTGGCAGCTTCAAAGGCTGGGCTATGCCGTGGAGGTCCCACAGGGAGAGCGGGGCCGCCCCCGCAGCTGCTCGAGCCCTTTGCATGCCGGGCCACACCACAGCTCCTTGCTCAGCACCCCGGGTCCCCCCAGCTGGGCCAGCTGCCCTGGTCAGGCTGCTGCCACCCACACCTCCAAAGGAAGGGAGCCTCACTCCCTGGCTCTGGTGTTTCTTCACTTTGGGGCTGCTCTCATGGCAGCGCTGAGTTTGGGTCAGTGCCATCTCTCAGAAGCTCGTATAGGAAACGAGTAATTACCATCTCTGCTTTGTACCTCCAACATCTGCTCCTACACCTCCAGATACACTCTGGCGCTCCAGGCATGGGGGTGACCTCAGTGTCAGAGCTCCCAGGTGAAGGCAAAGATCTGCTCACGAAATATGCACGTCAAGACAGCAAACCCAAAAGGCAGAGCTGGACGTCAAGGCAGAAACTGAAGCTTATAATCACTGGGGTTGTATTTGCCTTTCCAAAGGGCATAACATTTTATGTGATTCATTAAGATTAGCGCCCTGAGTGTATTCATCAGGGCCTTGTTGGTATGGAAATTAATCATTTTGGGGTGCATGGCTGAGCTTTGATGGTGGCTCCTGTGAGGTGAGGCTGTGCAGGCTGCCCCTCAGGTGACATGAAGGGGCTTGTGCTCAGCACAGCCTGGCCAGCTCCAGCCTGGAGCAGGGCTCGCTGCAGGGCTGATGAGGTAGCCAAGGGCTCTGGAATCCTGACCACAAGCTCGGCTTGCTGGGGCAGGAGGAGGGACAGCAGCCATCTCAGGCCTACACACCACTCCATGGCACAGCACCAGGAATGAGCAATCCCGAGGCATTTGCGTGCTCCCACCTCAGCCCTTGTGGTGTTTTAATAGTGGCCAAAGCAGTTAAATTAAAGGGAGACCATTGAAACACTGCTACTGCTGCCATAATCTTCCACTCTGGTATTTGTGGTCTCCATCCCCATGGCTAGTGCCTCTCCACTGAGGGCAGCAAGGGGGGTGGTCTGGCTGGATGAGTGGCAGGGATCAGGTATTGAGGGTGCTGGTCCTTCTGCAGGGGGCACAGCATCAGGATCAGCTGCTCCTTTGGGACTGGGTCACATACAGGCAGGAGCAGGGTCTGGGCTGTGGGATGCTGCACGCTGGGTGTGGTACACGCACATTTCTGCACCTCAGATCCCTTCCTGGTGTGGTATTTAGTCATAACTGAGAGAAATTAACCTACACTTTCAGTCCTCTGGATATTAAAAAATTTTAAAGAAAAATCTGAAATTAGTAATTTTAAGGTTGCTGTATGATAAATTCACAGATTTATTACTCTTCCAGTTCTGCATAGCTGCAAAATGTGTGAGTTATTACAGCTTTACAGCATCCTGACCCTTCAAGTGTTTGTATTTCCCGTTGCATCCTTACCAGGGATAAGAGATAACTGGGCTTGTCTGCAAAATGCCCTGGGTAAGACAAGATCATCAGGAAAATGGCAAGAAGTAAGATGCATGTTCCGTGTTGCACTGACTTCCCTGTCACTTCTGCTCAGTTTATTAGCAGAAAACATACTTTTACTGCACTCCTGCCTTCAGATTCAATCTATTGCAGGAGGTGCACAGCCACAGAGGGTTTTTTCCCCCTTTTCTCTTCCCGATTTGATACTGATCACTCTGAAAAAAGCCTCTCCTCTTTGTCGGCTCCTTGGCAGCAGCGATTCCACGCGGTGACGCAGGCACAGAGAATCGCTGCGTGTTCCCAGCGTCTCCAGCCTGACCTCATCTGTTAGCTGACCGAGCATCCATGGGACGACGTTTCTTTTGGCATGAAGAAAAATCTCTGGCAAGTTTGCTCAGTGAGACCTTGCAGACTTTCCACAAACATATTCCTGACGTAGCAGGAGTCGGGAGGCAGCGCCAGAGACCTTCACAAAGGTGGCATGAGCTTTGTTCTTCCACACCAAAATTCGGCTTTCCTACAAACTTCAACACCTTTTTTTTTTTTTTTGACCAAAACCACCCCACCTTGGTTTTTTTGGCACAGCCATCTCTCTCCAACACTAAATCTCATTATGAGTTGAAACGAATGACGGAAACCACGAGGCTGTAAAAGGAGGAACTGCTAAGGTTGTTGCTTCTGTTTCCAAAGCATGAAATAAGGTATTGAATAATGAGTTTTTCCTTTCAGTGCTTGAGCTCTGTGGGGATATTGCTACAGCTAATTCCTACTCATGTATTTAACAAACTTACAAGCAAGGTCACTTGGTCGCATGTCAGGTATGGGAACCCTGTGAGCCCTGTGGGCAAATGAGAAGCAAAAAAGCACAAGATCTCTGAGTTCATCAGAAACCCAGAGAGAAAAAGGCTGTGGAATAAATGCTGTCATCCCTCATCTCTCGGGGATGGAGTGGCTGTCTGACCCAGGGCACTGCTGGTCTAACAGCATTACCTTGGGGACATTTTGGGCTTGTTTGCCCAGAGATTGCATGTGGCCTGCCAAAGAAAACTGCTCCTCTCAAAGCTCAAATGGTCATCCACAAACTCCCCATAGGAGGAAATAATAACCACAAACTTTCTCAGCTTGTCATCACAGGGCTGGCCACATTACGAATGAACTTTTCCCATTCATACTTGGATTTCACCACATGAAGAAGAAAGAGAAGAAACGCTGCAAAGAGAGGGAGGCAGGAAAGAAAGAGGCAGAGCAAAGTAACAGTCATTATAAACAATGATTCAGGAGATCCTTCCCAAAAGCAACACAAGCAGCTCACTTAATATCCTACGTCAGAAATTGTGATTCCATGTCTGGTATTCAGGAATAAGGATCATTAAGTATTAATAACATTTGCAAATATTAAACAAAGCATTTCTCTGCTGTTGCATGGGTAAGTGAGCTAACAGGCTGACATTAAGTTTCTTAGAATCACAGAAAGGCTGGGGTTGGAAGAGATCTTAAAGATCATCTAGCTCCAACTCTCAACTCTAATTATTATGAAGCATCTTAAAAGCCCTTTATCAAACTCATACCATGACACAAACCCTCCTTCAGGAAGCTGTGATAGTACTAAAGAAAAATCTGGTGAAATCAGGAAAGCTGTTAAAGCTCTTTGGCCTGGAAGGGTCTCACAAGAGGTCCCCATTCCAGCTCCAGCTGCAGCAGGGTGGCAGGCACTGGCTCCTGTACCCCAGCATGTGATAAGATTTCATGAATAACAGCAAGATTAATGTTACCATTCCCCAGTTCCCTCATTTCAGCCCAGAGCAGGATGAGTGCTGTCAGGGATGTGCAGCAGGGTGGATGTAAACCTCCCTCAGTTTGCACCTATTGCCTGCCAGGAGCAGGATAGGGAGCAGAGCTCGGAAAGAGACAGGAACTCTGAATGCTTTTATTTTGCTGTTTAAATGTTTTTTCTTTCCTTTAACTGTACAGCCTTGAGTCCATTACTCACTCTATGTCTGAAATTGAAATTATGGGGGAAAAAATCTTCCATGCATTTGCTTGGATTCATTATCTGTCAAGTGGTATAGAAGGAATAAATTGGGAAGGAAATTTCAAAACCATTCTTCTGACGTGAGTCACAGGAGTAAGCTATCAGAAGCCATGTCAAAGGCACTGCAGTTGGTAAGAAACATATAGCATCTTTATGATTCTTCCTTTCATAAAATCCAAACCATAAACAACAGAAACAAGGGAAGGCAGGGAATATAATTTCATTAGAGCAAACGTGACATAAATTTAATAATAAATATTAGCTGTTATCTAGGCAAATATGAAAAGCCATTTTCAAAATCATTAGCTCTAATCACAAATGAATTTTGAAGCTTCTTTTCCATTTTGTACCTCTGTAATGAACTCTGATAAATTCAAGGGACTACATGTTAAATAAAGAGATAGAAGGGTCTAATTTGCTGCTTCATTAAACCGGCTTATTTCTGGAACGTCTTGCATGTTGCTCTGAATTTCCCATCTCTGAAAGGTGGAGACAATGAACTATCTGTCTCTAATGTAGTGTGGCACACAATTAGGGATTCAAAAGGATGTGAATCTCTTTCCATCAGAGATACACGCAGCGATTATTATTTTATTACCAAATACTGTCAGCGTTACAGATTTCCAGCAGCTACCCTGACACCTGACGCACATGGTAAATTTGCATAAAACGTTGCAAGAAACAGTCAGGTGGAGCATATTTGTGCCACATTATTCCTTCTTACATAAGTCTCCAGTAAGCCTGGAATGGTTAAGTATTCCTGGAGTGAAGATTTGCAGCTGGACAGGATGTTTAGAGGATGACCTGCCTGTTTGGATGTATTTTTAACGTGGTGATACAGCACAAGCTCAAGTTTACAAACTCTGCTCACAAATCTACAGAGCATTTATGAGCTTGTCTGAACCTGTCTCTGCTCAGTGAACTCACACATGTGGATCTGAGACACTGGCCTGCTTGGGGATGAATTCCACTAAAGTTCTCCCAGCTTCAGATGAAATTTTTTTTCAGAACACAAAAGTTCTGTAGCCTCCACTTGACTCTAGCCAAATGGGTTTGCAGGAGAAAGATATTTGAAGCAGTCTTGGAAACATAAAAAGACTCAAAAAGGCTTTGACCTCATAGAGAAACACAGGTGTCCCCTTAGATGCAGTAGCAGCTTCGGATTTACCTCCAAAACCAGAATAATGTAGCTATCCACAGGAGAAACTCTCCTGGTAATGTGAACAGCACTGGAAGGAAATGATTTAGGCATTTAGAATCACACATACGTGCCTTCACTCATATATGGTCAGGATTACCTCTTGTGTACCACGGGTCTGCAAAATTTCCAACCACTGAGCAGCCCTGGATTTCATCCTCCTCTTACTGCCTTTCTCAGCACAAGAGCAGCCTGGTCTAGTGGGAGGTGTCCCTGCCCATGGTAGGGAGGCTGGAACTAGAGGAGCCTTAAAGTCCCTTCCAACCCAAACCATTCTGTTCGTGGGATTCTCACAAAGAACAAAGTTCTCAGCCACTTGCAGGATCCAAATTGCCATGCCAGAACAAAGCAAAGCAAGAGCTGTGATACACTTGATAACTATAGGGAGGAAAAAGGAGAGAAAGAAACTCCCCGAAACACTGGACTTGAAAATTCAAACTCTCAAGTCAGAACATTCAAAATCACAGTCCCCGCAGCACCCATAACTCACCTCCTTGCACATATGTCACACGTGCTACTGGGTATGAGGTTATATTTATGTCCTGCTCTTTCTCTGCCAGGAGCAGAGTTATGGCTACTGGGGGAACTATAACTTTGATTTTCCTGACTTATGTGTATTGAATCTTCAAGAAAGGAAAAAACCCCAACCTGCTTGTTTGGATGGTAGCAAATGTGTCTCTCTTTTACTTTATTTCCCCTTCCTTTTTTGTCCATCTGCCTCTTCACAGCCAGTTAGAACTGTGGACTTTACCCACATGAAGAGGAATAGTTGTTAAAAAGGAGCAACCTGTGCCTTCTTCAGGAAAAATTCTTGACTGAAAGTCATTGGAACAGGTTGCCCAGGGCAGTGGTGGAGTCACCCTCCCTGGAGGGATGTAGAAGGGGTGTAGATGTGACACTGAGGGACATGGTTTCCTGATGAACAAGGCACTGCTCAGCACTGATGAACACAGGGTAAAATTGGACTCGATGATCTTAGAGGTCTTTTCCAACCTGAAGGATTCTGTGATTCTTTGGAAGAGCCAACATCTTCCCATACAGTTCCAGTCCCTACAGGACTGGGTTGGAGAGGCTGCATTAAAAACACTGACACCTTCTAAGTTCTCATTACTAAACTACTGCTTGCAGCAACCTTTTAAAATAAACTCTACCACTTGTGGGTGACTTGCAACAATGTCTAAGCTATCCCTGTCTGGAACTGCTTACGACATCAGTTCAAAGTTTATCAAAATGCAACTGGAGCAACCCAGAACCCCTATTTCAGAGCCATTTACCAGCACTCATTGCACAGTGGCAATTGAGAGGTGAGGACTCTGTTTTCCTCTTCTGTCTGCAGTAGCAGTAGCTGTTAAGTGGCCTTTTTGCTGGAAATAGTATTTGGGAGATTGGCACATACTGTCAAAGACAATTTCTAACAAAATTTCTCCAGTTTCTCTGCTGAAAGTTATGAAGTAACACCTGTTGCAGAGGCTCAGAGGTGGTTTCAGGGAAAGGGTCTTTGCAAAGGCTGTGGGATGGTTCCTGAGGACTTTGATAACCCCTGGATTAAGTTCTAAATCCCTTTTCCTGCTTGACTTCCCCGCTGCCTCCTCGGCTTTGCCAGTTCCCACTGACACCCACCACGGGCAGTGGCAGCAGGTCCAGCAGTCTGTGTGTCCAGGCACTGGTCACAGCTAACTGGGACAGAGGGACAAACAAGGAACATCAACAAAATGAACACTCAGCATTTTGGTGTTCAGCAGAGCCCTGCTGCGCTCTGCAAAGCGAACGATGCTCCTCATTCTCTTTGGCCATTCATTTATAGGAGGAAAAAAAAAAAAGGAAAAGAGAATTAACCTGGATCCTGCTGCTGTGTCTCTACTCTGTGATACTTTCTGGTGGAGGCCCTACTGAGTAAAAAATGATTTTGATTTGATTTCTTGGAACATTCTGTTGTTTTCATCTCCAGTATGGGTTTATTTCGGAGATATTTCCGAGACTTTCAACGAACGAAGATGCAAGGAAATATATTGCACTTGGGAAAACCATACAAATGGTAAATGTCTTTTCAAATAAGTTATAATGATATTTCAAGGGCAGTTTAGACCTATTCAAATTGCATATTCTCATTACCATTCTTAGCAACAGATGTGAGTCCTTCAATCTCCATGTAGTTTTGTTACTCTCTCTCCACAATTTTCAATTTCCTTACAACTATTCAGCTGATTTATGATTTCCCTCCTGTATTTTAAATGCATTCTAACCCCATACATTTGTTTCACTCTCTCTGCTTCAATACTCAAGGTCATTAAAACCCCCAAAATATCCTTTGCTTATACCACAACTTTAAATGTGCTCTTTCTTGTCCAGTGGCTTGTTACGTAATTACTAGTGGCGATATTATCCTGTTTTTATATTTTTATGATTAAAGAGATAAAAATGAACTCAACTGAATAAAATGTAGGAAGATACTTGCAATATCTGTGGCAATTCTGCTGCTGCCCCAGTTGCAGAGGTGGCAGAGAGATGCAGAATTAATCTTTCTCGGTGTGTTGCTTGAAAGTTAACTGAGAAGAAATAAATTATATAGTATTAACATCTGACCCTTCTGATTAAGTGCTGCTTAAACATGCAACAAATTTTAAACCAATTGCATTGTAGAGAGAGGCAAAGTACATGCTAGCCCAGGCAGCCCAAATCTGCCTTAAAAATGAAGATGTCCTGCCAACCCTGTCCCAAGATCACACCCCACTGTCTCTGTGGGTAACACTTGCTTGGACACCATCCCTTTGGTGTTCCTGGCTGGGAGCTGCTTACCCTCCACACACCAAGGCACCCCCGCAGGTTCCCAGTATGCAAGAGCACAACCCTGGCCAGTTTTGTTTGAAAATGCAAATTCTACAGTTCAGCCAAACCTCCACACCTGACAGGGGAAGCAAGAAGCTCGAGTGAGCACGTTGCTGGTCCCCGGGAATACACCATGTGTGGGAATTCAGTTTCCCAGTTGGCTGAGGGAGGTCAGGGAAGGTTGAAGAAGGTCGAGGGAGGGTCTGTGTGAGCAGAGCTGGGTGCAGGGGGCAGCAGGACGTTGCTGCAGGGAGCTGGGGCTGAGGGCCCCAAAAGGTGCTGAAAGGAACACGAGGTGACGGCTGTGCCCACTGCCACACGGGACTGCATGCAAGGGACCTGCAGAGCCCAGGCAGCCAGTGTCCTGTCCCAGAGCAGGACCAGGCCCTGGCAGACCCTCTCTGACAGCTGATCCCTAAGAGATTGCTGCTCCTGCCTCCTCTCCAGGTCTAGATCACCTGTTCAACACACCCTGCCTCCGTCACCACAGGACTTTCTGACTGCTCATCCGCATCCTTCCTGTCACCCGCTCCTGCCAGCCCTTTGCCAGCTCCTTGCCAAGCCTGAGGAGCACCGGCTCCTCTGCAGAGAAATTCTGATGTAGGCACACAGGGAAACAATGATGCAGAACACTGCAGTTGTGGTTTTTATCTCTGTGTTCCTTAGTAACCCATTTTGTGCGCTGGAAAAAGCAGCGCAATGTCTGAGACCCTAAACTGCTGAAGAGAGCAGTGCAAAGACTGTGGACAAGGAGCATTAGAGCCAACCAAGTTCATGGCCAGATTGCCTCGAGGGCTCTTGGAGCTCTTCACTTCAGACATGTCTTTTCTGTTCCCAGCCCCTTTGCTGCAGGTGTAAATCCAGTGATGGAAAAAGAGGGGACAGTGCCCTTCCGGAGCTGTCCTCAGCGAGGCTGAGATCACTGCTGTTTGTTCCACGGCTGAGGTGTCACTGTGGGACATGCCAGCCTCCTGCAGCATGTTTGCCGGGTGGGTGAGCCCAGGAGCTCAGACAAGACAGGAAAGGATCTGCTTTCATTCCCGCTAACCCGGGCCCTCCCCTTGAATCACAGCCTTGGCTTCAAAACAAAAGGTTTATGTAAACATATAGCTTGCCTTCAATCTGAAGCTACAGTTCCTTCTTCTCTACTAAAAGGTTATGGGTTTTTTTTTTTCCATGTGACTGCCGGACTCGGAACCTGCCTGGCGGAGGCACAGCCAGTGCTTGGAGCTGGGATGGGGACAATTAAGCAAAACCCATCGCTGGCAGAAATCCCCCGTGCCGTGCTCCTGCGGGTCTCGGACCCCTGGCTCTGGTGTTCTCCGGGCAGGCACAGTCCTGCGCGCCCGGAGGACGCTCCCGATGCTGCCCCAGCGACAGCCCCGGCTGCCGTGGCTGGAGGGGAGCCGGGGGATGAGGCGCAGCTTCTTCAAAGCTCGTCTTCAGCTTGTGAAAACAAAGGAAAGGAAGAGAAAACCTCGGCCATTACTCACTCCCGGGGCAGCCCCGCTGTGCCGCCGCGGGAGGGTTGGTTCTCGCAGGGAGCGCAGCCGGAGCATCCCGGGGCCGCGGGCTCTGAGTCACACCTGCAGGTGGAGGCTGCTGTGTCACCGGGGCTCCCTGTCACCCCCAGCCACCGTCCCGTGGCTGCCCCGGCCGTCTGCATCACTGCAGGTACCTTCGCCGTGCTGGCTCCCAGCCCATCCCGGCATTGAGCGAGCCCTCGGCGAGCCCGACACTTTCCTCAGCAGAGTCACTGCAAGTTCTCAGCGTTCCCCCCTAAGCAGCACCTGCTCTACCACTGCTGTGGCTCCTGCTCTACCTCCAGCCGCCCAGTGCCACCTTCCACTGCTCCTCGCTGCTCTTCCCACAGGGTCTTCTTGCACATTTTATCTGTACAAAATGGACTTTGCTTCACTTATTCTGGGAGTTGCAATAAGATACATGGACTTTGTTTGCTCATTCAGCTGGGGCTGGTGGGAAAAGATGGCCACAGCTGTCCCTGGACCAAGCAGCTCAAATCCTTCACTCTTCCATTGCTGGTTTTCCTGGGAGAGACTACAGCAACCTCCATGGCAGCTTCACTGCTGAGAGAGCGATGATGGCAGCAGAGCCCCAGCTCCCCTGCCTGACACCCCTCACCCTCCCCACATGGAGTGGTTTTAAACGCAGAGTTTAAGTGAAATAGACAGTAAGAAAACAAAAGAAAACAACCTCAAACCTGTCACACAAACACAAGATCTCCCTCATACCACCCTTCTACAAAAGCAAGCAGATTTTGCACCAAGTCACTCATTCACATCAGAGAAAAAGAAGCCACTGGTGCATCTGCTCTACAGGCATGACCCCTTCAAGCTGGTGCTGCCATCCTCAGGGATCTGCTAATTTCACATTCCCTAACAAGGGCTGCAGACGCACACTGCTGACTTGCTCTATGTTATCACAACCATTAAAACACTCATTAGAGAAGTGCTCCGCTTGCTCTTTGGCCTTTGGAGCTCATTTGAGTCTCTGAGTAGCTGGTCAGGCTCTTGGAAGATTATTCCTAAGAAAATAACATCTGATGACAAATTTACAGCTCCAGCAACTGCATATTAAGTGCATTGTACTCCAGCTAGTCCCGTGTCACAAGTTGTCAGTACAGACTGGTGGGAAACGAGTATGAAATATTCATGAAGTTATCAATGGGACCAAGACACCCGGTTAATGATGCTGCTGAGCAGGTCCTCGGGCTCTGGATGCCCGGTGCTGACTGGCTCGTTAGAGGGGCTGTGATTTGCTGGTGCCTTTGTTTGCTCCATACCACTGACACACCACCACGTTCCTGGACCAACTCCATCTTAATTAGCTCTGCTGCCACTGGAATTAGGCAGCATGTTGGAGGAGTCACTTAAATTAACTTCTGACTCTTCCTCAGACAGATGGGACCTCGGTAGCCGTGCCTGCCTATTAGGTTTGTTTAATCATTCTTTAAAGGACTGTCACAACGTGCTGTACTGTCTGGGTGCGTCAGAGATGTGACCTTGGCTCCAGCGCTGGGTTCTGAAAATGAATGTGTTTCTTAGAAGGTATCTGAGCTTTGCCAGGCAGACTGATTTGCAATTTGGAGCACAGCACAAAGGTTTTCAGGTAGCGAGGTCCTGCTGGCTTGTGCAGCTCGTGTCTCAAAACAGGACCTGCTTTGGAATTTGCATCACATCCCACTTCAAGTGCCCACTGCTGACCCTGGTGATAGGGTTAGGGTCCATGGGGGTCTGTGCTGTTTGAGTCCCCCCCATGGCACAGGCTGGACATTCTCTGGTCCATATACAGAGCCCTGCTGATGAGTTTTGCATGGATGAGCACAACAAGTACCCACAGGAGCCCCTCGTGCACCCCTGGCTGTGCTGAGCTTGCTTGGGAGATCCCCAGTCTGTGGCTGACCTTTGGCACTCCAAAAACAGAAGGTCAGTGCCCTCTGTGGCCCATTCCAGCCAGGGAAGAGGGAGAGGCTGTAGGGCTGCACTGTGCTCATGCCACAGTTGCCTGTGAGAGGGGTACAGCACTGCCCTCCTAAAGCTGGCAGCAGTGTCCTGCAGACTGCAGGATATCTGGAAGAAGCCCAAATGCTACAGGATCGGACATTCTGGAGTATTTCAGTCCAAATTCTTGAAGGCAAAACTTTAAGAATTTCTACAAACATTAGCAATGACAGAAGGAGCTGGGATGAGGCTGTTTGGTACCTGGAGGTCACTGTGCTGCAGACCTGGCCCTGTCACACCTTCAGTACCCCCAGCCAGGGCTTTTGCCTGCTGCAGGAATGTTCCTCTACCCACCACAGGAACAGCACCTGCTGAGGATCCTCTCACACAGCCCTTGCTTTAGTTTGAATCCAGATCCACAAAGAGAGGGCACAGCTCTAGTCATACCCCTGTATCTGGGTGCAGGAGCAGATCTAAAAACCTGAACTGCTCAGTCGAGAGACTTTTCAGAGCCCATCTAGTTGACTTTATGTGAAGCTGTGAGCAGAAAGTGCTCTTAGTTTCCAGAGTTTAAAAAAAAAGTAAGGTTCACACTGCTTCCTCCCTGGAGGTTTACTTTCAAGTTTCAGCTTCAAACAAGCCCAGATTTCAAAGTTCCAGCACACAGATTGCTCTGCATGCAGACCACGCAGGTTAAGGATTTCCCTGCAGCTTCCCACGGTGCACAGCCCCTGCTGCTCCCTGCCTAATGTACTGCACAGCTTAATTGTGACAGGAATAAACCCACATCACTTGCAGGACCCGAGCTGTACATCGGTTTGAGGACATTTTCCTCCTTTCCCTCAAGATGTTCTGTAAGATACCAGCAATGCCATTGTTCTTTTCTGGAGTGATAGCATCTTTCTGGTAGGACCATATTGCAGCTTTTCTGAAACTCACAGCAAGGAGCAACAAAAAATGCTTCCACCATGCCTCGTCCGACTGCAGGTTTACTTTAGTGCCAACAGTGGTGCTGATTTAATTCCATAACTCTAACTTTTAAAGGCAGGCTTAATCTGCCGTACTGTGGCCTCTCTGTTGCAAGTCATCTTCCCTTATTCCAAGCAATTTAGTCCCTGATGCAGCGAGGCACTAAAGTTTGTGCTTAAGTGTCATCTAATTCGATGCATGGGCCTTAGCTGTTGCAGAGTCAGAGCTACAGCACGGTGAAATCCTCTCCTGCTGTGAGGACGGGGCTCTGTGTGACGTGGGGTCCCCTCTGTGGGGTACAGGATGTCTCTGGGTCATGGCCCTGCTGACCTGGAGCTGCCCTGCTGAGCGCTCTGGTTTTGTGGGGAATCAGTGGCAGGGATGTCTCCTAGCTGCAAGTGCTCTGGAATGAGTTTGTCAAACCAGACTGGGTTTGGAGGCCACGCTCCCAGCCCTCACTCGGTGTTTTTGTTCACAATGAACATTATTCACACAGAAATAGCCATGGTTTGGCATTCATTCCCTAACCCATGCTAAGATCTCCTGTTGTTTCTGCGCTGATCCCTGAGTGCTGCCCCTCTCTGTGAAGCAAGATGAGAGTCACTGCCCTCAGTCCCACAGGCCCCACCACTCTCCTTCCATGCTCCAGGATCACCACTGGCATTCCTGTGCACACTGCCTGCTCTCCAAAGGGAAGGAGCAGCCCTCCCCTGCACAACAGTGCACAAATAAGGACATGATTAAACCATACTGGATGCTGAGAGGCAAACTACTGCACTATGATGTTCAAAAAGCCAGAATAATGTGATGGTTATAAAGACAGACAGCTCAGGCAAAGCTTGCCTAGAGCACAGAATGATTGTCAGGATGGGCAAAAATGTAGAAAATCATGTGAGTGTGTAAGCTGCCAAAGCCAATTAATCCAAAGAACATTTTGCAACCATTAGGCTTCTATTACTGTGCATGCATTGTAATTACTATGGGTCTGCATGGATATGATTGCAGATCTTTAATGATACTGAGGTTCTATTTGAACTTTAATTATTTTCATTTAATTTGTTTGTGTTTAATTGTTGTAGCAACCTAAGTTGATAAAAGTGACTTATTTTTTAATTTGTCATTTTGAGTGCTGCTGTACCCAGATCATCCTAGCAACCAAGAAGAGGAGTCTGGAAGGGCTGCTCAGAAGGAAGAGATGCTGTGGTGTTTCCCTGTCTTGAGCTACTTTGCAGGCAACTCATGATGTTAATATCAGAGTCTGGAAAATAACAGGAACATGGTGATCAAGGAAACTTCTGCTGATAAAAAAGTACACAGAGCACTTCTCTAGGCAGCTTTGACTGAATCATCGTCCTCTATGTCAGGGTTGAAGCATCCAGAGAAATAAAGGTGACCCCAAACTTTACACTCAGGACTGGATCCACATTTTGTTGTTGGTTTAAATCAGTGTTGCAACATCCTGGACTCCAACTGTGAGAAATACCATATGGGATAAAAACGAGATTTCAGCTTGGTTGTTTGGGCTTATCCTCTGCCCAAAGACAAACAGTGTGAATTTATGTCACTCTTGGCTCCTGATTGGTAACCCCTCCTACCAGTTAAAGAACACAAAATCTATTTTATCAAAGTAAGAACATGAGAACAGGATATTTCTCATCTTGGTGTATGGCTGACCTGAGGAAGGTGCAACAACTGTTTGTCACTTTTAGGGAAATGAAATGAGTAATGAGTTATTAAATGAATTAATTAAATCCAATGAATATTCTTTCATATGTTCTCTCCATGTGGTTAAAACTACTGTGAAATGCTGCTAGTAGGAAAAAGAGACAGGGAAAAGTAGCTCAATATCTAGCAAAAGAGTTTAAGGCACAAACCCCCCTGGTTTGCCACCAGTTGAAGCATCTTAAACTTCTGAAACCGAGTCTCAAGTCTGTAAGTTGCCCATCAAGTCTCAGTGTCTATGGAGGTGACATCTCTGTACAGAACTCACTTTCCTGGATATCAGAAATTCTGATCATACCAAACCTTTGAGGAGAGTTGTGCTGGACCAAAAGGACATAAAATGATAGAATGATGATAGAATGGTCTGGGCTGTAAGAGACCTCAGAGATTGCTTCCTTCCAACCTCCCCACCGTGGGCAGGGAGACCTTGCACTAGGCATACAAAAGAAATATCTTAATTTTGTGATTTAAATAATACAATAAGATCAAGAATAAATTCAAGCTATAGCAGAATTGCTAGCAGAAGCAGTCATCTCGGGGCATTTGCCTAGTCTGGCCTTTTTGAAGCCTCAAAGCCTTTAAAGAGATGGATGGCTTTAGACAAGCCATTAACTGCTAATCTTATTCCTTTCTGGGGGGAGAATGAACTGTAAATTACATTTTGTTTCCTCCCCCAGATGTAATTTTAAGTGTCTGAGGTTGCACAGGACTCTGGACAACTGGAACAGAGGAACCCCACAGAAAGGAGTGTGCCTTGCTCCGTGCTGACACTGGCCAGCCCCAGTGGCTCTGTGAGAGCAGCAAAGAGAAGAGAGGCGAGGGGGAAAGGAAAGACAGTGAGAAGACACCTGCTCCTAGCTCTGAGCACTGCAAACAGGCAAGGACAGCTCTCCCAGCAAGGAACTAAACAGCCAAAGAAATCCCCTTCTTGCAGGTCGGAGCACATTGCTGTGTTTGTTTGGCTGCAGAGTCCAGAAAGGGACTCTGATCTATCTGCTTCATCTGCACACAGGCAGCTGAAGATTTTCAACCTGATATTCAAGAATAAGCGGCTCCTTATGCAGCACGAGTCAGGCAGCACCTGGGTTTTGGTGTTTTTTTTAATATGTCTGCTTTACTTAGGAATGGCAGAGAGATTTGTGACTGACAAAACTTACAGCACTGTCTCCCACCTCCCTCGCAGACCAGCCCTGACCTGAAATCCTGTAAAGTAAAGTAAAGCCTGAGCTTCTCCCTCCCTCCCTCCCTCCAGCCCTGACAGTGTGGGCTTTGCTTCCATTTCCTTTTCCTAGTTCCATATAAAACATGCAAAAACATTACAGGCAGTCCTGTAAGCACAACACCTCTACCCTGCACAGCCCATGCCCACCATGTTATGGATATTTACAGCCCAACCCATTCCCCAGCCACACAACTCACACTGAAGCTCAGTCCCTGAGCAATACATCCTCGTGACTAAGAGAAACAATCACTTTAGACGAAGGCTCGCAGGTATTTAAACAAGTTAAAAGTGTTTCAGCAGCCTGATTAAAACAAGCAGGCCAAAATCCAAACACAATTTTCTCCCTGGCCAGCCTTAGCAGTGGTTGTAAATCAAGAGTGGTTGTAGTGTTATTAATTACTATTACAACTCCTGTAGCAGCATTATGGAGACAGAGCACAAAGATCTCCTTGCAAGTCGGATGGACAGCTCTGAAGTGATCAGAAAGCCAATGAGTGCTCATGGGAGCACCCTTTTAAGCTATTAGTTATTTAGGTAATTTATAAGAAGAAGGAATTGAGTTGTGCTGGGAAGGAGAGAGTGTCTCCCAGCCCCTCGCCATGGAGAGAGCTTTCCTGGTTTGTCTGCATCAAAGGCTCCTAGCTGCACCTCCTACTCATTTGATCTTAATTCAGCTCAAAAAATCTCTGCTTCATACGTTTCTAGGTATGACTTAGACATGAAACTTGATGTGATGGGCCTTTGATGAATAAGGGAACATGTACTGGGAGTCATCTGTGCCAGGAAGATTTGATTTGATTTTGGGAAAGAGGTGAACACGTAGCCATACACGCACATACATGGAGCTATAAATAAAGCAGGAGCTGTTTGCAGGGGAAACAGGAGCCCAAAGCCACTCCCTTGATTCAATTCATTGTCCCAGCTTATCTCTGTAATTTTATCAGCCTAAAAATATCCACACAGCCAGCGTTCTCTATGCAAATCATCATAATTTGAAGTGAAACACGGGGCAGCAGTAGGAGCCATGGCCAGAGCACGGGGTGAGGCCAGACTCAGCTCCTGCTCCTGAGCAGTGGCTGGTGGTGGCCACAGGGAGCAGCCCAGGCTTCCAAAGCCTCCTGGTCTGTCCCCCACCCACTTCCCAGTCCCTCAGCAGCCTCAACTTCCCAAGGAGAGCCTGCAGAAACCTGCCAATGGGTCCTGTGAGACACATTAAATACTTTAACTGTCTTGGGAGACTTCTCAGTCACTACCATGTGCTGGAATGAAATAAATGCTTCTCCCAGTGGTGTCTGAAAGGCAGATGGGCTGGCAGCAGGCAGGCAGTGTTGTGGGGAGGCAGGACACTGAGGACAACCCCAATTTTGGGGTGCTGTGCTACCCCAGCCCTCCTTCAGGCCCTGGGACGTGTAACTGCCCTGTCCCCACCCTGCTTGCAGTGAAGCACCCAGATTTCTCCCTCCTAATTTCCTTCTGAGATGGGTAATTAATATTTCAGTACAAACAGTTAATTACTTGAGGATGTTTTTCCTTCACTGACCAAGTGTCTGGGGTCAGTGTTTGCTCATAAGTCTCTTATCTCAAAACAGCGATAACAAATGATGATGAAGCCTTGGTGATTCCCACTCTGGGGAAGAAACCACCAAAGGAGGATCATCACCAGTGGTTTCTGTCTAAAAAGCAGCAAAATTTTCTTCTGTGTGTCTTTTGAAGCAGGGTGGCCCAGGCAGGGAGTGCCCAAACCACAGGACACAGAAATAAAAGTGAGAGAAGGGATTTGGAAGGCATCAAACCTTAAAGGATGTAGACACGAGATTTCCCAGGGCTCAGATGGCTGAGCAGAGAAAAAAGCTATGCTTTTCTAGCAGACACACGACGCTTAACAGATGGGTCAGCTCAAGAGGGCTGTGTACAAAAGGGGAGGAAGATTATAATTCAGAGGAGAAAATACACCAGGGACAGGAGATCCAACCACTGAGGAGGACCAATGGCCTCTGGTTGGCACCATTTGTTTGGTGTTTGTTCAAAAGACATCCCAGCAATGCTTGCAAAGCGTCATAAACCACCATGGAGCAAAGCTCAGCCCAATTGGACTCAAAAATACCCTTCTCAAAGGGTTAGTCAGTGGTAATTAAAGATTTTTTTTTAAATAACAGGAGTTTAAGCAAACCAAGACAGATATTTTTCTGTTCAGTGCCGTGTGTTGCAGCAGGGCACTGTGGGTGTGCTGTTCTCAGCTCACATCCCCATCTGTTTCACCCTAGCACGGGGTGGGCACCTCCCCAAACATTGCTGCTAACAGAATAGCAAGAGCTGATTACATATCCAGAAATCTATTTGGTTTTTTTTTGCAATGAACAGGTTCTGAATGACGTCAGTGGGTTAAAAAGGCACCATTATCACATTGAATGTCTGACCCAAACCCTGCTGACATCCACACAAGTCTTTTAGTGACTTCAATAGGCAGTGGCTCAAGCCTGAGGAGAGCACCACACACTGAGCCATCTAAAATCAAGACAAACTCCATCAACTTTGTGAAACAACAAGATTTACCTCACTGCAGCCTCCATAACCCTGGTTCAGGCTTTGAGGAACCAAATATTAAAGGTTTCTCTGACACAGAAGTCAGCAAGTACTAATTTTGGTAGACCTCCACCAGGACACAGGGATTAGCTGGGGGGGAACAGCTGGGCCACTACTGCTCCTGAAAGTCGAGTCACTGGTTTCCTTCTTTCAGCCTTTAATAAGCTTCACTGGAGGCAGCTTTTAAAATAAAACCCAAAGCTTGAGCATAAACCCTTCATCCCTCTCTGTCCTGGGCAGCATTTACTCCCTGCCCTGATGTCTGTGCATGTCCACTCTGAAACCAGAGGCCACGGGCTCGTGTCAGACTCGTTCTGCAGGACCAGCTCCTACCACAGAGCGTTACTCACCGGCTGGCAGAAGATACGGTGCCAGGCCCCGTAACACAAACAGCTTCCCAAAGAAAAATTAATGTGTAGTGTCAACAGCCCAGAGCTCCAGATAGGCCAGAGGAAAACAAACTGTGAGGCATTTTGTGAAGGTGAGGAAATGAAAAGGCTGTTTGCCTGCATTTCACCTTGCACAGATGGGAAAGTAGTGCATGGGCACACTGAGACTCATCACCTTTACGAGGTGTCCCAGGGCTAAATTCTCACTCACCGTGATGAAATGTAGGGGCAAGCCTGCAACTTTTATGTTTCAATAAAAGAAGAAGCTATCTATACAGAGATGTGAAATATTTAGGCTCAGAGTGTTTCATTTCACTTAATTTAATACCACTTAACACTTGTGGAACTTCTATAAATGAAATCACTAGAGATTCAGATCCCTACTGTGTCCAAATGTATCTGGAAAAGTAATGTGTCCATTTTCAGTGCAACAAATGCTCAATTGCAGATTTTCAGCACAATAAAATCCCCAGACTAGCGATTTAATTATTCAGCTGACTGGTGGAAGAATAAGAAGTTAGAGAAGTCTAAAGCCGTGTGATGAAAACTCTGGAGCAAGTTATAACAAATGTTTGCTTTAAGACACTAACTGAGCTACCCAGAAGCTTGCACTTACGGGATAATGATCATTTAATAATTATGCAAGAAAGTACCGTCTTTGTTCTCATAATCTCTCCTCATATGGTCAAAACTATTTTCTTTCTTAGAGCTGCATCAAATAGCAGTATTCCTCATGCCAGAATTTTTGACCAAGATCTTAATCCTGTAAGAGGAAGCATATGGCCAGACACATTCATTTCCATGGGTACCCCTGCAAACATAGATTTCCTGCCCTGAATTCAGTGTGCTGAAAAATACCCAAGTCACACTATTAGGTACACTCTCAAATTATTGAGCTCTGTGCTCCTTCCTCTTCTCCTCCAAGTACCTCCAGGAAGGTCATCACACTCTGCCACTGCTCTTGATATTGGTGGTGGAGACCAGCCAGTTCCAGCCATCTCAGCAATGAACCACACGGAAATGGGAACTTTCAGGAGTTTCAAGGCTTAAAACCCCGAGCACAGATTCAGAGCCGGTAATATTCCCTGTTTGCAGAGAGTCTGGGATCTAAAGAAGGAGAAGGGGGAAAGGAGGATGGTTGTGTTCCACACAGCTGGGATTTCAAGGAATAAGCAAGGAGAGCATTGTCAGCACATGCTGTTGGAGTACTGCAGGAGTTCCACCAGCAGCCATTCACCCAGCCTCCTTCCAGAGGAGGATCCACCAGGATTTGGTCTTTGTAACTTGCTGATGAGCTGTGGGAACAGCCAGCACAGGATGCAGGCCCAGAGCTGGGATCCAAATGTATTCTCATGGCACAGGCTGTTATTAGCCACAATACACTTCTGGCATTAGACAATTTATAATTGCGTTACTAATTACATCACCAATTAAGTACAATCTGCCGTTTCTGGAATTCTCTCCCTAGTCAAACGCTGTCCTTGAGGCATTAAAAATACGCTGACATCCAGCAGCAGGAGCAGCAAGTCACAGCATCCCCGTTATCACAGGATCCCTGTTGAACTGCTGCCCATCAGATAAGCCTGCAGGAGCCTCAGCATCCTCCAGCCAGCTCAGGCTGTGCCTTCACTCAGCCTGCAGCAGCTGACACAGCCCAAATCACAGAGGCAGCACTTGGGAAAGAAGCATCTCCCACACCAGGGCAAGCCCCTGCCTGCTGGGGTCGGAGGGGATAAGGGGTCCTGGCTGCCCATGCAGATCCAGAAAAGACTGAGAACTCTCCTCTCCCTCCTGCTCTGGGATTCGACTGACTGCTTCAGGCCATACTTTCCACAGACTCATCTCTGCCACGGAATAATTTTTTCCTATTCGTCAGCGGCAAGACACAGCAGCCCTGATGAGCTCTGAGCTGCCAGCACTCACCGGCAATCGGGCTCCGATTTGGGACACAATGCACTGGTTATGGGGACTTCACGGGAGCCATCGGGAGGGGCATGGCAGCAACCAGGTGCCAGATGAGCCCTCCCTGTTGATGAGGCAGCTCACAGCCCTTGGAGGGAGAAAGGCAGCTCCCAGCTAGCCCGGGGTGCTGCATGTTTGCCTTACCCCCAGTGCTCCTCAGCAGCAGTGAACGTGCTCAGTGTGGCTTTGGGAGCAGCTTCACTCTTTCTCCTCCACCACAGCTTAACTCCATGTGATGACAGCCTGGGCTGGGGGATGTTCCCTTGTACCACCTGAGTGGGTCTGGAGATTTTCCCCATCCCTCCAACACCCTCCTGAGAAAAAAAAGCCAAAACAAAACGAGGAGACCCAGCTGTTTATTGCAGACTGTTTCACCCTTAGGGGACATGGCTTGATGAACTTCCCCTTCTCTTCTCCCACCCCAACTTGCCACGACTTGGTGCTCTCCACCATCACACATCCAAATCACTCCTATGAGCGAAGCTCCCACTTGCTGCTCTGCATTTTGTGCCATCAAGCTTGGTCCCTCTTGGCTTGTGATGACAAAGCCAACCAATCACTCACTCTTAGCTGGTTTATTTTAGGTGCTTATCTATCCATCACAGCTCTTATTGGAAGGGGAAAAGCAGGAAACAGGTGCTGCAAGGATAAAGAGCAAATTCCCCAGTAAATCCTGTGCATGATGCTGCAAGACTGATGCCTATAGTTGTGGCTTCATGTTTGCACAAGAGTCAGCAAATTATCTACAGAAGGAAAGGAAGGTGATGGTCCAGGAGCTGTGCATCAGTGGGGCACAAAGGGTGACAAACTCAGGCTGTGATCCAAGCACAGTGCCAGAATCCCTCTCTCTCCCCTCACCACAATGGGACCAGCTTCCCTACACAGACCTTCTGGTCCCAAAAGTGCCAGAAGAAAGGTGTAATTGGGTCACCTGTAACACAGCAGTGACACCAAAAGCTTTGTAACACATTTGATATCCACTGAGGAGAACTGCAACACAGAGTTAAATATTTAACTGGGATAACCATGTTAACTCAGCCTTTTCAAATTTAGGTCCCTTCAATAAAATTTTTCTCCTGCACAAGCAAAGGCCGAGTGAAGAGTCATCAGATTTGTACAGCACATCTCCTTCCTGTGCATTGATTTTCCAGACCTGTCATAAATCCATTCCCAGCATCAATTGCCTGCCTAGGACTCTCCTTCACTGGAGTTGCACTATTGTCTGGTTTTGCTTCAATACAACTTGTTGGAGGCAGCAAGTCAGAAAATGCCTTGGGGCTGCAGAGTCCCAGTGTGGATAATGCCACTGGAAGAAGAAACCTGCACTAAAATCTGGGAACCAGCACCCCAAAACACCTCACAGGATCACCACTGAGGTCTGCTGAGACCACCTATGTCCTGCTATCCAAGGAGGATGCTATCTCCTCCCATGCCAGCACTGTGTCCGTGCCACCTCCGGCAGTGGCACAACCCATCTTGGGGGAGATTTTGCCCTCTCAGATGCAAAAGCTGAGTCTGGGCTTTGGATACTTTACAGACTGATTCAATCTTTCTTGACAACTTGTCTTCTACTGTGTGGATTTGTTTAAAAGGGAGAGAGCCGTTGTTAATGTCTACAGGAAGGGAAAGAAAACAGTCCCCGCTCCACTGGTCCAACAACCCTGCTGCCACTGCTGTCTTGTCAGGGGAAATTAGGCTGCAGGGGTGCGAGTCCCACAAAGAAGTTGTGTTTTCCTACTAAATGCTCTTTAAGAGACCTCAGCTGGCCTCTTCCTGACAGTGATATTTAACTCCAAAAGTTTCTACTGGCTCAAATTTCTCTGAGGCTGAGCTCTTCAAACTAGCGGGGAAGAGATGTTTCTGTGGGAGTGAGTTCCTCAGGAGCCCTGAGCATCCTGGAAGCTGAACTCTACATGAAAGGCACATTGAGGACAGGCAGTGAAGAAAATACAAATCATTTGCCTAATGAGCAGACAAACTTTTCCTAGCTGTTTTCACTGCATTTCCAGAGGAATAATTCAGATTTCTCCTGCCAGGTTTCTGCTCTTGGTCTGTGCTCTTCCTACTGTTGTCGTCATTCCAGCTAGCCCTTGTCCACTCAGGAAATTCATGGCATGTGTATTTTTGTGCATGGTGCTCTTGAGATGTCTGAAAAATGTTCCTGTGAACCAGGCACTGATTTATCACTCTCTGGAGAAGATAAATTTCTGTCTGCTTCCTGCATCTCTCTGTTAAGATTCAATATGAATACAAATTTGTTTGGAAAGGTTGCATTAAAACAATAATATGCCTTTCTCTTCTTATATTTCATGTAATGTAGCTATTCCCATTTCATTGGAAATGCAAGATATCAGTATTTGAACAGATATTTGGCTGGGTTAGCTGAAGATGTCTCATCGTTGGCTAACATTAACTTTGCCTTTAGGATTATCTGTCTAATTTTCATAAATAAAATGGGAGAAAATACTTAGTATTTGGGGGTTACAGCTGCTCTGAGCAGTCAATTTCTCTGCAGAATTCCTGCCCCCAGCCCACTTCCCAAATTTTGGCACTGCTCTGGACCCACCCTGCAGTGGAACTTCAGCTCTGGCTCTCTCTGAGGGCAGGGACAAAATCTCCAAGCACCTCCAGGATTTCCCAGTCCCCACAAGGACAGGACCCTGCTGATTTCTGTCCCCTGTGAGGGGGCTGTTTGCAGTGGGCACAGGCTGGTGCAGAGGGCAGGTCCCAGATGGGGGGGACAGTCACCAACAGCCCTGGATGGCTGAGCAGGGCAGCTGCAGGGAGAGCTGGTGGCCGTGGCCAGGACCCCAACTCCCTCCCTGCATCCCCACTTCCAGCCCAATCTAAACCTCATACCCGTCACAGCTGATGGAAAAAGCTACTCCCTGGGGCTCTGAGGCTGGCCAAAAAATGACGAATGAAAATTGAAATTCAGCCAGAGGTCCTGATCCTGCCCGAGTTCACAGCTGCACAAATCCCAGCAAGATGAAGCCTCCGGACAGAGCAGGTCCTGTAGTTTCAGTGGTGTCCCTTTGTGGGCTGGCATTGTGATGCTGGGAGTGGGGCAGAGGGACTGGCCATCACCCCAGGTCTGTGTGGGCAGCAGAGAGGCCCCTGCCTCCCCAGGGAGGGGGAAAGCCAAAGCAAACCCCTTCCCAAGGAATGGACAGAAGGGTCTCAGGTCCTGTGCCATGTATCTTACCATCTTAGCTCCTTTGGAAATCAGCTGCATTACAGGCGAATTAGAGGTTCTTATGCCCACTAAAACGTGTAGAGATGCAGCTCCTGACAAATTTGGGCTCATAGATGACGCTGATCTCTGATGCAGATCTGGCTAAGGAATGAAAAGAGCCCAGCAGGCACAACCTCTCTGCAGCAAGTATCTCTCCATTGCATCCTGCCAACCCCACCATCCTCCACTGGGATGAACTGAGGAACCTCAGCACAGATAAAACCACAAAAGGATTTTTCCAAATCCCTTTTTTTATTTTTTTTTTTTTTTTTTTTTTTTTTTTTTTTTTTTTTTTTTTTTGTTTACTGATCTTGGATGTCAAAGATTCACAATACTGCCCAACAGAATCTGGGGGAAACAGAAAAAAAAACATCTAGCCTTTCCCTTGGACTGGGAACTAGCAGCACTATGTAGGCTGAACTCAAATACTCTCAACAGCAGTTCATCTTACTCAGACAATTTTCAATAAATGTGTACATTTTTAACAGCCTACATATACATCAGACTCCTTTTGCAGATAATGACAAGAAAAACAAGGAGTTCCCTTAGAGATGGTGTGCCCACGTAATGGAGACAGTTCTCAGGAGCTGGGAAGGCAGGGAAAATGCAGAAGAGGAGGATATTTTTTTACATGGTAAAACCCCTGCAATTTGGCTCATGATATGTCCTTGGACAAATCTCTCATTCTGACCACATTTAAGGAAAATTACTCTATAATAGCAGCAGATGAGATTTTTAGTTGATCAACAGTGTGAGAAGAGGGAGGCATTTGGGCTTAGCAAATGCTTGCTCCTGCCTCCACATTCTCACTCTGCAGCATTTCCTCACTGAGGATAGTGCATGGCACAGCATGAACCCCCTCCGTTCTCTCACCTTCTAGGTTGAAATACTGGGGCTGAATTTACAATTAAAAAGAGAGAACAGCAGCTAAGTGAGCAGCAAAATATTTGCATTGTTGTAAACTGCCAGGTTGCATGAACTGTGAAGTCCCCGGGCTATTTTGGGATAATTCAGCACCTTTCAACTGTCACATAAAATTTCATGGGGGATGATGCTTGGCATTGTTTATATGACATTAGCTTCACCTTTTCATCCTACTGGGGACCATCAAATGCAAAACTGGATTAAATTTGGCAGATCACATTATATATGGGGAAGTGAGAAATATTGCTGTATCACAATTGATTTTCCCAAAGGCACCAGCCAACCTCTGGTATTTTGATGCTGAGGTGATAAATAATTTTCCACTAGTAATTTCCATATTCAGTAAGCTGAGAAGTTTTCCTCAGTATGCAAATGAGATTTATTTAAAGCATCATTTTCTGTTGCTTACAATTAGATTGATTTGGATGGCTGCAGGAGGAGGTTTGTCTTGGGTGTTGCTGAGTGGGCAGGAGCAGAGGGAAGTCCTTCATGCAACACAGACTCGCCTTTGAACTGAACTTGCTGGGCTTGTCCCAGCTGGACAGGAAAAGTGCCAGATTGGGAGCATGTGAGTGATCTGGATTTTCATGTTTTGGGTGCTACAATTGTTTTACTTGATTGTAAATACTTGTGTCGACGTAGAAATGAGCCGGCGACACAAAATGAGTGAGCCTCAAAACCAACCCTGTTAGATGGAGAAAACTTCCCAAGTACCAACTCTGAAGAGATTGCATTTGGGTTGTTTCTGCAATATCACAATCTCTTACTTATTTTGACAACACCATTGAAAAGCACCAACACAGTCAGGTCCACTAATCTTGTAGTCAAACATAACAAGAGGATAAAAGCAATGCCCAGAAAGTGAATAATGAATTTGATTACAGACATAAAAAGGGAGATCTTGACCCAGATATACTAAAAATAGAACCAGCACCGTTTTTAGCAGGACCTACATTTCCTTCAAGACACTGGTGATAATCAAATCAACAAAGTATGGAATGGTTGTTCCCCAGCCCACCTTCACTGCATGCTAGATCCAGCTGAATTTCTGCATTGGTTTCTCCTAAGCCCCAAGAGAAAGCTCTGGCCAGCTCAGCACATCCCATCCCCCTGCACCTTTCAGTGACAACACTCTGAGATGTTTCTGATGGGCTGGATGAGAGACAGAGCCAGAAGGAGAGGAGAGGCTGGGCTGGAAGGGCTGTGAAGAGCACAAACAAAACGAGCTGAAGGATGTCCTGGGTGCTGTGCTCTCCCACTGACATTTCCCATCCCCAGACCTCGAAGAGCACTCAGACAGGGGCTCTTGGATGCACTGCAAAAGCCTCAGTGAATGAATCGGCAAAGAATAAAGTCTTTCCTTTGAACAGCTCCTCCTCATCTCACTCACAGGATAAATCATTCTCAGCTGCACAGCATGGGAATGTCCATGAGACCCCCTTCCCCTGGCACCAGCCTGCCACAGCTCCCAGCCTGGCTGTGGGGTGCAGAGGCGCCTTTGGTCCCCCTTGCTCTTCCCCCTCCCCTGGCTGGCTCATCCAGGATGACAAGGTTGTTATTCTGAGTCATCCTGGAGCTGCTGCTCCGCTCCAGGCCCCGCTGTGAGCATCACTAACGCGCCTGTTTCCAGTTTGCACACCACGTGAAAGCAGTTTAAAGGAAATTCAGCCCCATGGAGAGAGCCAGCACTAGGCTGATGTGTCTCACAAACTCTAAATTAACGAGTTATATACAGGCTTTACACACAGAGCTGAACTCAGCTCTCCATTTACATTTGTCACTGTTGCAAGCCCTGTGATGGTTTGATGGCAAAGCCTGTCCTTCCCTGCCCAGCCTGATGTGGCACTTCCAGTGGAGGAGCCTGCAGGCACTGGAGAGCAGCCCACGGATTAATCACACTTGCTGGACCTTTCCAATGGTCCTTCACTCTGTCATGTCATTGCACCAGTTTTAAATTTGCTTCCTAAGGCTTCACTTCCAAGCTAGACATTATCTTTATTTAACTTGCATTGCTTGCTTCCTTCTGCCTCTCTCCAGCAGGCAGGAGTGCATCTCAGTGCCTGGTTAAGAATCTCTGCTGACATCATTGGGTGTGTTGACATATTTTTGGTGCTGCTGCTCTCACTTAAATGTGGAGAAAGTTTGATCTCCTAAAGTTAAGAAAACTCAGTCAAGAAAGTTTGAAATCTCTGCACTGGTAGACTTGTTCTTCTTTTTATGGTAGCACGTGAAGTGCTGCCTGTTAACAAGGTGTTCCTGGCAGTGGTGTTTAAATTAGGGATGTGTGAGTCTAAATGCGCAGATGTAAAACGCACTCTGGTTTGTACATGAGCTGCTGTGTGACCCAGCAAGTGCTGGAGGGATCAGAAAGCTGCACTGAATCAGCATTATGGACTGCTGGGGCACAGCAGAGCGACCAAGAACCAGCCTACTCAGATCAACAGCCCTCCCAAACATGTCAAATGATGGTTAAGGTGTCCTTTACCAAAGAGTGGTTCTTGATGCCTGAAAGTTTAGGGCTCATCTTGAACACTCTTATATGAAATTACATTTTTGAAGCAACTCCCTTCCAAACAGCAGACCCCTTCTCCACATCCCAAGTCTGATTTAAAGTTTGCCATCTACTTGTTCTCAGAAGAAAACCTGGGAGTGACAGAGCAGTCCATGAAATGAAGCCCATCCTCCTCCCAGGGAGTTCAGCCTCCCTCAGAACTCCAGCAACAACCCAGCAGGAAGGAAAAGAGAGCAGAGCCTGAGTCACTAGCAAGTATCTCTTTCCTTGAGGCTGTTATAAATATGATAAACCATTTTTTGTTGTTTTAAAGTGCTGCCTAGAGTTTAATAAACATTCATATGTATTATTAATCTGAGATATTAACCATAAATCTCATAATAAAATGACTCAAGCATTCCAAACGATCTCAGATGCTTGCAAAATCCTTGCAAGATACTAATTAAGCTACATTGGAGCAATTGTTCAGTAAATTTTACAGTCAGGTTTCATCTTCTCTTTAGAAGAGCAGACTACAAATTTATGCAACATGAAATGGAAGCTAATGATTTTGGAGGATATTCAGTATGGAGCATGCATCTAGGAAATGGGAATAAAAATATTAACAGTGCTTTGAGATAATAGACTATTTAAATTCATATTTATAGAAGCTGTAGACTAATCTGGAGTGATGTACAGTTTAGATGTTGTCTCCTGGAGGGCACAAACCTGAATACTCAAGGATACAGATTCTCCAGTGGAAGAAATCTCACACTGGGATCTCAGGCTGTGACAGCCAGCAGACTGCAGACCACATCATGCTGGGGATCTCGAGTGTGGGAGCGTCACATGGATCTGCAGGCTGGCCTCGTGCTAGAGGAGGAGCCCACAGTTTGGTGTCCTTAGAGCTGAGGGGTGCCCCTGCTCTGGGTAACCAGCAAGGAACAGATGCTCCTGTCCAGGGAGAAACACTCCTCTGTGGTAAGGGCCAGTGCCTCCACTCTGCTCTTAATGGCTGGTATGATAAAAGTTAAAAAGTAAATAATGGAACCCGTTAACATATCAGTCACCTCAGAGCTTTATACAATGATTTTTTGCAGGTTGGAGAACCCAGAGCTCTCATCAACACTTCCAGCAGTCCTGGACTGGATGGGGAAAATCCAGACCCACTCATTTCCACAGCTATAAGATGAGTTTTGTAAGGATAAGCTCTACATCGAGCAGGACTCAGGTTCTGGTATCCAGCCAATTCATAAAGCCTTATAAAGCCTCTTCTTTTTCTCCATATGTGGCTGAACCAGTGCTGGCATGTGATGAAAACAGTGAATCCCCTCCCTAAGCCAGCCAACACAATTCATTTAATTCCTGGTCTGCCAATGGCTGAATTTTAGCATTGTCTCACAAGACCTGAGGCTGAAGGAAATTTGGACATCCATTATTATAGCTGTGCAGCACCACATCCTGGCTTTTGATCTCCAGCACTGGCATAAATCAGGTCCTCAGGGACCAGAAGTCCCTTGGGGAGCTGTGCCTGTGGCCCACATCAAACGCTGCTGGGAAGCACAGATCCAGCCTTTAGTATTTATATCATGTTTCCAGCTGTCTGCAGTGCTACAATGCCAATGATTTATTCATTTATTTATTTCACCCTTTGAACAGAGTTTGCAATGCAGAGAGCAAGTGAGCTGCAGCCATGCTCCGGCTGCGAGCACGGTGGGTTTTTGGGAGCACCACCACGTGCTCAGCACGGCGAAGAAGGGGCTCCACAGCCTTCAAGAGCACCCAGGCAAGCACTGGCACCACTCCTCAGCTCCACAAAACACATCAAAAGTTGCCAAAAGGCAAAACAAGGAAAGGACTCCCTCCAAGAGCCCCTCAGGGCTGGGCAGAAATGGGAAGGGAGATTTAGAAAAGAGAAAAGGGAAAGCACCACAATTATCTCTGGTGAAATTCAGGACTTCCCTGGGACTTTCTCACTGGACTGGTGGGAATTGTTAAGCCATGAAGGATGTCTTGCAAATGCTTTTGCCCTTTGGACTGCACTGACTGCCCTTTCTTAATCTAACTCTGCAAGAAGGGATTAGCCTGATATCTGCATCAAATTTCACCTTTTTTACACAAAAAAGGACACTAAACCTTTTTTTTTTTTTTTTTTGACTACAGTGAACTCAGACACTAATGGGTATCATTTTTGCTCAGAAAATGTCCCTAAACAGTAAACAGCTTGGGCCAAGGATGTTTGGAGTGTGACGTGAACATGCATCCTCTCTCCAACCTCTGCCTCCTCCTGGGATCACAGGCTCCAGTCCAGTCCCAGCACCCCAGGATGCTCCACATCCCCACAGTGCCTGGACAGAGCCTGCACTTGGCCCTGAGTGATGTGCTGCCCTGCAGGGAGCTGGAGGAGCTGAGAGCACGTCCAGGAGCTGTCATGAGGACAGCTTTTAATGAGGGCTGGGGCTCCCTTTGGGTTCCACACTCAATTCACAACAGCTGCCCACCCCTCCGCAGCAGAGGAGGGCGTGAAACATCTGCTGGACACTTCTGGGGATCTCAGAGCTCTGAGTGGTACCTGATGGGTGTGTGGCCAAGGCTCAGGTCCAGGTGTGCAGCGTGAGCTGCTCTGCAGCACCTGAGCCACAGAGAGCTAGCTGCACGTGCTGCACAGCACATCAGCGCCTGATTCCCTGACAGATACTCCTCATGGCGCTGCTCACATAACCTCTAATTTTTTGCAGATGATGGAAGGCTCCTTTCTGTATCCAGAAGGATCAAGCAGCATCAGGCAGCTTAGCAGAGCTCCCCAGCACACCAGAGGAGACTCATGCAGCTCCAGCCTCACGCTCCCTCTCTGGAAGGATGCCAGGCAGAGCCTTGTGCTCCCAGTAATCCTCACGCTGGCTGCTTACACAGACACAGAGCAAAACAACCCAGAACTTCCCAAAGTTACAGTTTTCAATTAAATTCCTTGGGCAAGACCTGAGTCATCTCAGCCCTCTATTGTCTTGTAATAATTTTAGCTCTCTTCTATGATTTTCATAACGAAGGGTTACAGGGTTATTTTTTCTCCTCAGTTTCCAGCAGGTCACCTGCTTTACTCTGGCATCTTTGCTTGTGTTTGGCAGTGACTGAACTTTCTCTCTGCTTTCCCCAGAGTCCCCCAGCCTGGCTGCTGGAGGCAAAGGACCTTTCTGGGCAAAATGGGAAAGAGGGTGGACTGTGGATTGGATCTGGATCAAGCACAGTATCCGGCCTCAGAGTGAAGCAAAGGTTATTGCTATGGCAGTAGCAAGTCAGAATAAAAAATGGGCTATACTTAATTCTAACAATTTTTGTGATAATACTGAGGAGGGAATCATAAACCTTGGCCAAGTCAAAGGGGCCTTTGCCTGAGGCAGGAGCTCTGTTGAACCACAGAGCCTTCTTGCACTTAAGAATTCACCAAAGCAACTTCCAGAAACATCCCCAAGACATTGCTGTGCCGATGATCAAATAGCATTGTTATTTTCATGGTGCAATAATCTTCCTCATTAATTTTCTTTTTAAAATTCAGATGGGGAGATGAGGTGGATTAAATAAGGCACGTACTCAGGCGAGGAACAAATGTGTTTCTTGTAAGCAGAGCATGTATCAGAAAGTACAAGTGTCTGAGCAGATGTGCTAATGGACACAGACCCTGCACTGGAACCAATTACTTCATCATTAATAAGAAAAAGAGCAGTTACTCATCCCAGTGATGTAAAAGGGAGGACAAGGATTTCATTAAAGGTAAGCTTGAACTGGAGCAGCAGAACTTTTTACCTACTTTTCACCTGTTTTTCTGGGTGCCCAGCACAGCACAGCACTCTCTTGCCATACTGAACCTCACACATCCTCACTGAGCCCTCCCTGACAACATTGCCTGCTGAAGCTTTCAAAGATTCCTTTCATCTGGTGACTAGAGGGTTGAAAAAGTCTGATGCTTTTCCTCCCCCTTTCTGAAAGTCTGAAAAATGGAAGTAATAAACTCAGAAGAAGTTGTCTCCAGCTCCAGGCTGTTTAGCACACTGCTCATGCTGGGCAGCAGGCATCAATGTAAAGGCCAAAACAGTTCCTAATGATTACTCCCAAATTTGGAGGATGCTGGGCAGCATCTTCCCATGACCTGTCCTGCACTGCACATGACCTCAGTGCCAGCAGCAAGGAACCAAGTATAATGCAGTGACCACCTTTACAAGTGGAGACAGTTTATAGCAAGCAAAACCAATTGTTAAGAATAAAACAGCCTTCAAATTTTGACTGAACACCACCAGTGCCTGGCCAGGATCATTTCACTGCTGAAATCTGTGGGCAAAACCCTGACACTGACAGCAGCCTGATGAATGAAGATCCTGGAGCTTGTCCTGACTCCCAGGAAAGCAATAAATCAATGACATAGGAAAACCCCAAGCCCTCGAGTGCTTGAGAAGTGAATGGTGAAATCTGAAATCGATGGGGAGCGTGGCAGGAAGGCAGCGCGGGGCGGGTGGCAGAAGGGACGTGCAGCTGTTGTTCAGCTGGGGTGAGCTGCCAGCATGCTGGATCCTATAAGCCAATTTTACTTAATAATCCCACTAATATGGAGTGACACTGGTTGTAATCCTTCAGTGATTACAGTGTGGACCAATGCCTCAGCATCTCTGCGAGGATTTAAGGGACAGTACAGCATCCAGAAACCTGCAGCCAGACTTTTCCTCTCAACTGGAAGGGAAGAGACAACTGAGGCACAGAAAAGCAGGAGCTGCTGCCTGCTCATCCATATTTCTGGAGAGAAAAAAGAGAGCAAACCTGGGGATTCCTCAATGTGACATTTGCCACGTGCCTCTGCAAAGCAGAGCCCAAACCCATAGAAGAAAAAGGGGGGCAAGAACAACAGGGCACTGCAGCAGGAAACATGGCACAATGTGGGGAGAAGTACTTGAATGAAACCAGTGCAGGGCCAGCCCTGGGTTTGAGGAATAGCAAAGAGAACAAAGACAACATTTACAGATGGGGGGATTTTGATCTCTGCTTGCATCAAGCGGGCCCAGGAGAAGAAGGAGCAGAAGGAAGGCAGTGAAAGGGAACCAGGAACCCTTGATCTAGCCTGGGGACATAGATAGGATCATGGAATGTTTTGGGCTGGAAGATGTCTTGAAGATCCTCTCAATCCACCCCCTGCCATGGGCAGGGACAACTTCCACTGTCCCAGGCTGCTCCAAACCCCGTCCAGCCTGGCCTTGGACACTTTCAGGGATCAAGGGACAACCACAGCTTCTCTGGGCACCTGTGCCAGGGCATCACCATCTTTGTAAAAAACTTTTCCTAGGATCCAGGCTGGATCTACCCTCTTTTCATGTAAATCATCACCCCTTGTCCTGTCACAACAGGCCCTGTCTGTCCCCATCTTTCTTGCAACTCTCCTTTAACTATTGAAAGACCACAAAAAGGTCTCCTCAGAGCCTTCTTTTCTCCAGGATAAACAACCCCAAAGACATCTTAAGTATCATTTCATGGTCTCTTGCCCACCCTATGGAGGTTCCCTTGCCACTAGATATCAGAGCTTTTGCTGAAAACAGGATTATGCTGCATCTGGGTTTAGACAGACCCACACCTGATCTGCGAGGAGATGCCAGGCAAAACCCACCAGGTCTGTGAATTACTACCAGGAGTTTAAATGACTGATGATTTATTGGAATTGTCACTTGTACAATATTTTCCATGTCTATCACCAGCCTGGGAAGTGAGGAACTGGAGCACAGTGAGGAGGTTTCACAGGCTAGTGAATCACCGTGGGGGGTGCTGTGAAATTATCAGCTGTATATTGAGAGCTGCTGGAACGACTCCAAGAGCTGAGGACAGATGCAAAATTGTAGGAAAGAGTGATTCAACATCATCACCAGCAGCAGTGTACGAGCCATGTGGGCCAGGAGGCCTGAAGAACAGCTGGCCAAAGTGGACTTGCTGAATTATTGTAACAAAATTAGATAAAAAACCACGGAGGAAATGACTGCAACCCTTTACATTCAGACAAGCCTTCCATGGTGGAACAGCTGGAGGACTTGGAGAGACCATGCTCTCCCGATAGTAATCACTAAATTGGTCAAATTCAGACTGTGAAGATGTTTTATTATGAACAGATGGAAGTTTGAGGCTTAACTCTCTGCTTTGCATGAGTGTACTCGAAGCAGCCGGTAATCCCTCTGACACAGGGAGAGGATGTCTGTGTTACAGAATCATGGATTGGTGGGAGCTGCACCCAGAGCTCAGGGCAGCCACAGGAACCCAGGAGGGACAAAACTGAGGCACATGCTTGGCATCCCCACCAATAAAATACCCACATTGCTTCTCCCAGATGAAATGCCTCCCACTCTTCCCTCGCTGCATTTCCCCTTCCCACTCCAACAGGCCATTCCCACAGGTGACACAAGTCCCAGCTGGCTGACACCACCTGGCAAGCCAAGCTGGTCCTCTGGAGGTGGAACACCAAGAAGAGGTGTCTCCAGGACTTTTATCTCTCTTGAGAGTCGAGAGGGGGGAAATGCCTTCAGACAACAAGTTTGAACAAGAGGAAAAGGACAGCCTGGACCCGTCTTTGCTGGTTGTGGGATCACAAAGCTGCACCCTGGGAATGCCAAAGTGATCAAGCTGATGGCTCTCCATCCTGTATCTTATCTCCAAAGTAGTAAATCAGCAGCCTTCTAGATAAAAGCTATAGTAAAATGTGAAAAACAGAGAAAAATCTTCTTATGCCTCAGTTAGAGGGTATTGCACAGCTTGAATCACAGGGGTTTGCGTTTACATCACAATCTGCTTGTAAAGAGCCTTTTAACTGACTTGTTTTGAAAATTACCATGGTCTTGGCATAAGGTGCCTCTCAAGCAGAGCCATTACTTTCCAGACATGGTTGTGTGGTGCTTCTGAAGGCACTGGAGACTGCAGAGGGAGCAGTGTGCTCTGGAGTGGTCCCTGATGGGCTGGTAGGATGCTGCTCCAAGACTAAAACAAAGTCAGAGATTCCTGTCTGCTGGCAAATGAATATTTCCCCTTATGAAAATCACTTTAAAATTCTACTCTTTCAGTAAATTAGCATGTGCTTGGCAATGCTGAAGCATTTCATCTCAAATGACCTCATTCTCCATGTTATTCAAGTTGTGAGCTGTCCCTTGTCATTCAAGGTTTGTCCTAATATAGATACTCTCTCCCCTCATCATCCCAGCATGCTGGGATGAATCATAAATCATATTGGTTGTTGTGAACCCACATGCCAACCCACATCTGGAGAGATGACTCTTTTCAATAGCCTTAAAAATGCAGCTCCCTTTGTCAGGGTGAAGTTTTACAGGTTGTTTTCCCTATCTCTGAACAAAGAAGCTCTGAAAAACCTGCAGGGCTCAGAAATGTCTTCTTGTTTCATTCCTCTAGTGTAGGCAGTTTCCATGAACTTTGCTTATCCTTGCATTATATTAGCAAGGAGACTGAGAGTGACTGAGCAATAACAGCTTTATGAGTTTCTTGCAACAGAATTGGAATTAACTCAGAAAATAATCTGAAAAGGAAACTTCTGTAGGGAGGAGAAAGGAAACTAAAATATTGCAACCACAGATTGAGTCTTTTTGTCTGTCTGACCAGAACCACACATGATGAGAACTTCTGGAAATGTGTTTGGTCTGTGGTAGACCTGTGACTTCACAGTTCAAAGACTTCAGCTGAAGGAAATCCTGCTTTCAGCCTTACTGAAGCATTTTCCTAGCTTGGACCACACCAGGGAAAGGGCAGCTCAGATACCCCCCTCCCACCCCCTGAGCATTCAGTAAAATCCCAACTGAACTTGAACAGCACTTGGTGGAGGCAATGAACATCGCAGATGTGAGGTACCAAGCTGCAATGACCACATTTTCCCCGCTGTCTGCATTTTAGTTACCCAAACTACAACCATCCAGAGCTAAAAGTCATCTTGGGGACGGTGTCTATGAGCTGTAAAGGCTGTGGCATTCCCAGCAGACTGCACAGAGAGTGAAACACACAGTAACTAACAGACCACTAATTTTAAACCTCCCTAAAACCACTGGTTAATGTCTGCAAAGGGGAAGCAGGAGCACTGCTGTGACTCACAGAGAGCTGCTCCTGCTCTTGCTCAAGTGATTATAAAAGTGATGGTGCCTCTCACTGCTTATTTATTTCCTTTTTCCCTGACTGATGAGAAAGGGAAATGATTTCCACTGGGAGATCTGTCTTCTGCTCTTCCATGGAGTAACCTTAGATCAGTTTCAGCATCCTCTGCTAAATCAGTTTGTATAAATGTATATACAAAAGCACAAACACTGCTGCAAAAACAAGCACAGCAAGCAACAATGCAGAATCTGCCCTGAAACAAGCTGAAAATTCTGGTAAACCTTTTACTATGTGGTCCTGCATGGACAACAGGTTCCTGTTAGCCTGCAGGAGCTGCCACTTTTCAGACCTGTAGCCAACAAATAATTTTTTTTTTTTTTTTTTTTACTGAAACCACTTAGGAGCTCTTCACAGAGAGCCCTGGGTGAAGAGAAATAAACATTGGAATCTGTTCCCTGCAAAACAAAATTGCTTGTGAACCACAGGAGCAGCCCCTGGCCCAACCCTCCAGGGTGTCACCCACCTACACAGACACCTGCCACAGCCCAGTCAAGGATTTCTGGGGAAAAATGTGCTTATGAGAACTGCAAAGGGCACCTAAAAACTGAGGAGGAGCTCCAAGGTGGCTGCTGCACCTCTGGGGAGCCTGGATGCTGGGAAGCACCTGGATGGCAAATGGGAAAATAAGAGCATCATTTAGGCAGTGCTTCACAGCCACAGCCTATCCCAGCAACCCTGGCCCTGCATCCACAGGGACTTGAAGTGCAAACCTAAATTTAGCATGATTTTACACTCCAAGAAAGCACTAAAATAAGTCAAAGCTTGATCCCCTGACCTGTTTCTCTGGCCACATCAGCTGCTTCAGAGGAGGGGGCTACAGACATGCAGACACGCAAATTCCTTGGCAGGATTTTTAATTCATCCCCAAAGATATTTTGTCCTGATGTAGTCTATTCTCCTTTTTTTTTTCTTTTTGAGCATTCCCCTAGAACGCCTCTAAACAATGAATTTTGCACCTTCCCTCCCCAAAGATGATGTGCTTTTATACCTGAAAACATTTAAGTGGGATTTTTGACTTGGTGCCTTTGTTCACATTGTTAAGCCAATCAAGCTCCAGTGCTTTAGAGAAAAAGAGAAGAGAAACAATGTTGTTTTGTCTGCTAACATGATTGATAGACAACTTTCAATTATTGTATCTTTACTGACTGGGAAGCGCTTAAAAAGAGACAGGCTGCTGAAAGATGGGTTATTTCCCAGCTCGGTGCTGTTTTTGCCACAGAAAAAGTATACAAGGATGCTCTCTGGTGGTAGCTGTAGGGCAGGGCTCTGCTCTGGCCACCACAATTCTAGTTTATTTTATGGACTAAGTAGTAGTCTGAAACCTTGTGATCAAAATAGTAAATATATATTTATTTTTAAATCACTAATTGGCTCAATTAATTCTCCTCGAGTATTCCCAGTACATGGGCAGAGTGGAAGGTTTGTTTCTACAACTTATAAAGAACAATGTGCTTTCTCCAGGGCCATGCTGGGATGGGGATGCAGTGTGCTCCTGGCAGAGCATCCATTTCCCATCTGCCTCTGATCCTCCCTGGTCCTCATCTCCCCATGCACTGAACAACTCCCAGCTCTGTGCATGCCTCAGTTTCCATCTCCCAAATTCAGCTGCTTCTCCAGCCATTTTCCCTCCACCCCCAAATTTCCACCCATGAAATAACTCCACACCCAGAGCACAATGCTGCAAAGTCCTCCTCAGCCAGGGTTCCTGCCCTGGGCCAAGACTTGGATCTTGCTCTTGCCAAATACTGTAATATCTAACCAAATATCCAACCCGAGCCAGTCACTGTCGCCCTTTGAAACACTAATAGTCTTTCTATTAAATCACTTCTCAGTAAATTGTGCCAGTGCAAGGACTTCTTTGGCTTGACTTACTACAGATTTTGAACTAGTGGCCAGCTCAGGGGTTGGTACATGACTTCCCTAAATGCAAGCATGAATGCAATTTTCATTTTACAAGGACTGCACTACAGTTTATAGCACATCAGTGTTATGAAAATGAACTTCTCATTAATCCATTGCAATGCCCAAAATGACACCTATATAGACCCAACAAGGACCTTGCACCCTTCTGTTGGCCGAGTGAGAGAATGGTTTTTGTCCTTTGATTCCCCTGCTTCAGGGTCTGAAATGAACCAAATTATTGCCTGGAAGTGAAGATCAGTGGTGGAAATTAAAGCAGTGCTTAGAAGGGCTGGCAGGCTCCCACAGCTGGGGTTTGCTCTGACAGCAGAGCAGAAAATCACAAGCATGAACCTCAGTTTAGTGGCACGGATGATTTTTAGCCTGGGTACAGACATACTTCTGGTGCTGTTTCAGTGCTGGCCTCAGCAGTACCTTTTCTGCCAATTTCCCTGGATATCCTCCACCTCAGCCCATTTCCCTCACTGCCCACACGAGCCACCTTTTCTGCCCGTGCTGGTCCCTGAGGAGATGCTTCCCCAGAGCCACTTCTGAGTAGATCAGCAAATCCTGCCCTGGAGAGCGGGCTCAGGTAATAACATCCATTAGGAAAATACTGATTTTTGCCAAACCTCTTCCCCTTCCCTCACTGCCTTGAACATCTGACTTTTTTGTTCCAAGACCAATAAAAGCAGAATTGCAGGACCTCCAGACCAACACACCTGCCCTTACCACACAGGCAAGCCTCCTCCAGGCATGCATTAGAGACAGAAAGCATCTTAATCATCCACCCTGCTGCAAATACATTCACAGAGCTTTAATTGATTAACAGGCAGTCCTTGCCAGCAAATGAGCGCTTGGCTCCAGGGAGCTCTTGCTTGCTTGTTTTTAAACAGTGCAAAGTGGGAAAATGGCAGGAATAAGCAGTGAAAGCTCCAGGGACCCCTAAGAGGGAAGGGCTGGTGAGAGGAAGGCAGAGCTGCTCCACGTGCTGACCTTATTGCTGCAGGGACAGGGAGGTCAAGTGGTGGCAGAGCAAAACACCACAGGGAGCAGGAAGGAATTGAACTGCTTCTAACCCCAAACTGCCAGCTCAACCTCAAGCCATTGGGGCAAATAGTGCCTGTTTGTGGATCTTCAGTAGCTAAGGTATGCTGCCTGAAACCCACAGATGTGCTCATCTCACGGCAGACCTGGCCATGTCAACCAGAAACAGTTTTCCAGCATCCACCTGGATGCAGGGGCAGGGGAAGGGAGAGGGCAGGGCTCTCCCACAGGACTTCCACCCACCAGCTGCTCATCTCTTCTTCCAACCATCCTTGGTCCAGGAGAGTTGGCCTGATTTTAGAAACCCTTGTAAGCCTGAGGAAGGCACAGTTCATGCAGAGAATGGCTTTGGCAGCACCACCACCGCTGCATAGAGTTGGCCCACTGACAGACCCCAGCTCTGCAGGCTCCAAACCATCAGGATAGAGGGAGCTCAGTGAGGAGCAGGACTGATGCTTCATTGCTGAAGCTGTTTTGCAGTGCAGAAAAATACACAAGATCCCAGAAAGAAGAGGGTCATTTTCTAAGCAGAGCACCTCTGGCCAAGTGACAGCAGGGCTGGGCCCTGGCCACCTGCTCTCCCTGCGCTGAGCTCCCCTGTTCCTGCCTCTGCTTTGGCTGCACAGGGAGCTGCACACTCCCAGCTGCAGGGGAGATGCTCACAGCCCCCGACACAGCCAGAAAATCCCTATAATTAAATTCATGCAATTAAAAGTTGGCACAAAATCCGAGGGTGTCGCTGGCGGCGTGGGTGGAGCAGGCAGCTGGTGCATGTCCTCACCCTGCTCTGCCTGGGGTGGGGTTGGCTGAGCTGTGGCTGTCACCTCAGTGCCCCACAGGGCTCCCAAAAGGCCGAGCCATTCCCGAGTGGCTCCAGGAGGGGACAGCCTCTCTCTGCACCAGCCCCACCGCTGCTGAGAGCTCCGAGCTCTCACCCAGCCCTGCACAAAGCACGGCGCTGACACGAACCGCTGAGCTTGAGCAAAGCGTCAGTCCTGGCTCTGCCAGGGGAAGGCGAGCACTTTAACAAGGTGGCTGCAGCTGGACAGCATCCAGCTGCTGGCACACACAGCTCGTGGGGATGCATTTCAAGCTGCTCTCACAGCGCTGCTCCCTCCTTTCCAGTTCACACAGGCTGCTCTTTCTCCAGGTGCCCACAGTGGCTCCAGTTAGATCTTTACCTCCTTAAACTGATGATTTTCAGGTCTCAGGCTCAGTCCCTGGCGATCCAGCTGTGAGGATGCCAGTGTACTCCATCACATCCATGCCTCTCTGCTGTAGGAGTTGCACCTCAATCACTTTCTGGACAAAATATCCTGCTCCTGGAAACCCTTTCAGTACCAAACCAGCGTTGGCCAAGGCTATTTCTAGAAAGCAAGTGTAATCTGAAATGGGCAGAAAGTTTCAGGACAGAAAAAGAGCCTCTGGATGCAATCACTGGCTGTTTTTATAAGTCAGATGGTGCAGGAATATCCTGCTTGCTGTATTTTCTTGCAAAGTTAAAATCCAATTTATAACAGAAGAGGAGAGAAGTCGCCCATCTGGGTACAAGACCCGTACCATCATGCTCAGAAGCTCATTTACTCCACGCCGCCCAAAAGGGAGATGCAATATGCTGCAGCACTGGGAATCTGGGGCAGTATCCAATAGCAGGAAGACTCACATCAGATTCCAAAACGCTGTGAACCTCAGCCAAATCAAATTACTCCCGTTGCCGAATATATCATTTTCCACCTTAAGCGGAACAGCCTGCCTGCCCTTAACACGCTGCAGCCTCGCCCCAGCGCGGCGCTGAGCGCTAATAGAGATGTCTTTCCCAGGGCTGTCACGGCCGCCCACCCGCTGTTTGATGACTTTACACACGTGTGACAGGTAGTAATGTCACTGACAGCCTCTCCCTGGCACCCAGTTTTTATTCATACCAACACCTTGTCTGTCTTCGCCGTTCCAGGGGAAGCGCCGTGCCTGCTGCTGAGCCGGAGCTCGCGTCCCCGCTCTCGGGGTTGCTTATCTGGGCTGAGAAATTGGACTTAATTTTGCTGCTGCTTCCCCACACCAGTCCATACATCAGCTGTGAAGGCTAAGGCCCAGATCATGACAGGGCAGGATCGTAACAAGCTGGCAGCAAAAGAAGTAAATACAGCGTCAAATCCCTCGCAAAAGCACTGACAGCCTCCTGACAAGGGACGGATCAGATATTAAACTGATGCTACAGTCATTCTGAGCCAAAAGGCCAAAGGAGAGCAATCCCAAAGGGGAAAAGAGCATCCCAAGCCTTTGCCTATCCACTCCCTTGCTAAGCTGATGGCAACTAAAATTCTTAAGTATTAATGCTGTGGGGACTGGCTCTGGCCCTGAGGTGCTGTCACTTTAGCTCTCTGCAAAGCCACCATCTCTGCTGCCCTGGGGCACGGAGGGACCCCTGCTCACACAGCTCCCTCCCACCTCTCAGCCAGAGCAATGCCAAGGAGACAGTGACAAATGCATTTCTGAGAAGGAAAACTGACCCCTGCAAAGCCTGGGAGCAGCAGGGAGTAGAACATTCCCTCCCCACCAGGCCGGTTTTCCCTCTAATGCTTTTTCTCATATTCAATATTCAAACTATTGGGGATGCTGTCAAATGGGAGTCTATTGCTGTTTCAAAAGACTAGTAATAGAAATTATTAGACTCTAGAGAAGCTCAAATATCACTGAGAAGAGTTCAATTGGAGAAGTGGAGAAGCAGTATGAAAAAACCAGGCAGCAACCCAGCAGCCTGAGAACCTTCAGCACTTAACTAAGAATAATTAGCTGTAAAAATACGAAATAAGTGCTTAGACAGCAGCCCTAGGAGGTAGAAGAGGACCTAGGAACTATAACATGAAGAAAAAAACCCTGTTTTGGAGTAGGAAGAAGCCAATATCCCAGTAGAAGCTATTGCCAGAGGTGACAGCAGCAGGAAACTTACAGTGCCTAAGTGGGAAGGAGCTAGAGGAGCTGAAATAGATGGGGACAAGGAGAGAGAGCACAGTTCTTGCCCCATAGGGATGTGCAAAAGGAATGATCATAATTCAGTTTAGAGAGAAGAAAAGCCTCGGGAAGAGATGATAAAAACCCCCAAATCTATAAAAGGCTCCTCCAGAAAGAGTTGGTGTTCATTTCTCCTACTACTGGGAAGGAGGTAGGGCTTGAAGTGCAGCAGAGATTTATTTTAAGAAATTTAGGTGGGGGAAAAACACTCCTCACTGACTTTCAAAGGTTGATTGAACTCTATCCTTCCTGAGAAGGCAGCACAATGCACAGGGGAGGGCTGGAACCAGTAAATCTTTCCATTTTGGGTTGGCTCTGCCTTCCCCCTGCTCCAGGCGAGCCAGCAAGAGTGAGCAGAGTTCACAGCAGCAGCAGCAGCAAACCCAAGCCCTGGGCCCCTGTTCAGTCAGATAATTAAGTACTGTTTAGACATCTGAGCTGTCCTGCTGGCTACTGCCCCAGTACCTCGGGAAATGAAGTCATTGCTTTCCTTCCCACCAACTTCCCCCCTAACTGTGAGACCTGGGAGGTGGGACACGGAGGTGGAATCCTCCCTGGCCCCATGAGTCCAAGGAGGTGGTTCTTCAGGTGAAGCTCAGCTCTTTCTGCTTGCAGACAGAGCATGGAGATAATGAAATCCTACCAAGTACCATTTCTGCTTTAGAAGGCAGGATGAAGTTAATTAGTGTTCAAATTAAGCAGTAAGATTGAAGTGGGCATATAATGGACCACTAATAAATGCCTTGAGTGTGTTGAGACGCAGGTCTGAGGGAAGAATGATTTTAATCACCAGGAGTATATTAATGATGGCCCATGGATTCCCTTATTGCTGTTCCAACAGGCTGGAATGCTGTGTTTTCCCATTAAAACACCCATTAGCCTTGAGCCCACTAAAACCCTATCAGTGAAGCCACGTTCTGCTCATTTCTACTCTACATCTGACCTAATTAACACCATTGCAGAGATTTGAGCCCAGCTTCAAATGCTATCTCTGGATCTGGAAGCCCAGGTAGAGCCAGGTGGTATTTTTTGGGAGGCAGTGGGATCCCTTTGGGGGAAGGGAAGTATGAACACTGCCATCCCAGCTCAGAGCCAAAAGAGCCAGCACGTCCCTGCATGCACGTGGCATGCTCAGTGTGATTGATTACACGACAGCATCAGTTAAAATAATTGTATTTTTCATTTCCATGCAGATGAATTACTTCTCCAGAAAGCCATTTGTGCTTAATGCCATTTGTCTGCACTATGGTGCTAATCCACTGCAAGGACGTTTTTGTGCCGAGATTGATTGACTCCGTGTAAATAGGTGGAACCTTTAATTAAAACACAAGCGCCGTCACCGTGTCTCGGTGCGCTGACAACACGCAGCACAGACCACTTAAGGGGCTGATTCTATTTTAATCTACCCTGGCATAAATCAGCAGAAAGACCCAGTTCAGCAAAGCACTTAGCACATGTTTAAGTCCATCATATTCAGCAAAGTATTCAAGCATGAGGTGGACTGCGGCAAAGGCTATCGCAGAAAAACGATGGTGCCTGTTGCAAGGACGTGGCTGGAGCGTGACAAAGAGATTTGTTTACCAGGTGTGTGCCCCGTGGGAGCACACAGTGGGTTTATGGCTTGGGAGGAAAACTGGCAGGGTTTGTAAAAGCCCGTTGGGTGGTGGTTGACCCACTCACCAAAGAGAATTGCAGCAAGAACCTGGAGGAGGCTGAGCAGAGAGGAGGAATCAGTGGCTGGTTAAAGGCAGAGCCAGTTTCCACACAATGGGGTTTTCAAACAAGCCCCACCTGGTGTTTGGTAAGTTAAAGGATGGCAGAAAACACTTCAGAAGAAGAGGCCTCCTTGCCTTCCTCCAAGTTTTTCATCAGGCTGTGCTCAAAGTGCCAGAGTTTAGTGCTCTGGGGAGCAGCCACCCCTTCCCACGCCTTCAAAGGAGGGGGATGATCCCCTCTCCCCTCAGCCACGCACAGCTCACCCTGCCAGGCTCCACCACAGATAACAGGGATTACTCAATCCATCAGGGAATCACAATGCCAGCTGTGGCAGGAAGAGGGTCTAATGTGAAGCACTTGAGGAGAAATGTGGAACAACTTCTGTGGGGCTGACCTGAGCTGCTAGTGTCAACACAAGAAATAAAATGGCTCATGACAACTGAAATCAGAAAACCCACTGAATTTCTTTCGAAAATTATTATTATTATTATTATTATTATTACTACTACTATTACTATTACTATTATTACTATTGTTGTTGTTGTTGTTGTTATTTCTATTGCTATTGCTATTGTTATTATTATTATTGTGTTGTTTTTATTTTGCTTGAGAATGATTAAGTTTGTCTCTGTGTTGTGGCCTGACCCAAGTCACAGCAATACAATGCACCAGGCCAGGTCACCAGATATGTCAGAACATTTCATCTCCATGTTGTGTTACGCCAATTTCCTTTTGATTATTGTATTTTTAAAATCCATTAGCGGCAGCTGCAACTCAATACCAATTAAATACACTGTCATGTTTTCTACAGTGAAGTGCTTCTCCTTTGCTTCATTGAGAAGCCATTTGACACTTTGAATAAAATAAGCATTAATTATAACAATCAATGGAGAAAACCTGGAAAGATGATACTGGGCTGACAAAAGGAGATTATCCTGGCCTAACCAGTTGGAGCAGTCTCAGAGAAGATATCATTGGAGTGGGTTGTCACTATGGTTGGTGTAGAAATTCTGACAGTGTTATGGACAGCGGGAGGAGATGGCTCTGATCTACTTTAAAATCACCTTTTCTGGACAGTTTAAGATACCATCTGTCACAAGGAAGTGGCCAAAGGGAAGCTCTCTTCTGCAGAAGGTGTGAAGGCTCCCTGCTGGCAGCAGGCAGAGAGCATGGGAAGCATCAAATGAATTACCTTTGAAACTCCAACTTCTCTCTTGTTAACTTTCTCAAAGCGTTCAGGAAGCTGTTTTCCAGGATCTTACCAGATTTATTAGCTACAAATCAGTTATTTAACTTCATGGGAACTTTAGTCATTAATACCTTTAGCTATTTTTCTCAATGATCCCTCATAGCTGACATCAACCAGGGCAGCTCCTCTCTGGATTCCCAGCTGGCAGCTTTAGGACCAGGGGAAGAAGAGACAGGTAAACTCACCAAGTCCTTGCTGTCCCTCCTGAAAAGCCTTGATCTTCTGCAGCTTTGCTGAGTTATAAACTGGCTGCAGCCCTGACCTTGACCGAGAGCAACATGAGTGCAGTGAAATAACACTCCTGCATCCAGGCTTCCTGCCCCTGGGATCACCCATTCACCTTTTATGAACGAGCAGCAATTTGTTGGGTCTGACCTGGAAATTGCAGTGCAAGTGACAACGCTCAGCGAGAGCTGCAGGCCTCCTTTGGGGAGACAGATGCACAGCCTCAGCAAACCCAGCTCCCAGGAAGGGCCCTTTTCCTAACGAGAGCTGACAAGCACAGTTTACCCACTGGCAGGAAATTAGAAAAGACAGATTTTCCCCTTGAAAGCAGCAAGCCTCACGTGCAGATCAAATGCAGTGTCCAAGTCCATCCTGTGTCTTTTGGTGACTGTCCCTTGCCTGTGGTGGCTTGGCTGAGCAGTGCAGGCAGGCACAGCGTTCCCAGCAGACTGATGCCTCTGGATGTGAGCAGAGACTGTGACTTGCAGGAGAGAAGGGAAGATAACGTCCCTATCGACCCTGCTGAGGCAAATCTCACTCATTTAAAGTCGCTTATTTAAAGCTTCCTGTGAAAGAGATGGAGACCCCAAGCAAAGCATCCCAGGAGAAGAAACTGCTCCCTTAGCAGGTGGGCAAAAAATTCTCAGTTGCTGCAAAGGTGGCCTTGTATAGACACATGCACAGAAGCACTTGATGAGCTTGCTCCTCACACTTGTAATCAACTCTATCTTTTTTACAAAAGAGGCCACCTGAATGTTCAGATTTGGGGCTCTCTTGCTACAAAAGGACTGAGGTAGCAACAGGTATTAAGCTCAGCTCAAATGCAGATTGTAGCCCAAAGCTGTTTTTTGTGAATTTGTTTATAGAATTGAAGAATTATAGACTGGTTTGAGTTGGAAGGGACCTTACAGATCACCTTCCACCAGACTGGTTCAAAGCCCCATCCAACCTGGCCTTGAACACTTTGGCCTGGGATACTTTTACATGGCCGTTTGTTTCAAAAGATTGTGTGCAATTTTGCAAATCACCAGTCTGTCTCGCAGCCTTGTGACCCCCACCTTGCCCGCTATTAAATCAGAAACTTTTCATCTACTCATCATTAGAGGCATCATGTGCACTCCACCTGGGCTGAGGTCTGTTGTAGGTCCCCTAAAAAGCAGGGATGACAGCCTTGAACTTGCACACTCCCTGTTCGTGGGATCATGCTCAGATCCAGCACCAAACCTTTTTGCTATGAGTATTGTTATTTTTGGCAGAGCCACCTCAAACACAGCAAGAAGTGAAAACCCCACGGGCTCTGTTACAGAGGAAGTTAATGGATGAGCACAAAGGTCTGCCCACTTGAGAACAGAAATCCCTCCTTTGTGACAAAGTTTCTGACAACCAGATCTGAAATTTCTGAGAGTCTCTTTAAAAATTAAGTTGCTTATTTCTAAATTAAATTGTGATTTATGATGAAGCTGAATTTAAAAAGCCTTTAACAGAAAGGTAAATTACAATTGAAAGGAAGGAACAACCTTGCTCCAGGTCAAATGAAACATTTGATTTGATACAAGACTAATTTTTTTTGTCCCCATTTCGGCTGAAGAAAATTCTCGTTTGATTCTATCAAGTTAATCCTCTTTTTCCCTATTTTTATTAAGGATCTCCAAACTTAAGGATCACAGATTTGCTCAGCTTTCCCTTCTAGAGGTCAGAAACATCAGGGACCCAGTGGGGTGAGTGTCCATACCCTCCCTGCGTGCCCACCTCGCACAGGACAGATGATGGGCAGCACTTTGTCTAATTACAGCCCGGACACTGCACCAATGTGCTTTTAAGCCTCTAAGCCTGAGCCTTTCCATTCTGAATTTGATTTGTAACTCAGCCTGAAGCCGGCTGTGGCTGGGAAAGGGCAGGCACAGGAGGCTGCCTGGCAAGGCTCCAGGTACCTCTCCAAAAACCCACTGCACTGAGCTTGGTGGGGTCTACTGGGTGGGAGAAGGTCTGGATGGGGCTAAGGTCCTCCCAGTCATCAGGCAGTCAACCTGGAGGCAGGCAGAGGAATGAAATGGATAAGAAATCAAGGAAAACACGATGGTTGAAAAAGCAAGCTGCCTTTTTCCCTCTCAAATTTGACAGTGGCCCAATATGCAGCACAGCTGCCAGGGGAGCAGTGCTGCTCCAGGCAGAAAGATGCTCTTGCTCTGCCTCTCCATTCCTTCCCACATCCAGCCTCCCTTGCACTCTCACCCACCAGCTTTATTATTTCTCACTCCCAGCTCAGAGGCTTTCAGGTCCACACAAGAGGTGGCTGCACCTCATTTGCCAGCAAATTGCGTACGAAGCTCATGTAAACTAATCCACTTGGGTGAGTCTCCAGCAAAGGGCATAAACCATGACTGTGACCATCCAGCTCCCAGCTAAGAAGTGTCAGCAGGAGAGGACAGGAGCGACCAGCGGCAGCCTCTGCCCAAAGCCGCAGGAGCGAGTGCCGCTGCGGGGCACGACCGCCCTGGCCGCATCATTTCTGCTTAAACTGCCAGCGAAAGCCCCAAAGCCTCCCGCGGCAGAGAATTCCCAGCTGCCAGCGCTGCCGCACAGCAGCCGGAGGCGCCGGCAGGGAGGAGAGCGCTGCCAGCCCAAAGCACTCCCGGCACGGCTCCATCTCCCTGCCGAGCGCGGCTGCGGGGCCACACAGCACCCCGGCAGAGGCTGTGACCTCCGGACACCCCCAGGACACGGCAGGGCACCGACAGCATCCCTGTCAAGGCGTTATCTCCACCTGCCCTGTCATGCCCCCTGGCACAGCAAGGTCGACAAATCCGCTGCCTGGAAAATGCGCTTCCCAAAACAGTGGAAGTAGTTACCATGGAAATAAAGAAAGGTTCCTCGGCCCAGCTCCGCCAAAATATTTATTTGCCTCCCAGGGTTTCACAGGCTACTTATTAACAACAACAACAACAACAACAGCAGCAAAATCAGAGAGACACTGGAGCAGGACTAACCAGCCGGGTTTGGGAAGGACCGCTGGGAATCATTGTGTGTCTGCTGGAGGAGTCACTGAGGCTCAGGATGAGCCTGTGAATTGCCCAAGGATTTCTGCTTGAGTCTTGCACACAAACATGCACGTACAAAGATGTGCTTTGCTGTTCAAAAGCTTTAGCAGATCTGCTCACAGAGATCCCAGGTTACACCCAGAGCCGGCCGCAGTTTACCCTGGTTCTTGAGTGTCCAGTGCACATCGAGGTAAAACAAATTGCTGCCAAGTTCTGCTGCCTGGGACAGAGGCTGCTTGTGATACTGAATACACATGAACTCTGCCCCAGCTGCCAGCCACCTGCCCCTCCTGTCTGGGGAAGGATGTGCAGGAATGCTCACAGCCTAGTCCTGACCCGCTCAGAGCCCAGCAAGGACCTTACCAGTGGATCAAACCACACCTCCTGAGCTAAGCAAGGGTACAAAACATGCTGTTTATAAACAACCCATTTCTGAAATAAGTAGGGAGCAGGTAAAACAAAGGAAAACGCCCATAGCTAGGAAGATGGTGAAGGTTGGTTGTCCATGAGAAGCACCTGCAAGAGCATCCTGAATGCACTGAAGCTGCCCCAAGCTCTGAGCTCAGCGTCAGCTCCAGCCCTTCTCAAACTGAGCACCCCATCCCATCCTGACTGTGCTCCACGTGCTCCTGACACAGCTCAGAAGAGCTGACATGTTAAATCACCACTGAAATGCCTCGGGCTAAGCAGAGGACAGACAGCATCAGGAACACACAACCACTGACAAACAGCTTCTGACAGATGCTCACATGCAGAGGGTCTGTGTGGCACCTGGGTAGCATTGGTAATCCATGTAGGAGCAGCACAAGGGATGCAGGTATTGCAAAACACACGTGTTGAACAAAAATTAATTTCACTTTTAAAACTCGTTACTACTGCAGTCTGGTTTTCCTAATGAAAGTGACTTTGGTCAGAAACATGGACCCAGATCAAATCCAGATCACTCAGACCCCTAAATACCCTCAGAGACCTGGTCCATGATACCCAATTGGAAATGGATTGAATCTGAGCACTTTTACTCATATTGCTGGATCATTTTGGATTTTGGACAAAGCCTTCCCTGAGGAAGTAAACACTGAAGGTAATGATCTGGTCCTTACTTCCTACCCTCTGTCTGCTGCTGTCATGGAAGGCTGGGAGGGGCAGGACCATGGGGCATCCTGGGCAGCTGGGACCAAATTCCAGCTACCTACAGATGACACTTCAGGAACTTCAGGGAACTTTAAGGGAACCCATCTCATGTATATTGCGAACCTGGAGTTAGTAAAATAGAGCCCTGAACAGAAGATAACAAGTGCAGCCTTTCTTTGAAATTGTCATATAGGAGAAAAAAAATATGATCAAGAGAGCATGTTTCACCTTAGTGAGTCCTGTCCAGATGGGAAGAGCAGCTTTGTGCCCTTTACCAGAAGTTCTTGGGGGTGACCCTTTTCTACACTGAGGTTACCCATCCTGCAGGAATTTGGGAGTCAGCCTATCATTAACATGCCTATCTGGGAGTGTCATGTCTCATCAAAACTGTCTAGGACATATTTTAGCACATCAGAGCTTCGATTTGAAGATGCTTACACAGAAATACACAGATGGGTATCGGCGCAAGATGGAAACACTTCAAAATATATGTGGAGCTCACAGCAAACTTTGCCTTGCTGATCCTTCTCTCCTTGGAAGGGATTGTAAAAGTCCTTGGGGGAATCTGGATTGTGCCGTGCTTGTGGGAGGGAAAGGGGATGCAACTCAACATAAAGTCATATCTTCTATAAGGAAGAGGCTGCTGGTTTTCTGCAAAGCCCCGTCCCAAAGCAGAGTGCAGCCTGGCACAGGTGGGGTTGCAGCATGTTCCAGAGCTGCTCCGTGTATTTCTGGGCTCTCTGCAAAGCCAGTCTGCTCAGCTGCATTTAAAACAGGATTATCCCCAGAATCACTGCATACAAATCACTCACTGAGGGTTGGACCTGCCCCACTCATGCAGCAGCCAGCACAAAGGGACATTCCACTGAAATGAGAAGTGCAAGCAAGAAGAGGTGGGAGAGGGATTCCCTCTGCTCTCCCCTGCCCTCAGCAGCCTCTGCACTAAAATCAGCCCAGCTTCATCTACCAAAGCCTGAGGGAAATGAGTGGCTGAGCTGTAAACAGAGGTAAATGAATCCTTCAGGGACTGGGTCCAACAGCCGCGAGCTCCAGGGGGCTGGAAAGCAGCCCGAGAGGGTGGCAGATCCCGCGCTCGCTCCAGGCGCGCACATGCTCTCATGGCCCCGGAGAAAGTTTAATTTGCTGCAACTGTTTCAACAAAGCCAAAGCCCCGGTAATGCTGTCACACGCTGAAATCACTCAGTGGGAAAGAGCACGGAGCAGAAAATGCTGTGGGCACAGAGGAGCCCCTCAGCTTTCACCAGGCAGCCAGACCAGCCTTGGCACCTGGGCTTTGTCAGGGAGAAGCAAGGAAAGCCTCCAAAAACCCCTGAACCACCCCAGAGCACTTAAAATATATGGTGTGCCAAAACAGTCTCTTAATTTAGTACAGGGGGGCTGAAGGGGTTAGAAAAACATGGAGAAACTCCACATAATGTCCTGGAGAGCATTTAAAGAAAAGAGGCTAGAATTGTAGAATATCCTGAGTTGGAAGAGACCCACGAGGATCATCAAATCTGACTCCTGGCTCTGCACTGACCATCCCCAAGGGTCACACCATGACCCCTGAGAGTGTTGTCCAAATGCTTCTGGAACTCTGGCAGTGTGACCACTGCCCTGGGGAGTCTGTTCAGGGAGTCTGAACCCCATCATCCTTTTCCTGATATCCAGCCTAACCCTGCCTCCCCCCAACAGAGCGAAGAGCTGATGCTGAGTGTATTTTTTGGCCAAAGAATGAGGTTTGCATGAGGACAAAGAGTTACTTTTTGTCACAGTCACTTCCTCCAACAGCAGGGTCTGAGCACCCTGCCTGGAGTTCCTTTACACCCACTCCCCTTCCCTCTCACCTATGCTACAAGCAGAGGCATCCACATATCCACAGGGAACTGGGTTTGGCCTGGCAGGATATGGAGAGCTGTTCTCTTCCCTTCTCCTCCCCCAGCCATGGCCATGCTACTCTGCCAAACCACCCCATCCTGCTGATGCTTCCCGTCTGGTTCCTGCCTGACCCACAAAGGTGCCCAGTTTGTATCTGCTCAGATGTTGGCTCTCCACCCTTCAGTGCCAGGCACTGCCTGGACACAGGGTTAATTCACACCAGGTTGCTCTGCTGCACTCCCTGGACACAGATACAGTTATCTGAACCAGCTTAAATCACACTTTCTGCCTTATTCCAACCAGTGGAATTTCTTACACCAGCCTTGCTGCCAAGATCCCAGAGTAACTCTGCTCCAGCTAAAGGAACTCTTTGGACCGGGACTTCATGAAGGGACCAGGGAACTCCAGTAACTCTGCACCATCCCCATGGTGCATCCCTCTCCCTGCATGACATCCTCAGCCAGGCTGAGTCAGCCATGCACAGGCCACATGCTGAATCACAGCAGGAGCTGCTGCGAGGTAAAAATAATCCTGTGGGGGTTTTTTGGTTCTCAGGTTGTTATTCTTAAAATGCTCACTTCCCCTCCCCAGGTGACCACAAAGCTCCTTGCACACACATCCCCAACACTGGGGAAAGGACCTGTAAGGGGAGGGTGAGTGCTGCCCACCACCACCCTGCAGACTTCAGGGACCTGCCAGGGCTTCCCCTTACAGCACTGGCTGTTGGGGTTTGGAGCAGGCTTTGTGCACACCTCACTTGCAGGGTGGTCACAGCCAGCACGGTGTCAACCAGCAGCCCCAGAGCCAGACAGGCAACGAGTCCTCCCAAAACCCAGCAGCGTGCCAGGGATGTGTGTCAACACCTATTCTGCACTTTGCTTCTCTTTCAGCTGGCAAAGCTGCTACCTCAATAGGGAGCAGCTTCAGCCAAGAAAAACAAGCATTACCTTACGTTCCTGAGCTTGTTTGTCATTATCATGATGCTCTGCTCTAACTGGGAGGCCGCATTATGCATCATGCTGCCTACTTGCAAATAATAAGCTACATGTGTAAATAGGCTCCGCTATTTCGAGTTGAATAGCTAACAAATGAGCAAACAAAAACTCCCCAGCCCACCACACTCCAGTTTAACTGATGCAATGGGTGCCTTTATGCATCCCGAAGGTGAGGCATCCATCACACTCACAGCGCAAGCGGCTTCTGCATCACTGTCACCATCCAAACACCAGCACAGGCATTCTGGAGGGTCAGGCTGGCACTTCCAGCCCCTCTGTGAGCCTCAGACCTAAAACCGATGTGATACTCCCCCTACATCATCATTATCACAGTTACTGTGGAGGGATACTCTCCCTGCATCTTCATTATCATAGTTACTGTGGAGGCTTGATGTGGATTCAGCTGTGCTGAGTATCCCCTCACACTGGGAAGGACCTGTAGGGTGTTGGGAGGGTGTTTGATCCAAGCAGGTGTCCCGTGGGACACCCTGGCTCTGGATTAGACCATGGCAAGGCTCACATAATGAGCCCCATGAGTTTCCGAGCCCCCTCCTGCTGCACAGCTTTCCCCCCTCTACTGAACCCTCTGCAAATGGTGTTTCCTTCACCACAGCTCTAACTCCTTTTGTATTCCCTAATTTTCTTCCGTAGTCTGTGTTATTATCTATTGCAAGAAGAGTTATTTAAGAACCTTTGGGCTATAATGGGCTTGGCATTACAGGAAAATAAAGCAGCTCTCCAGGAAACTCGTGCTGATTTCAGCCTTCCCATTTACGCTGTGATGCATCACACTGTGCTCTAATGTCTCACTAATCTGCAGCTCAATCTGCTGTTAAACAGGCTCATGATGCAGAAGCCGCTCACTAAGGTTGCTTGATATTCATCTGTTGATTGATTCATTTGCTTCTTGTGATTTGCAAATGCGCCAAAGAGCCAGAAGCCCTTTTTCTTCTAGAAAAGTTAATTGGATCAGCATCTTGCACTGGCAGGTGGCACTGCTCCTACCCGGGCTTCCACTGACTCCAGCACGGCAGAGAGGCCACCCAGTAGGATGGGGTGCTAGGAATCAGGCCACCACAGCAGATAAATTCCCCAAGATACCATGCTCTGCAGGAATTAAACACCCCATTTTTGTGCAGAGGCCCCGAGCAGCCCGTGTAGAGATCCTCCTGCCCCATCCCTTCAGCATCATCACAACGCAGGTATCCAGCAGCGGGGCTGGTCACCAACAAACCTTGTTTCTAGACATTCCCTACAATGAATTTGCCCCTCCATGCTTTCATCTTTCTCATTTTTGAGAGCTAAGCCTCACCAGCAGACCCTTTGGACACATCCCACCCACTTATGCAGTTACAGCTACTCCTTCCTAGTCTGCAAAGGAAGGGCCTCCAGCACCACTTGGTTTCAGCTATTTTTTCATACTCCAGCATGCCACACACCATTTGATATCCTCCTCAATAATTAAGTGGTTAGTGCCAATGTGAAAGAAGCCCTGGATAGCATTTCTATGGGGTTTCCAAAGAACTGAAGGTCCCAAGCGAGGACATATCAAGCACCAGGCCTGCAGGGCTGTGATTATCTGGCTGTAAATAACACCTCGGAATATATGGTTTATTGTGGTGATAACACACATTTTGTAGGCTACATAAATTGGAGCAATCCTGCTGACAGAGGAAAAATAGTGGTGTGTGTGATGGTTTCCTCTGGTTGCTAGGAAATAGAGTTAGTGCTGGGTCCTTACATGCCTGGGTGCACACTCGTGACAGATGATAGATTCAGCACATGTGTGGAGCCCAGCCTGTTAGCAAGCCCTGACTGAGGGGAAGGCAGCACCACAGTGACAGCAAGATCCATTTAACCAAAATATATGCATTTTTCATTAAGAGAGCTACATTTGTTTGCCCAAGGCATTTAGGGAAACGTAAGCAAAGAGTAAAGTTAGATCCGAAGAGACAGGTGGTCCATGCAGGCGAACCCAGGCCAGCTCCACAGATGCACAAGATGGGCTGTGGTAAGGATTTTAACACCTGTCCAAAGCCCTAATGTGAACGAGCTGTGATTTTTCAAAAATGGGCTTTTATATCACTGCAAAGCCTACAGAGCCCACAGGTCCCCTCCCTGCCACGGAGGCTTGGCTGTAAGGTTCCTTCCCCTTCCCCTCTCCTCCGTGTGTGGGGTTATATTCTGTTGCATCAAGAAGCTGAGCCTGGTTTCTGCTTCTGCAAATGTTTGCTAAAGCAAATTGCAGTTTGTTCTGTTGGTCTCATGCTCCAATTTGCTTGAAATAGCACAGGACTTGGTCAAAGGGCATGGAAAGTGGCCAGAACCTTCTTCTTCGAATATCTGTATATACAAATAAATATATATACACATGCACTTAGACACTGTTAGGTCAGGCTAATCTCTCCCACTCCTCAAGGCAGGCACAGATTTACCACACAATCCCCAGGTGCACCTCTAACTTGTTTTTTACCATGGCAAAGCTCAATTATAAAGACAATGTTAAGCCATGCCGCTTAAAATAAAGAAAGCAATTGGCATGATTACAGCTATGCCCTGTCCACAGACTGGGGATTTCATCCACAGCCAAGGGAGCTGATCTGGCTTCTGGTGTTGTTATTGCTGATATTATAGTGCTGTCCCATCAGGACAGCTCTGTGACCAGCTGCTCTGCAGGCACAGTACTGGCCTTTGCTTTTTAGAGTGATTAAATTCTCCTAAGAGATATTCCTGGAGAGATCCAGTCTCTCTTTACTGCTCTCACCAAAACAAATGGGACATTCTCTGCCAAATTCAGCAAAGCAATGTCAAAGGAAATAAAACAGGGTTAGCAGGGTTGCAGACTCCCTATAATTAATTATTTGGCACAGACCAATGGCCTTTTCTTTAGGAAAATCCTAAGGATTTGCCAGAGTGCAACCTACAGGTGTTTCCTGAATTTTGGGTGCTTTTTTGTGCAAAAGTCCTTGGTTTTGGACAACCCCCAGAGCAGACCCTGCCCTATGTGCAGGCTGCAGCAGCTGAAGGCTGTGTTTGGGCTGGGATGGAGGCAGAGGATGGTTAAATGCTCTCTTCCCCAGCTCCAGAGGGTTTCTCTAGCTCATCTCCAAGCAGCACTGGGGTGGGATCTCCTGAGCTCAGTGTTGGGCCCATGCTGCCAGTGGGACTCAGCCCCACACCAGCCCGACCAGTCACACGCTGGGAGGCAGAAGCAGAGCCCATTTCTACAGCCTGATAAAAATGTAATTTAATCCCAGCCACACAAAACGCTTCCCTAAGCCGTTGAAAGGCCTGCTAATCCTTGATTTACCCTCAAATCTTGAAATTCTCTTAAAGAATGAAGGAGCAGCTTTGTCTACCGAGTGCCTCTATGCCTAATGAGGTTATTAAGGCATATTAGCATGCACAGAAGAACATTCTCTCCTGAATTTGGCACAGCAGAGCTCAGGGCTTTTGTCTCCCTTGATCCAAGTCCTCCCACTCTGCTGCTGCCCCCAGCCCTCAGTGCCATGAGTTTGTCCCTGGTTTTGGCAGAGGTGGCCATCACTTCACTCCAACAGCAGAGGACAGCTTCCTAATCCAGATCCACGTGGTGCTTTTGTTGTTATGCCTTCAGATGTTTCTGAAGAGCACACCAAGCCTTTTCCCACACGGCTGGGAGACTAAAGAGCTCCCTGGACCTACATGTATATCCCAGGGTCTATCATCTGATACAGAAACTTATTTAATTTTTGTTTTGAGCAGAAATCAGTCTGTTTGCACAGAAAGGGCACTGTTTTTGTGTATGGACACGCATCAACCCAGCAGCCCTAAACCCTTCAGCAAAGCAAGGTCACCTCCTTTTGACACAGACGAAGCAAAAGGCTGATTCCTGCCCAGCATCAGGACAGGAGGACAACACAGACCCTCATTTCTGGCTTGCCTCCATTTCCCACCACAGCCATATGGGAAAGGGAGCATGCTTAAATAGCTGGGGGCTCAAAGCAAGCTTTTGCTCTCAGCTGGAGTGAGACATAGCACTTCCCCAGGATGCACTTTTTTAAGAAGAGAACCTTTGCCAATGTTATGCTTTGTAATGCAGTGATTTTCACAACAGCCCAACATGGTTCATCAGCATGCGATCTGGCATGGGATCAGTATTCCTTCAAACCATCCAAAAGGGCTGCAAGAGGTGCAGGAGAGAACAGACTCAGGATCTGGCTGGGTTTTCAAGCAATCCTTGCAGCAGCCTCGGTGCAGCTCAGCCCGACGTGCGCCTCGCTCAGAGAGAAAATCAGGCGTGGCACTGCTGGGTTAATGGTTGGACTCGAGGGTCTCTAAGGTTTTTACATCAATCTTACATCAACCTTAGTGATTCTGTGGTTCCCTTCCCACCTTGGAGCAGAACTGGGCAACCTCACCTCAGCGTCCCACCCACAGAGCTGTGGGCTGGAGGGTCCCCTCCCCAGCAAGCCTGGCTCCACCCCATAGCAATAGGACTTGCTTCATTTTCAGCAGGAAGCTTGACAGCCCTCACTTATCTCTCTTCACAATGACCACGGTTAAACAGCTACCTAAAAATTCAGGTTAGCACCTTAAATAATTTCACCATTGAGAAAGAAAATGAGGGCTGCAACACAGACTCCCCCAGAGAGCCAGGTCTCCTTGGTGAAGCCCCTCTCAGATGCTGCCAGAGCTGCTCAGAACCAGCACAGAGGTGTCATCCCACCAACGTCTCCTGGCAAAGCCTATTTGGGCTGTTCCTATGCACCAAATACAGAGATAAATTTTCTCCTCTTTCAAAAATTCAGCTCATATCAGTGATGTGATTTACAGAGCAAGTTGCAGGCTGTGGCTGGGACATGAAGGGATGGGGTGGGAAGGTGTGGGGCAGGGTGAGGGAGCAGGGGGCAGGCAGTGTCCCCAGAGCAATCAATCCCTCCTGCAGCAATTCCTGGAGCCCACAGGCACCACAGGGGCACCACAGCCCCTACACACACACCCTGCCTCCATCACTCCTGCTTCTGCACTGGGAGGGTGTTTGGGGAGGCAGGAGAGGGAAAACTGCTGCAGGGCTTCCTGGAATCAAATCCTTGCTCTTTACCATAGCACAGGATTATTTTTAAGCCAGGTGAGGTCTCCAGCTCAGCTGGATTTTCTAGCAGCAAGGGAGGACGAGGTGGAACCAGCACCTGAGGTGTTAGCTCCTGGGAGAAGCATCCTCAGGAGTGAGGCTGAGGGGAGCTGGAGCAAAATCCCAACATTCTAACCCCCATCCTTGGCGTTACAAGAGCTGGAACGTGCTATCCAGCACAGTTTGGCACAAAGCCCCATGAAGGCTTGAGCAACTGGGAGACAACACTCCCTGAGGGAACGAGGAGCTTTAACTCCTGTAGCACAGCAAGAATGCAAGCCCAGGATCTCGAGGGAATAAGAAAGATATGTCATTTCATCACTGTTCTTGGAACGAAGACAAAAAACCAAAGGAAAACAAAAGAGAGCACCCCCTGGGATCCATAAAGAGGAAACTAAAAATATGATAAATAGGCTGGATCATTATTTTCTGAAGATGACATATTGCAGCTCATGTTATATATCTAGATTCCTATTGTCACTAAGGATAAAAATTTTGGCACGAAGTAAGTCAAAGAGAAAAATTTAATTTCTGCCATTCCACAAACTAACAAATACTGGTAAAGAGCCATCTACTAAACATATAAGCCAGAAATTCCATCCTGTAAGACCAGAGAGGAAGAGGACACCACCAGCTTTCCTTGCCAACAGCAGGCAAAGGGTTAAGCAAAGATATAATTCATCAAGTTAGCCTGAACGTTAGGAGAAGCTAAGAGAATTACAAGATCAGAAAATAACTGCAAAGTGTGTAAAGATAATCATAAATCCGAGGGAAATAATACAGGCTAACAAATGCCCAGGAGATTATGCTAAAACACCTTCTGGATTTATCATCAGGCAGGAAGAGTGGCCGGGTACCCACTGCAGCAGGTTATCTCCTGCAGAGGGGGACACTGTGGCCTGCACTGGGATTTACCCACAGAAAATACTCCCACAGGAATCTGGAGATAAAGCTGAAGAGAGGAAAGCTGAGTAATATTAAAAATAAATTTGCAGAAGGCAGAAAGCTGGGATCCTTCATGCAGTTTTAAAGGCACAACAGCATAACAAGAGCAGTAGCTGACAGAGATGGGAAACCCCTCTTTTAGAGTTACTTGGCACCAGGTGTGAAATCTTCAATTTTAGATACTGGGGAGGAACCTATACATTAGCACATTGTGACAAGATTCCACTCCCCTGCTGGCTTTCCCAGAAAATAGGGGTCACAGAGCCAGCCTGTACTCAGAGCTGGGGAATTTTTCCTCATTTTCTTTCTGACTCTGCTAAGTCATCTTGTAGCAAAGTCTCTCTTGGTATAACTGCTGCTCTTTTAACTCTTGAAACCCTGAAATGAGTCTGGGAAGGTTATGAATTTGTGGGGTTTCTTTAGTCTTTAAGACTTAAAGCATTTTCTTGCTCCTTCACATCACCACTCAAGAGGAAGCAAGTGGGCTGGATCAGAGCTGGCAGGATGCCCAGGGGCAGCTGGTCAGTTCCTTCTCATCCTGCCCCAGATTTCACACGGGCTCTTGAGAGATCTGCTGAACATCCAGGAACATGTAACCTCTCAAAACCCGAGATTTTAGCATCACTGAATGGTAAAATAGTCTGAGGGGTTTGGTTTACACCAAGCAGAGGTTGGAGTGCACAGGTTTGGTGCTGCACGTGGGGGTCTGTAGTGCACCACGAAAAAGCCTGTTCAGAGGGTTTTTCCTTTTTCCAGAGTTCAAACAGCTCTGAGCACATGATCCCCTACCAGAACCACTGGCCAGGTGTGATAGGAGCAGTTGGATTTGCAGATCAAAGGTGGCTGCACCCCACACAGGGCATTCAGACACCTCCCTGGACAGCACAAATGCACCCTGAGGCACAACCTGCACAGCCAGGTAACCACACCACCAGGACAGAGCAACCTCAGGAGAGGGTTTCTGCCATCACCAAACACCTCCCAGCTTTGTTCACATGTGTGCACAGACACACAGCAGGTCCAGGGGAGCCTGGAGATGCCAACACCACGTGCTCAGCTGCTTACCCAGATGGGAAGGAATAAACCTGTGAAATCACCTTTTTCTCTCTGTGCTGGTTGTTTTGAAACCTTGCTTTGCCTGACCTATGGGTTTCAGAAAGACACTTGGCTAAATACCCACAAAATCCACTTCTTTGATTTTCCCAGGCACCACCAGACGCCTCCCATGAGAGATGAGGATGCACAGAACACATTCCCCTCATGTTCCCTCCACAGGACTCAAACCATATGTTTTGGGTGAGGAAAAAAACATTTGAGGATGGGATTTCCTATTGAGATCTTTGGATTCCAAACCAGGACACCGTCACAGGTCTCCATAGGAAATCCCATCCTCAAATGGTTTTTTCCTCACCCAGGACACGTGGTTTGAGTCCTGTGGTGGTAACATGAGGGAACTCACAGTTCCACTGCAGACTTAGACCATTCTGGACATGCTTCACACTTTTGTGTGCATATTTAGGAAAATATTCCTGTTACAAAATGCCTTGTACCTGAAACTTTGTTTTGGGCAGGAATGCAGTATCATCAAGCACAGGATAACCCTTAATGTAAAAGTTTTCAGCACAGTTTTGTGGAAAAGAACAAAGGGGGAAAAAAAGAGATAACCAACTTCTTAAAGTAGCTCCTGTTTTCAGCCTTCTCCTCCTGCATATTTGAATCAGCCTTTATTCACCCTGGAATCTTGGATTTTAGGAAGACACGTGTACTACATCAGGCCCCTAGCAGACTCCAGCCAAATTTAATATGTTAAGTCTTAAAAAACCAAAAAAACGCCACCACAAAAAAAAATAACCCAAAATCAACCCACATAGGACCCTTGCATTGAATCTAATACCTGGATAAATCCCTGTGGAACACCAAGAGAATAAAAAGGCATATCCTTCCACCTAATAGCAAAAACACAGCCACTATTCACACTGCAGAGTCTTTCAGATGATAAATACTGATCCATCCTTCATTGGAACAACATGGACAATTTCCACGGGGGTTCCTTTCCAAAGCTACGGCCCCATCCTCTTTTGGAATATTTTTTTTTCCTAATTGTACCCATAAAATAAGGATTTGCTCCCTACATAATTAATTGATAGATATCTATTTCTGGACGATGACCTCAGCTTGTTTATGTAGGAAAATTTCCAGAGGGTTCCAAAGACACACACACACACGAAAAGTTACCCACCTCCCCCAAATTACTCCCAGACTTCTCCGGTCTGAGCGTATTTATTTGCAATAATGATCGTGGCTTTATGCGAGCAGATGGGCAGTCCCTGAGAGGATGATTTGTTTCCCCTCTTTTCTTACTTCATGACGTATTTTATGATTTCAGCAGGTCAGTGGCTGCCATGTGTTTCTTTCTAATCTGCGAGCGCTTTTCGTTTGCCTCATTCTTGGCAGCCGTCGTATTTACCAAAGAGATCAGACACGGACAGATGATGGCACGGATCCAGGCTCCTTGAGAGTTCAGCACTTGGATGCTGGCAGCAAATAAAGATATATGGATTGCTGTTGTTGGTTCGAACTTACAGGGGCTTTTTTCCTCATTATATTTCAGTTTATATGTGCACGTATATATAGAGATAGACGTGTGTGTGTGTGTTTGCACACATGTGTTTTTAAATTCTCTTTGCAATACCCTGGACCAGATAGAATACAGATGAGCTGTTATACAAAGAACAATAGATGTCAACTAGATTACTACCCACTCCTTTTTTTCTTTTCTCCTCTTCCTTTTTTCCCCCATCCTTTTTTTTTTTTAATAGGCCTGGGTTGCTATAAATCCTCCATGCCCATTAACCTCTGAACCTCACTGATGATATCTCTTCTGAGCTAAATTGCCTGTATTTCCAGACATTTGTTTGTTCACTTAGGGGTCTATTGGCAGAGGGAGGAGGAGGACAGCCCATCCCTGAATAGGTCTCATGGATTATAAATGAAAATTCTTTCTCTCCTTGTAAGATGATGCTTTGAGACCTGTAGCAAATGGACAGTTCGAGTTTACAAGCCCACAGGTGGAAGTCAACAGCAGAAAGTTAACCACAACAATACCAAAAATATCCCAGCAGCACGGTGGGAGCAATGGATCCATCCCTGTAGGTGTGTCCTACCCAGAAAAACCCCTGACCTGCTGTCACTGTGCTCCTGCTGCAGCAGTAGCCAGGAGGGGCTGAGGGGGGCTGGGACACTGCCCTGCAGTGCCAAGGAAGGCAACAGACCCCTGGAAGGGACAGGAATGGGGACAGGCTCCTGTCTCAGGAGCACTGACAGAGACAGGGCAGTGGGACAGCTGCAGGTGCACTGACTGCTTCCAGGGCTTTTGCTCCCATTATTGCCCAGAAATGAGAAACCTCTTCATCATACAGGCTCTGTCCTCTGGATGGCTTTGCACAGAGTTCAGCGACCAGACTCCCAAAGGTGAAACCCTGTGGCTGTCAGTAGCTCCCAAACAGCCTCCAGCAGGACCTACCATGCATTTTCTTAGTAAATATGGCCTTAGCACTTCCAGGAGGCCTAGCAGCTCATTGGAAACATGCTGAACAGCATTCCCAGTATCCTGACTTAAAAATAAAACCTTGGAAGCAGCAAGAGTGCTGGCATTCCCAACGCAGATCTCCTGCCTTCATTACTGTTATATAAATTTAAACTTTTAGTTCCAAAATAGCATTTTACTTCCATACATCATTACATTCATTTAAGCATGGCTTCCATCTGATCTGTCCTGGAGCCAATTCCTCAGTCTTTCCTGCACTCCATGGGTGTGGGTCTCTGGATGATGTGGATACTGGGAACAGGAGTGTTTTCCCAGATACTCTGGCAAGTTACACACCCCTCCCAGCCCTCACATCGAGGGCATCCTCCACCAGCCACTGGTGAGTTATGGAGATATCCCCAGCTTTCTGATCCTATCTCCTGGTTCACTCTCTTCCCTGGAAACATGTCTGGGAGAGCCTCTCAGATGAGATACTCACGGATAATTTGGGGGCTTTTCTGCCTGAGGTTTGTCACACCCTGCTGTGCCCCACAGCAGAGGTTTCCCAGGTAGTTTCCATGCCCTGGTTATAGTTCCTACCTCCTCCTCTGGACCAGAGCTGCAATGAAAAATCTGGGTTATGTGCCCCCCAAAAACGCATGTACAACCTGCTGTCCCATGCAGCTGCAGCAGGAGCAGGGACAAACATCTTCCCTGAAAGGAACTCAACAATCTGGGGTGGGGTTTTATGTAGCAGAGGACAGGAAGCTCCAACAATCTGTGGTTTTCCAGATCATTCATGATTTTCCTGCTCTCTCAGAAACAACTCCTGATTTCCATGGCAACCCCCACATGCTTTGGTACTGGTACATTTGGCTTACGTGGAGCACTGCTCCCACTTCGTGGGATGACCAAGCTCCCCAAAGAGCCAAGAGAAAGTTCCCAGCACAAACCCTTCACCCTCTCCATCCTCCTGTGCTGGACGTGCATTTGCACAGTTCCCTGTGCCTTGGACAGGACAGGATCACCAGGATTTACCCTCCTGCCTGCTCCCCATCCAAGAGCTCATTCTAAACTTGCCCATGGTTTCTATTTTAATCCCACACAGACATTTTTGGAAACACTTACTAAACCATTAACACATTTATATAAAAGGAAAGATGGTGATTAGCATTTCCCCTCCTCCACCACATCCCATCCTTTTTTTCTGTGTCAATTTTTTGGCTCAGGGTGCAGCAGAATGTGGTTACAGCCATGCATACAACTCCAGTGGGTGTGAATTCCTTCACAGCATAAACTTGAGTTACCTCTACCTTGTTTTGCTCTTCCTCCATTTCTATTCACACTGTTCCATCAACACTCCTGTGCTTGTAATAAGATGAACATCACAAGCTTTTCCCAAAACTCAGAGACCAGTGTGGGAACTTCACTTGGGTTTTTAAACAACCTGTGTTAATGGCTCATTAAGACAGTTGATTTGTCTGGTCTGGCCCGGATGTGTCTCCTTTCTACACCTTTTGAGATGTTTTCATAAGCAAGAATGACTTCCAATAGAAAGCAGCAGCAATTAGTGCATTTATTTATTTTACTGTAATTCACACCACAGCACTGGCAGTCTCTGATGGCTGAGGTGCAGAAAAAATAAACAAAAGTCCATTGAGCTATCTTTAATTTCTCCCATATGATGGGTCAGAGGCAAATCAAGGCTGCAGGGATCTCTGGCCACTTGAGATTGTGTGTGCAAAGGTGTAACCAACAGGGCTGCAGATCGCACAGAGGAGAGGGCTGGAGAGTGATGCCAAGGAAGAACAGCAGCTCACAGCTGGGGAGGAGACCCAGCCACAGAAGAGCCTTTTCCTGGGGGAAAAGTCCCTCTGACTTATTTTTCAGCTGCATGTTTTTCTTCCCTGCACTGAAGTCTCATTTGACACTTCCTAGCATTCACCAAGCAGCTGCATGGGCTGTGGAGATGGCACCCATGAGCAAGGAGTCACAGGCATGAACCAGGTGTTGGACCAGAAGACTGCAGAGGAGGGCTTGGCTTGAGGTTCTGCCCAGAACAAGAGCACCAGTGTTTCTTTGGGTAAAGATGACGCTAAATATACCCCACATCTGGCCAAATTTATCACCTGTGAACTTGGAATAATGAAGTTATGTTGCTTCCAGGTGGGGTTTGATCTTCTTTTGACTTTGTGAGCAGGTAGAATTTTCCCAGTTGAGGTTCAGGCAGGCCATTGGGGACTGGATTCCCAACATCAGGGTTGTGTCACTTAGCTGCCTTACATAATTTAAAGTTCCCCCACGTCCTGCTGGACATGAAGCTGGCTCAGACCTCTACCTGTATTGCAAAAGCCTGGCTTTTCTTGGACTTCTGTCTACAAAGGAAACATCTGATAAAACAGTATCTCTTGATATTAGCACTCGCCTGAGATGTCACGACACTGCTATTTTCAGGAGAGACACACCACACTCAAAAATATCACAGATGTTTGTGCAAGACAAAAAACGTAACTCTGACATGAAAGATTCATCCAAATAGTTTCTTACAGTTCTGAGACATCTTTGTTGCATCCAATTTTCCCCCCAAATTTGATGTGTATTAACAGAAGAGTGGGAAGAGGTGTTTCCATATAAAGCCTCTTCTCCCTATAAAGCTTCTTCTACCTCCTCGCTTTCTTCAGAAAAGAATCTAATCATTGCTGAGCCATCAGGAAGGAGCAAGGAGCAATTTACCACCCTCCTTATGGGTCTGCACAAGGCAGCAGAGCAAACCAATATATAGATTAAAAACTCAAGGCCTTTCCCTTGACTTACAGTGGCTACAAGAATAAATAACAGCCAACTCATTTTGTAAAAAGTAGCTTTCAATATCTGTCGTTTGCTCCTGGCTCTGGAGGGCCTGGGCTCCCACCTGCATCTTTTGAAAAGCTGTTCCCATGCAGTTACACTGTGTGGCTTCCCATCTTCCCCCATGCCTGCTCCTTGACACTGGCTGGAATTTCATGTGTGTCAACAATCCTCAGAGCTGCACAGGCAAGGAAGGACCATTCCAGAAGCTGAACTCCAAGGAAGAGGTACAAAGCTAAGGGCCACACAAGAAATTGCAGCTTCTTTAGACTTGAGGGGTTGAGAGATGCGCCAGCCAGTGTCAGCTGGAGGTCAGCTGTGTTTGGATGAGAGTCAGCAAAGCAGCCAGCAAGTGCTGCTGCAGACACAGCTGGCAGAACCTTGTCCCAGCACATTTCTCAGGCAGGAAGGAGCCAGGTCTGCACCAGTGTTCAGACAGAGAAACGTGGGAGATGGGTCTGGGCTGCCTCCACGCACATGCAAGGCCCCAGATCATGGGGAGAGCTCTCATGAGCTGCAGAACAAGGACACAGGTTGGGTTTTGGAGGTGGAAGCCCTCAGTGTGTTACCACCAGCTCCAGGTGGTCACCACATGAGCGAGGGAGAATGCGCCTGCGAGCGGAGCGATGACAGGCCCACAGCCATGAGCAATTTTCTCCAAGATGCACTTAGGCATCTGCTCTAGATTAACATTGTTTTACTTAAAATGAGCATTTGGGAGATATTTAAGCAGGTAAGTGGCTGCATCCAAGCACAAGGGAGAGGCATTGGAAAGCAGATGTGGGGACACTTGACGAGCTGGATGAAGTCAGTGCCATCTGCAAGATAAACACCAGAGCACCCTGTGGGCTGTGTCAGGGGACACAAAGAGCTGCAGTGGCCCAGGTCAGCAGCACAGGATACAACCACTGCAATAAAATGCTGAGTAGTGAGAATTGTGAGAGTTTTGAAGAACTGCAATAAAAAGGCTGAAAGCTGTTGGCCTGCTTCAGCGAGAAACTGTGAACCTCAGGCTTTATCACTTGGAAAGAAGAGTCCTTTGTTTTTATGGCAGGATAACAGTGCACATGACTTGTTCTCTGTAGTTAAGAGACTTTTGCCAGCTCAGCCTGGCTGGGAAGGGGTCATGAGCCAATGTACTCATTCCTTGCTTTCCTCAGTGTGCTGCAATATCTGAGTTTATTTTTAAAACCCAGTTAAAAATCCCAAATTAACAAGTACAGCATTCAGTCTCAGATAATACCCAAACACTACCAATAACTGTGTAGATGAATGAACCAGACTCAGGTAGGGGAGAGGACAGCTTCAAAGGCTGCGTGGTAGACACATGCAAACACCTAATAAATATGACAAAAAACCCATTAGACTAAGAGGAGCAGACTTGACCTTGAGGCCGAGGAAGCAGGAGGAAGCCACTCACATGGCTGAGGCAAAGGGGATGTCAAAGCAGAAGAGGAGTTTCCTGAGGGCCAGCACTGAGCAGTGACAGAGGCAGAGCTTGTCCTCAAAGCCCAGAGCAGGTTTGTTCCTCTGCAATGTCCAGCCTGAAGCCATCACTTCTGGTTGTGTGCAGACAGGTAAAGCCTCCACTTTTTGTCCAAGGCAGAACTTCAGCCTGGTGAACTTAACACAAGGGCAGGGGCCTGGGCCCACAGAAAGTCCCACAGAATGGTTTGGGTCGGAAAGGTCCTTAAAGATCACCTTGTTTCAATACCTCAGTCATGGGCAGGGACAGCTTTCACTGGACCAGGCTGCTCAGAGTCCCTTCAGTTTTCATCACCAACTCCCCCCCAGCAGTAACTCCCTCTAAATGAACCCTGTAAAACCCAACTCTGCAAGCACACAGAGCCAGTAACTGCAGTGACAGTGAGCAGCTCCTGCAGAGTTCCCTACTGCCCATTTTCTAATTTGCCCAGCCTGAACCATAGGACATGGATGACAATCCCAGCCTGCTCTTTCCAGAGGCCAGAGCACAGGGATTTCACATACATGTCCTAGTTCAGGCTTTCCTCTCATTTCTTTAAGAGACTTAATGCCTCAAATGCTTGGATTCCAGGATTTTAATGGGTTTAGCTCTGTTTCCCCCTTTCCTGCTCTGCATCTAATACTTCTGCCCATAAATCTCTGCAAGCACACAGCACAAAAACAGATAAGGAAAGCTGTAGAGCCATAAAATATCCTGGAAAAACCAACATAAAATCCACCCAATACAAGGTTTATAACCAAGGGAAGAAGAGGCAAAGAGAGCCAGATTAAGCATTGCTGTCAGTTTAAGCAAGTTGCAGAAGAGGTGCCATATGATAGATTAATTAAGCCACAATAGATCTTAATCAATGATAATCAGTCTGCTGATGGAAAAGCTTCAGAAGAACAGATGAAAATAGGACAAGCCAAGTTTTGGATATTTTCTGCAAATACAGTGCTATGCTAATAGCTGAGATTCCCCCCTCCTCAGCTCCCATATCCCTGTACACCTCTCCTCTGCCAGGGATGAATATTTAGAAGGGGTCTGATGGACCCACATCCTTTAAGGGGCATGGAAATGCCCATCCCATTAACCATCCCCTGGTACAATGTGAAAAAAAAAAAAAAAAAATCACAAAACCTCACAACGCATCGCCCTCGGCATCTGTGCAATGATGACACAATTAACATGAATAACTATTCCACTCCATAGATTTAGTCCTTTTCCTCTGGGTAATTACGATCTTCCTTCCCCTCCCCAACACTCATTTCAAATCCCCAAGGGTAATATGCAGTCAGCTGATTTTACATTTATCTTGGTTCTATTTGTTTGACACGTTTCAAGCAAGCTCCACAAAGCCAAAACCTCCTGCTCATTAATAACATTCACATCACCTCCTTCTTAGCTTCTTTAACATGCTGCTTTTATTTGGTCTAATTGCAACTCTCAGTGTGATTAATCACAACATTTTTGCGGGGAGCTGGGGAATTTGATATCCCTGTCCTCATATGGATCTGATCACAGCCACGCTGAGAGTCCAGGCACAATTCCTGCAGTCTTAATGTAAAAGCTCAGTGTCAAACAGCCCTCCTCGTCCACTGCACACTAATTACCAGTGCTGCCATATTCACCCAGGTCCCAAACATGGATAAAAGATTGAAGGTGGATAATGTGATCCCATCCTAGGAAATAAAGTTTTCCTGTTACAAAAGTCTCCTTGAAGGTAGGCTCCCTTCTCAATTAAACCTCCAGACCTTCACCATTTACCAGGTAGAATCATAGAATCATTTAGGTTGGAAAAGAGCTTTAAGACTATCAAGTCCAATTGTAAAATTCAGCAGGGAAGCTGGAAGTTTAAAGAACTCAAATTACACCCAGGAAAACCCTCAGTTCTAGGGGCTGAGTCTCTCTGGAGAAAGACTGCAGAGATGGCAAAAGGCATGATGGAGAACAAGCTCAGAATTCATCTGAGTTAATTTTTTCTTACATGCAGAAAGACAAGCATCACCAAAACTCCTCAAACCCAATCTGATTCCTGCAACAGCTTCAGCTTCATATTTTTTTTTTCCATTTTGTAGTACTACTGATGAAAAGTTTTAAAATCTGCAATCTTGGAATATCATCTTTTTCTTATAGAATTCAGTGGCAGAGCTCCCATGGATTTTAAAGAAACATGAAGAGCATCGGTGTATGTTTCTGAAGCATCATCTGGAGGTCACACATTAATATTTGATGGTGACACAACCTTGCCTCCCACTGGCAGGAGCAGCAGAACTGTGGTTTGCTTCTCCACTAGCAGCTCAATCTTGTCCAGTTAACCAGTGATGTAGTGTCTCACCCACTTTCCACCTTACAAATCCCTCTTCCTGCCCCAAAACCAGCTGGGGAAGGGCCCAGGCTGTCTCCCAGAAGTGAACTTTCCTTCTCCCTTTCCTCCCACCAAGGCAGACTGTCAGACCAGATGAAAATCACACGGACACCAGCAGCCTCTCCTACTCACTGCTCTCTCAGGCTGCATATTCTCCACCTCATTTGCTTTGTAAAGCCCTTTAATTAATAGGGAAAGGCCCACTGATTATCACCTACTCAGAAAACACCATTTGAAAGCAGGGAATTAACTGCAGGCTCCAACTCTAACCCAGAGTTTCATCTTTTTCCCGATGATCTCCTACAAGTGCTATTCCCCTTTCGGTGCTAGACCAGATGTTATCACTTGGATGCTGAAAGGCTGAGAAAGCCAAGAGCTAAACACGGGATTTGGGATGGTGTGTGAAGGCGGAAAGGACCTTTTGACAAGAGGCAGAGGATAAAGCAGGTCGTGTACCCCACATCACCCACGTGGAGGGGTTCTGAGGCTGCATGGGCACGGATTTCATGGGCAGGGAGCTGTAAACTTCCCCTGGATGCAGCTGCCTGGTCACCCACGTGCCATAAAACATCCCCGCTCCAGCCAGAATCACTGACAGGGCGAAGCCTGCAAAACCACCCCAGAAGAAGGTGATAAGTGTGTCATAACAGGATGTGATGCTCCTAAAATCCTCCACCTAAAATCTCTGGTTGTTTACCCAGCGTTTTTCACACATGCACATCTGCAAGTCTCTGTAGCCCTGACAACAGGCTGCACACAGAACGGGGTTTCTGGGTGTAAGGTATTCACCCAGCGAAGGCCTCCCAAAAGAAAAATGGGAATACAGGCTCTAAAAAGTCCCCCAGAGCACAGGGCCCCAGAGCCCTGCCAAAACCAACACCTCACAATTTCTCACTTTTCTCAGCTCATCCCTGTGCCAATGCCTTTTCCAGGTGCCCAGATCCCAAACTCTTCCCCACCCCCATCGGTGCTTGAATTGTGACAAACAGCCCTGGAAAAGCATTGCTGCTCTGGAATCACATTGTTTTGTTTGCGTTTGAGTTCTTTAAGGAAAAAAAGACTTTACTCCCCCAAGTATTTTTAAAACTCCATCTAAGTCGCCATTAGAATTCTAAAACACTGTTAAATTGCATTTGCACAGGTACACACTGTCATGCTCTGGGACCATTACTTGGAGAAATGCAGGCTTTATGGATTCTGTCTCACTTCTACCAAAATAAATTCAAAATATCTACAAACATGGTAATCAAGATTATCTGACTACAATGAATAAAGGGATCTGTAATTGCAATTTATTATCCAACCATACTCTTCCTCCAAGGAATAGGGATCAGGAGCCAGGGATCTTCTGTTGATACAGGTGATCCAGAGGGATTAATGGAAGTTTTTGCAGTCACACAGAGCACTGCAGGTCAGTGTCTGCACAAGCTTGTCTCACCATCCCCATCACTCACAGCAAAAAACACACTCAGAGCAAAGGGGGAGAATCAGCCAAGGCTGGGAGCTCTTCCCCTGCTGTAGCGTTACGCTACGCACAGTCAGAAAATCTATCAAAGCACCCGCCCGAGCAGCCTGTTTCAGCTTTTAATGTGCTTAATATAGACTTCTGAGGAGTGTCTCCAGCTCAGGCACAGCTAACTCGAGAGCACAGCGTGAGCGTTACACGCAGGCAGCTTTGGATCCCAGCAGTAGGCACGGCCCAGCTGCCAGGCAAGTCCCTTGTCTGCCACCTCCCCAGAGGCCTCTGTCCCCAAAGGTAGGGACACACCTGTAGTACACAGCGTGCCCTTGCTCCTGGCACACACCACACACCCGTTTCTGCTGACTTTTTCCCCTCTAATAACTCAGACAAGTGCATTCTCAGGTGAGTTGTGCCTGGAAAAGAACACAAAGCTGGCAGCAGAAGGGGCAGCCCTTACAGCTCAGTGATGGCAGATTTTGCACCAGCTGCTTTGCACTGCATGCTGCTGTTCAAACAACCTAAACACATCCTAAGGAGACACCAGGAACCATCCTTCCCTGGATAAACACCAGGGCCAGGACAGACACAGATCACTGTGACCATTTCCTCATGGAAAAGCACAGACCACACACCAAATTCAGCCTTCTTTGGCTCAGCAGGAAAAGAACCCAAACAAAACACCCAACACTCCCTTCCTCAGCAGCAGCAACCAGCCCACAGGGCTTCTGGCAGATTTGGGATGAGGAAGCCCATGAGCAGCATCTGTTTCTCACTGATGGAGGTGTGCACCATGCCCAGGGTGACACCAGCATCAGATTAAGTCACTTGTGAGAACAGGGAAGGCAGCACAGCACACACGACCCTCTGAGCACCACTGCAGCGGAAACAGGCTGTTATCACCTGTCCCAGCACATGTCAGGCATTCTTGGGGTTTTGTGAAACACAGCGATGCAGATTGTGTTGGCTACAAGCAGGAAGAAGAGAAGGAGCTCTGGCAATAAAAGGAGTCCTTAAACCAAACCTGTCCGGTTTTTCTGCGCACGTCAGAACTTCACCAAGCAGCAAAACCTTTCACACCAGCTTGGCCCAGCATTTTAACCGAGCTCCCGCGGGAGTTTGTATTGTTTGCTCCATCCTGGCACACGTTCAGACTGTCCATCCACCGTGACTCACCTCCCTCCCCTCTCTTCTTGCCGAGTTCAAAGGAAGTTGCATCTTCCCAGCGGTTAGCACATCAGGCAGTCCTCTCTGTGCAGCTTCTTCTCTTATCAGTAGCACACTTCCTAAAAACAAGAAAGGGGGGGAAGGAAAAAACCCATCAGCAAGCTACAATCTGGTTGTTCTCCGCTGTCCTTAAAATATTAACTCGACATTGACAGACGGGAGTAGCTGCTGCATGAAACCTGCTGCGGCTGGGGATAACCGGGACATTACAGAGGGCCATGAATCAACTCAACTGCAGAGGCTTCGAGTCCTTTTGCTAGGCAGAAGTGAAATATGCTCCCTTACAACCAAGTGACCATTTCCGTATTTTTTCCAGTTATCTCCAGAACATTTATTAGATTAGGGGGTTTTATTTATGGACTCTGAAACTGTGCTGTTTCCCAGTGAAGCGTCTGTTATCTGTTTAATGTCCCTTTTGTTCTTCTGGACATTTGCATTTATTTATTGTGATTCATTGCTGCACAGGTACCAGGCTCCAAGTACCTACACTTCTAAACACATTCACAACTCACACATCTTTGCCATTTAAAATACTTTTCCTCTAACAGCCTCTCTAGAGCCAGAATATCTCCATTTCCAGATGAAACCCGAGATCCTAGGATCAAAACTGCTTCCACGTGACAGGTAACAGTAACCTTCCAAAAGCACTTGTGCAACCCTATGCAAGTTACTTCATAGTTTGGCACATTTGTGGGAAAGTCAGAGCTTGTTACAACTGATTTATTTAATAAAAGGCTTCATAAATTTGGCTTGTTTCTACAATGCTTGGTGTACATATATATATATATATATATATATATTTGTGTGTGTAAATAATTGGGATGTTTTTTACCCCCCAAATAGGCCCAGCCTATCCAAAGTTGACCTTGTTAGCAGGGAAATTTCACCTGTTCCTCTGCCCATTGTCAGGGTTAAAAACTTGCCCCTGTGATTTGAATTTAGGACTGAAAGCAGAAATTTTTGCCTCTAGCCAATCCCTCAAGTGCAGAAGCAAGTTTTCCATGAACTGCTTTGTTTAACACTGATGCAAAGCAAAGCCCAAGCTGGGGATCTGAACCGTCTGCAGGTCCAGGGCCTGGGCAAACAGAGAGTCCACTGTGCTGCTGCCAGAAACAAAAACCGGCGTGGAGCAAGTTGCCAAAGGAAACCAGGCATGAAGAGTGTCTCCACCCCAAAATACCAGATTTCAGCTTTTGCTGGACTCAGATGAGTGTGTAATGTAACTCTGAGCATTGGTCACCAACCCGACAGCGCTCAGCAGCTTTCCTTGGAACGGATGTGGTGGGTGCATGCATGCTCCTATACTCAGAGTTCCTTTGGTGCCAAAGGTGCCACTTCTTTTAATGTATATTTTGCATTTCATAGATATTTTTAATGCCTCTCTCAATTAGAAAAAATATGGAACCAAATAACACGTGAGTAAAGGCAACATGTACTACATAGGATTTGCGTGCTTTCATGGAATTTGGGTATAAACTCTGGGGACCCTTGAAATCAAAGTTTTTAATTAATTAATGCAACCAGTTGATTTGGAGCAGCCCTGTAAAACAGCTGAGAATTCAATATATCAGGGCCCTTTTGAAGAGGTTTTGTTTGTTTTTTTTTTTTCCTGGCATGACTACCTGTGGTTCAACAGATGTTCATTTGAAAAAAAACAAGCAGGAAAAGGAAGACACGAGAAGAGTACTTCCCCCTCACCCCAGATTCCAACAGCAGGGGAAAGACAACACCAGGACATGGATTTCCAGGAAACTGGGATGTGCTGGAGGCTGCTGATCACCCCCACAAGCAGGAAGGGGCAGCCACAGGGATGCAGGAGGGCTCCCTGCGGGGTGAGCCATGAAAGGGACTCACCAGGAGAGCACACGGAGCGATGACAACACCAGGCAAGCCTGCAGCAGCAGCCTCTGCCTTATGCTAACACCTCGCAGGCATATTATCTACCAAGAATTCCACCTGGAAAACCACTAATAAAGTGAGTCAGGCTATTCCCCAGCAGGGGAATCAGAGCTATCAGTGAAAGGATTCCTTCCCTGCCCCTTTCAGGCTGCGAGCACAGGCAGGAGCTGCTCATTGGAGTTTCCACTTTAACACCGTGTTGGTCTCTGAAGGAAAAACCACAATTGCTCTAATTTCTGTGTTAATGGCACCGAGCACCGCCCACGGGCCTGAGGAGTTGCTGCCCTGACATCAGCCAGTGATGCCACCAGGAACCTGGGACACTGAGGGAGCATGACACTACAGCAGAGGCACATTAGACCTTAGCCCTTGGTAGCCACCATTCCACTTCACAGACAGGACACATCTCCTGCTTTTCAGGCTCTCTCGAAGAGCTTTTCCTATCTGCAGCAGCACACCAGGCACACAGCAGGGCACCTGCTATAAACAAACCCACCCTCAGCTGTGATGATACCAGCTCTGCCTTTGTTGACTCTAAAATTCTGCTTTTGAAGACAGCAAGGGAAGAAAACAAGAAGATGCAATCCTGGCTGCCACTCTACAACCATCTTTTTCTTTTTTTCCACTGGCTTATCTCATTTCACATATGTAAAGAACCACAAGCAAGACATCTCTGAAAGTAAACAGACACCAGAGCATGCTGTATTCCCTGCAAGTCAGGGGCCAGCACAGGCAGTTTTCATTCATTCAGCAGCAGGTCTTTAATCTGTGCCTAAGGAAGGGAGGCTGGGGACCATTTCTGGCACTAAGGATCAGGGGGATCTGCTGAGAAGCTACAGCTCTGCCACGATTGGTGATGGCTTTGGGATCAGTGCACAGCCCAAGTCCAGACTGGGAAAGCACTGCTGGTCCTTCAGCATTTCCTGAGCAGGAATTTTACCACCATCCTCCTGACAAATCCACAAAATGGGCGTAAAGTCCTTCACTTGAAAAAGAATTTTTAAAAATCTCCCCAGTTAAAACAACAGATCTGCTTATGAACCCACATAAAATTAGAGCAGCTTTTACAGTAGCTTTAGAGAGAGATGTGCATGTGGGAGGGTGGGACTGAGGTTGTCAGGGGTGCAGGTGGTGAAGGGAAGAGCCCGGAAATGAGCTGTTCTCCACGTTCAACATTTCTCCAATCATTTTCATATTAGCATATCTCTAAGTGCATATAATTTTCACATCAAAGAGGAAATTTTTTTAGGTATTTAAAAAATAAAAACAGCAAAAAACCCCTAGGATTAAAGTAGAGAATAATTTCTTTCCTGAAGTCTTTCAAGCAGCTCCTCTCTATGACATGACAGTAAAATTACAGAGGAGACAAGTGTTTAGAAAACTCTTCCCTGGAATTCAGATTATTCTTCAAGCACACAGTAAAAAAGGTTCAGCCAAACTGCAACAGGAAACATAAAGAAAGTCCTGGGAGCACCAGAGAACCAACCTCACAGTGTCTTCACCCGGGAGCAGCCTGAATCCTCTGCCCATTGCTTAGGGGCTGAGATATTCAGCAGTTCTGAGCTTGTGGTGGGGAGGGCAAACTGAAGATGAGTCTGAGCCCTCCCTGTCTCCCACCAGTCCTTCCTGGCCTGGGTGGTCCCTGTGCAAAAGCCCCCTCCCTTTCCCTCTGCACTGCTCACCCCTTGCTCTGCAGTCTACAAGGCTCTTTTACTCCTCTGGATCCAGACTGGAGCAGCATGGATGAGCACCAAGCACTTCTCTCCAACCCTCACTAGAGCCTTTTACTAGGGCCCCTTTTACTCTCCCCTGCCTCTTGCAGCAGCTCGAGGCAGGCCTTGGTGCTGTGTTCCAGCAATCTCAGGAACCAGGCTGGGGCAGGAGCTCTCCTTTAATGAGATTTTATTAAAAGACTCTATTACAAATAGCCACTTAAGCAAGTGAACCTTTGGAGCCTTTAGTCCATGATGTCAGTGCTGTGGCTGGATGTTTCCTGGGAGTACTAAACCTGATGCTAATATAGGGCTGTTCTATATGACAGCTATAAAACTGCTTAAGCGTACCAGGCAGGAGGCCAGCGGGGCTTTTTGTGGCTATCAGGGCTTGGCTAAAGGTCCCCTGCAACAAGGCAGGAGGAAGCAGGGCCCTAGGCAGGGATTCAGCTTTCCCTCACCTCCTCTGCAAGGCTGCAAAACCCCCTGAGGCTGGAAAAATCCACACAGCAGCAAAGCCTTTGCATCCGTACCCAGATCTCCTGTGGCTGGAGGGATTATTCATCTCTGTGCCTGCCTGTGGGGCCCCTGAGGCAGCTCTGCATCATCACCCACACGGGATACACCACTCCCCCTGCATCCCAACCGTGGCCAGCAGCTGGAGGAACACCCAAAATGTCTCTAAGCCCGGTGGGTTTATTGCCACATCCAGCAGCACCGTTGACACCAGCCTGGCTTTTCCGTCTGCCCCCACTGCACGGTGCCAACCTGCCCTCTCCTGACAGGCATCCCCTGGGGCTGCACGTGTCCCCTGGCAGCTGCCTGCCCACAGCAAAGCCTCCTGTTTGCAAATCACACCCAAGATACACGAGGAATGCCAGCAATGTTTGCCAACGGTTACTGATATCAAAACTAGCAGCAGAACTGGTCCGACCCACCTGTCAGCTGGGGAGAGATAAGCAGAGGGCATAATAACACACATTAATCACGTTTTAATCTGCAGTTTTCCACCAATAGGTGGCACCAGCAATTTTTGGATGTGCTACAACATGGTACATCTGTTCCCTTGCCACAAGGCACCCAGCCCATGGCGGGGCAGGGAAGATGGATGGGCCATCTATTGCCATGGCAGCACCCAGCCCCTCTCTTTTTCCTCTGAGAAGGGAAAGGTTAAAACTCCCACGAGCCAGTTTTTCCTTCCCCAAACAAACTTACATCTAGGAACAAACCTAACCTGAATGAGTCTTTCAGGGAATGTGAGTCTGGAAGCTGCATGCAAATAGATCAGAAAAAATTGCTTGAAATGGAAGGACAGACTAAGCCTCTGTAGGAGGCACAGCAAGAACACAATTTAACACAGCAAACCCAAAACTTCTTGTAACTGAGGCTGGCCATCATGTGAAAACATCTAAATCACAATCTAACACAGTTTAAATATATTGTATAAATATTTTACCTTGACTAGAACATCCTACAGAGGAAAACATCACACCACACGTGTGCCCAAGACACACATTCTCAATCTCTGGACACACAACAAAGGAGAAACAACCCCAACCAGGTCCAGCCAAGCCTGTGGGCAGCACAACTTCACAGGGAAAGCCTCCCAGAGCCAAGGCAAGGCTGGAAACCACCTGAGAAGCAAACTCCCATCAGCTGTACCACTCCACTACAGGTGCACAGCATCCAGCCACTTCAGCTTACAACTCCACACAGCTGAATTCAGCCCGTATAAATTATTAAAGAGTCTGCAGAACATTACACAGTTCATGTAGTTAATGATTATAGTTCAGTGTCTAGGTCAGATATAATTAGATGTTACATTAAAATAGCTTCACAGAGCCATTTATTCTGATTTAATTACTTAAAATGATAATATAATGAGCAGTGCTTTCAAAGAAAAAAAGAAATCTTTTAATGAGCTCATTTTAAGTTAATATAAGGCAAATTAATCATTTAACAAAATGCGGTGAAAAGACAAGTTCATATTTCAAAATATGTTGTTCCTTTGTCAAGGGGGCTTGTTTATTACCATGCTGGGAAAGACACAAAAATAGGTGGCTCTTGAAACAACATCACATCCCACTGTACATCTGGAACATCTTTTAACCATATTTTCTTCCTTCCCCAGATATACCTGCTACGCCAGAGCCCTTTGAAATACAACCTGAGCAACAGATTTATGACCATCAAACTGTGTCTTTATTCCAATGTGAAACAGAGCGATAGCCATGCAGAGCAGTCACCCGAGGAGGTGAGCTCCTGATGAAGGGTTAATCGTGCCTTGCTTCATTAATCATTCATTTGCTGGCTCAGAAAATTAGCTTTCACTTGTTTGTTTGCTCAAGAAGCGATAAGCCCATTCCCTCGCTAGTTCATCTATTTTCTTCCCTTTGCATTGTTTTAGAGATTTTAATCCTTTCCAATTTTTGTAATCAGTCATTTTGGTCTTTTAGCAGGAGCGTTTCCAAGCGTGCAATTACTGGAGTGAAAGCAGGCAGCTCTCTGCAGGGAAGGAGCAGGCTCTGGTTCACAACCCTGCCAGCAACCGCAGCCCTGCTCTTGTCCCGCAGGGCACATCACACAGCCCCCGAGCAAAGGTGTCCCCACCTCCAGGGCCAGCCCATTCCTCTGCAAACAGGACTCCCTGTTCTCCCACAGGCATTTAAACAAACATTTATATAGGGGCTTAAGAGCCAGGCAAACCACACTGAGTGGTTTGCAGGTCGTGTCCCAGCCGCTCACCTCTTCTCTCCTAACCTGGAACTGCAGCCTCACTAAGCCAGCCGGGAAAACCTGCAGATATTTGTGCAGGAGGTAAAGCGGGGGGGGGGTCCTACTCCCAAGGCTGATTTCTTTCTCACGACACAAACCTGCCTCAATAAAAGGTTTTCAAACATTTCTGTAGCATCACCTGCAAAACACGTGGTCTTCCAGCCCAGGCATCACTTGGATACCTCGCTGAGGGAGGGGACACTGACTGTCACACGGCAACTGCACCCCTCCCACCAGGAGCATAAATAATTTGGTGCTACACATTCCTCCCTTAGTGCACTGCCTCTGCTCCCAATTAGGCAAAGCTGAGGGCTTTGAGCTTCCTCAGCAGCGGATCTGGGAGCAGGAGCGTGGTGCTATGACAACCCTGTGGGTGCCATCCATCTCACAGGTGGCACAGGCAGCCTCTGGGAGCACCCACCCGTGACCTCCCCAGCCCCTCCCTCTCAATTACTGGAGCTTAGGTAGGCTGCATCTGGGATATCGCTCTCCCTTTGCTTTTTTATTTTTTTATCCCTTTTTAAAATCCTTTTTCACAGCCCAACCCACCCAGGTTTGCAGCAGCAAAGCCCCCCTGGCCAGTTGGCCACGTTTGCTTGTGGCAGTGGACCAAAGCAGGATGTGTGCAGCCCAGTGTGGCCTCAAACTCCACTCACTGCTGCTTCCCCTTTTTTAGCCTGAGTCCTGGCTTTTGAAGAAAAACACATCTCTGAGCAGCAAGGCCCCAGCGTGAGGCTTGTGTCACACAGTCATTAATAAGGATTTCCAGACAAATCTGACTGGAGAGATAATAGGCTTAAACAATTAGAAAAAGAAAAAAAAATTTAAAAAAAATTCTGTGATGGAGTATTTTCTCATCCCATTCGCTGTAATTATTTTCTAAATGTAGATCATTATATACGGTGCAGGCAGCAGCGTTCCAGAGTTAATCAGGCCATATGTTTCCACATTTTGAAAAGAAAACTAATTAAAAAGAAATGAAAAATGAAAAGGAATAAAAAGAAAAAAAAAGAGAAGGTTTGTGAAGAGGACTGGTAGGTTTGGGTCGGAGAGGAGTGGTGAAGGAATCTTTCAGGAATGTATACATTCACTCCGCTCGGCTCTGCGTTTTGTTTTCAGAATTGTTTCTGGCAGAAACCTAAAGAAAAATATGAACCAGATGTACAAGGAAATAGTTTCTTCATCAGAATGAGAAGAATAGCTCTCTGTCTGCCAACAGACTTGGAGCCTTTATGTTTCACCAAGGTGATGTTAAAAATACCCTTCAGTGATGGGCTCTCCTTCAGTAGTGCCAGGGGCAAAGGGACGCAGGGAGAGCATCCCTGGGGAGGGAGATGCCCCAGGAGAGCATCTCCAGCTCCCCAGGACAGCATCTGCCCCTGCCAGGTGCCCTGAGGTCTGGAGTGAGTGATGGCACATCCCAGTGCCAGCAGAGATCCCACAGACCTGGCAGTGCCAGGGCTGGGCAGGGCAGCTGGCAGGCGGCTGCTGCTGCTGGGTTTGGGTTTCTCCAACTGCTCCCAAGGATTCTCCATTCCAGGGGCTCAGTCCTGAGCCAGGGGCTCAATCCTGAGCCAGGGCCTCATGGCACTGGGGGCTGCACAGGTCCCAGCTTTCCCTAAGGGTGCAGGGAACACCAGCTGGGGTGGGGAAGAGCTGGTTTGAAAGTCTCATCCCAGAGCAGCCCTTGGCAGAAGGGAGGTGGGAAGAGCCCAGGAGCACCCTGTCTGCCCCTTGGCAGAAGGGATGGGGTCCAGCTGATATCTCATTCATTGCCCCTCACGTTCATTTGCCAGGTAAAGCAAATCCTTTACAATCCTTTCTCATTTCTCCTCTGCTCCAAGGCTGCAGCACAGGACCTGGGCTGATGGCTGATAGCCTGGGCTGGCCCTGCAGGGTGAATCCTCCATGCCCACCTCCCCTGGGCATCTGCATCATGTGGCAGAAGCACGAGCAGCATCTCTGCTGACATAGATCCTTCCCCAGCCATGCTGGAAATCATGGGAAAGGTCCCAGAAATGGGTCAGCAACTTCATGACAGCATCTTAACAGAGGTGTGAGGAGGGCAGGGGCTTAGACCAAGTTGTGGGGAGAAGAAATAGTAACAAATTCCTCTGCTCCAAATTACTGACTCATGACAAAACTAGTCACGGGAAAGAGAGCAAGTCCTGAGTGCTGAAGTGCTTCCATGCCTCATCCTGGGGCTGCGGCCATGCCTGAAGCCCTGCTCCACTCCTGAGCTCTTCTGCATCCCTGGGGCACCACGGGGTCCTGCTGGCAGAAGGAGGATCCAGCACACCAGGTGACCCTCAGACACCCTGGGGTTCCACCCTGTCCCCTGTGGGTGCTGCAGAGGCACAGCCTCCTCTCCAACCCAGCAGGGCTCCCACGGAATCCCCGGTGACTCTGCTGAGGTCGCTGGCTTGGGAAGGGAGCTCACTTGGAAATTAAATAGGACAGGAAGAGAGCAAGAGAGAGCAGCCAGGGAACTTTAATCTCATTAAATACACCTTGAGGCTTAAAGTAATTTTGCCAGGAGGAGTCTTTTTCTTGCCTTTAACCTTGCTCCAGCCTCCCTGCGCCAGGAACAGGCTTCACAAGGACTTGTCCTTCTCTGCTTCAGGCAGGTCAGAAATCTCTCTGAATCCTCCCACGTGTTGGATTTGAAAAGGAGTGGGGAAAAAAAGTGCACAGATCTACTGAAACCAGCTCATTTTGAGGGAACCACATCAGCTTTGATGAACAGAATTTCTGACGAGGATCTCCAGCAGCAGTAGCAGGCGGTGGCTCTTCCGTAGGCGTTTGTTGTCCGCAGAAGATGAATTTCTGTCTCTCAACAGTTTTTAATTCCAGAAGAAAAAGTTTTCCAAGGTTTTGTAATTAAAGGTAAGGGAACCCAAGGCCTCACTACAGTAGTATTACAGGATCTTTGTTTTCTGGCCAGCACTACTTTAAAACAAACAAATGCTGCAAGCTCTGGAGTTGGCTCAGCAAATTGGCTTAGTCCTCATAGGCACTAGCTAATGCAAAGAGCAAGAAGTTCAATTTTTCTGCACTGAAAAAAACCCAGTTTCATCTGTTTGAAAGCCAGCAGCATCAGCTTCCCAGGTCTATCACAACTCCCCATAAATTAAAAAAGCTCAGTTGTATTCCACAGAGCATCTAAAGCAGCTGAGTTTTCACATGGGACACCCGGGAGAGAAGTTTAACAGCGCATGTTTCATGGTGATTGGCAAATTATCAGGTCATTGCTCCAACTTCCACAAACATCAGCAGCCAAAAGCAATAAAAACACAGGTTTTGGTCTCAGGAGCCTTCAAACTATTTTCCAGAGTTGGACTGCATGACAAGATGCTTGCTACGACACTGTAGGAGCACTGAGCTGCTTGATTAGAATAACACAGATCCAGTTCAGTTTTTGAGTCAGTCAGAACAATAAACATAGAACCAACAGATTTCCACAAGAACAAATCAAACATTTTCCTTGCTCTGTGTTTTAAATGCAATTTTTCTATTTTGTCAGTAGGTAACCCTGAAGAATCCCATTCCTTCTTTGGCCAAGGGGCATTGCTGTAGGTGGCCACTCTTCAGCTCACCTGGAATTTGTCTCATTCAATGGTCCCAGCACTAGGAAAAGGCTCCCACACACGTTTCTTCCAGCTCTTATATCTGACATGCGAGCCAGTATCCGCGCGGGGCGGATATCTCCAACCTCAACATTTCCCTGACAACGATATCAAGAAAAAAACTCCAGGGGTTTTGTTAATAGAGACGAACTTCAAACATCCTTTATTCCCGGATTTAAGCAGGCTGTAATCCTATAGGGTTGATTTTTCTCTCACTGGTGAGAACAGATACCGGCGAGTTGTTTCCTGAAACACTCACGACTGCTACTGATGCTTTTTTTTAAACCTTGCTTGAAAAACTTCAAGTTCCTCAGAGCAATCAGGAGCCAGACACTCCCCCTCCTTTCTCCCCCAGCTTTGGGAAGGCTGCTGCCTGCACTCGAGGCGATGGGGCACAAGCCTGCGTGGCGTTTTGCCCCAAAAGGCACAGCTGGGCGCAGCCCATCTGCTCGAGGAGACTCCAGATGCAGACAGAGCATCCTCCTCTCCCTCTCGGTGTTTGCATCCTCTCTCTGGCTCTGCCCTGCCTGCTCCTGCCCCGCTGCCGTGCTCCCCCGCGGCTGAGCAGCGCTGCCAAGGGGATAAGGGGCTGCGATTAGGCGCTGCAATTCCCTGCTCGTGTGGGCTGGCAGAAAATTACTGCTCAGCCGGAGAGGAAAATAACATCTTATTTACCGTCTCTCCTGGGACTCGTCTGAGGGCTGAGCAAGTGCTGACTCACAGGCTGCGGAGAGGTGCCGAAATGCAAATCCCAGCTGTGAGCTGTGAGCTCTCCCCAGCGCTGGCAGAGCCCCGCAGCGGTACCTGCACCTGTGCTGGCTCCGGGACCCACACCGTCCCTCCCGGCTGTCCCTGTGGACCACAAACGGGACCTTCTGCCTCCTGCCACCTCAGGCAGCCAGTCTGCGACTGTCCCTGCACGGGCAGCAGGTGTGGGGGTGGCTCAGCCGACACCCCCAAACAGCCGGGGCGCGTGGCCGGGGGTGGCAGCGACAGGCGAGGGGCCGTCACACACTTCCACCCCACCGAGCTGCCAAGAGAGCCAGGAGTTTTAAAAAAGGACCCTGCCTCCCCATTTCACTTTCCTGCTGGAAACATCTGGTCCGCTTGGCACCTATGCTGCAGCAAATATAGCAGAGCATCTTGCTCGCGGGCACGGTGCCACCGCGACAGATGGGTACGAGCACAGGCAGCCAAGAGACCTTGTATCAGCATCAAGTGTGTTTGCTAAGGGCAGGATTCGCAGCCAGAAATGTCAAAATGGCTGAGTTTCCGTGCCTGTAGATACCGGGGAGGCGAGACTGTGCTAAACCAGCTCTGGGCTGGATTAGTTCTGGAATGGTGGGGGGAATCTCATTTCTGCAGCTACAGAGCATAAGTTTCTGGTCGCGTGGAGCTGGATTAACTCCTGGCTTGGGGATGTTCCCGCTGCCTCATCCCGATTCCAGGCGAGAGAGCCCGCAGAGTGCCCTGGGGCTGGCGGGACACCAGCGAGGCGAGAAAGCCACAATCCCGCAGCCGGGAGGGACACGGGCAACAAATTTCTCTTTGCAAAACGGGTTAAGAGACCTGCTCTCAATTAACCCCGGGTCAGCTCGGCAGGCACAGGGAGGTGCCAGCACGTCCCCGCTGCGCACGCCCTCGCAGCCCCGGGCAAAGCTGCGCCTGGCTTCGGCGGGCCGAGCGCTGCCTTCATTTTCCATCAGGGAAAGAGCAAAGGACTAATTGCACTCATTAGCGTCGCCCTCATTTCACAGCAATTTCAGGCGCTCGGCAGAGCGCTGAGTCCCGTGACGGGTCGGGAAGCGGAGAGGGAATGCGGAGCAGCAGATGCGCAGCAGGGAAGGTGTGGGACGGGCTGGCCCTGGTCACTCCGGGCGTCCCTGGAGCGGCCACC
>VXBQ01010110.1:170958-194926 GCA_013400175.1 Phainopepla nitens
CATCCCGCATCCCGCATCCCGCATCCCGCATCCCGCATCCGCATCCCGCAGCCCGCATCCCGCAGCCCGCAGCCCCGGCCGGGGACACCCCGGGAGCCATCGGGAGGGGAATGGAGCAGTGCAGGGCACAGGGACGGAGCTGCCCGTGCCACCTCCCCGCCGGGCACAGCCGGCCCTGCTCCCGCTGCGAGGAGCCCTCGCTGACGAGTGATTGACTCGGCCATTGTGGTCCTGCCTGACCACAGAAACAAACACGCTCCGTGTGAAAATCTCGGCTTTCTAGCCCGAAAAACGCTCCCTGTGGGAAACCGTGGTTGGTTGCTTGGAGGGGGGATGGAGAGGCACGGGATGAGCTGTTCAGAGGGGTTGGAGGCAAACGAGGAGCAGGGCAGGGATGTATTTTCTCCCACACGGTTACAGTCTGCCTCACTCTTTCCTCAGCTGGTGCTTTAAGAAAAAAGTAATGCAACACACACCCGGAATGGGAAAGGAAGGAGAATTGGCAGGAGCCAGCACGTCTGCACTTGTTTTAAATTTTTATATTTATTAAAATGCTCTGGAAGTCTCTTGCATTCCAGCAGCCTTTAGAACAGCACTGAAATAAGTTACACACTGGGGAATGCTTGATTTCCAGCAGCTCCAGACAAACACATCTCCTGAAGGGACCAGTAAGGATGGGCACAGGAGTGACTTATCCATGCTTAATCCCATCTGTGAAATGTTCATCTTCTCCAGTCTGAATCCTTCTGGCAGAGGCAGGCATCAGCAGCGAGCTGGCCTCAAGTCTAACCATGAGGGTGCTTGGACTGAGGGGTTTACAGAAACATCCAGTACCTCCAGTAGCTCTGACAGCCACCAGCAAACAGCTGATCTAAGAAAGATCATAAAGAAAGTAATTAAATACTGAAATGCCACTAAAAAGACAAGAGATGGAGACAGCTGGCGGTGCCCTGACCCTCTGTGCTGGTGCCAAGAAACAGCCCAGACCACAGCAAACTCTGGTGAAAAAGGCAAATGCTGCCCAGACAGCCCAGTTTTGTGAAAAACAGACACTTAACCAGCTTCCAAATCTGAACAGGACACCAGGGAGGCACAGGAGAGATATTCCATAGATCAGGAGCAAACTCGCCGCCCAGTAGCAGCGTTGAGCTCTGGTGCTTCTTTCCCCACAGTGATGCTCATCCTCCCTGTCAGGGCTGCTCCCTTCACCCCCTGAGCACTAGAGAGCCCCAGACCTCCAACACATGGGGATGTTTTTGCCTGCAGCAGCTTGGACTGAAGCCAGTGCTGCAGCTGGAGGCACGGACTGCTGCTGGGTGGGGCAGGCAGAGCCAAGGCTGGCACAGGGACACTGGCTGTGGCAATGCCAGCAGCAGCACAAGGGGCTGGCACCTCCAGACAGCTCTTCTCACTGCTGCCAAACGGGATCAGGGGGTGGCTGAGGAAATCAGCTCCCTATCAAAGCATTGTACTGATGTGAGACCCACCGGGAAAGTGACCCCCCCCCCCTCCAAAAAAAAGTGATTTTGGAAGAAATCCTAAGTGGATCCAAGGGAAGGAGGGGAGGAAAAGGACAGAAAACAGCAGGAATTCTCCTGGGCAGCTGAGAAGGACAGAATGGGGAGGGGGTGAAGACTATCAAAACACTGGATGAGGAATGAATATTTTGCACAGACCAGGATAAGACAGTCCTTACCTGAGCCATACTGTGCCTCAAGACCCCCTGATTTGCCACAGTCAGATTTTAAACTCTGGAATTCCATCTGGAATGCAAATTCAATGCTGATTTTAAAAATACATGGCAGCTTTGGGGACACAAGAGCAAACAGAAGATCTGGCTGCAGGTACAAGTGGAAATGCACCTTTTGCCTTTCATTTTGGGGAAAAAACACAGATCTGGGGGTTGAGATAATTGAATTCCTTAAATACACACAGCTGGCTTATACAGACCCTGCAGCTCCAGCTGATTGACAAAACTCACTCTGAATATCTTGAAATATCATAATATACAGGAAGTGTGTATCTGATAACCACGTCCTACAACGAGGACATCCTACAACACAGACATCCTTTATCTCCCTGCAATTACCTTCACGCAGCTCTGTCTTATTCAGCAGCTCTGTGGTCTCCAGACTTTGGAGATTTACCTCTTTACACTTACTTTTTTCCTTTTTTTCAGTTATGAATATTACAGCTTCTGAGATAAAAAGAGGCTGGGAAGAAAGAGAACTCTTTACCTGTGAGGAGCGAACAAGAGAAATAGGAGGACACAAAAAAACTGTGGAATTTCTCCATGTACCTTCTTTGCATCCTTTGTATTCCCCAAGCTGCAATGAAAGTAGTAAATCACAAAACTCTAGTTCAGGACAAAGTTCCACAAGGCATCAAAATAAGTCTGTGGTGCTCATAGACCAAATAAATTAAGAGCATCCAGCAAAGGCCTGGGATGTATTGTTGGTTACCAGAACAAACATGCTGGTGTTAAAAAATTAGGGAGAGGCCTGGAAGTGGCAATAATCCCCCCCTCCAGCTCAGCAGAGAAGGAATCTAACTTAGCTTCCTTCTGGTGCTGATAATTAGAAGGACTTGTGAGGCCTGAAGGGGTATTAGGTTGTTTACAATTTGGCCTTTACCAGATAAATGAAGGTCTATCCAAAGCCAGCAGAGATTTCCCAGAGGGGCTTGTGTCCTGCAGGGCAGGTTCTCTGTGCTGTCCATGGTAGCAGGAGTGCCCCTTGGACTGAGGCAGAAAATGGCTTTAAAAGGGTAAAAAATGGAAAACAGGCTGAATTGGCCCAAGAGAAAAAGATCAATATCTGTACAGGGCACCTGAAGCTGGTACCAAAGCTCTGCCTGCAGAAAAAGAGGGAGGCTGGAGCACTGTTCCTGTGTGTGGAATGGGACCTCACTGTGGGTGGAATAATAACAGTGCCTCCAGTCAGCTAGCAGCCTTTCTGGGAAAGGGGCAGAGGTGAAAACTGCATTGCCTGTTTTAATTCTTTCCTCCCATTTCTGGAGCTTTGTGCTGTTTTGTCCTAAATGACACAATATGGGACTTTGATCAGACAGGCCCTAGGTGAGTTCTTCCCCACAGATGATAGTTAATGCCATCTGAAGGGCTGTCCAAAAAGGCTCCTTTGGAAAAGCTCTTTCTCCAGCTAACCTCTCCTCCAATTTAGTACTTTACATCTGAAATTTTGAAGCCCATTTTCTTTTTTCTGGAGCTTTAATGAAAGGAGCAAATTATTTATAATGGCAGTTGTTACTCTGGGAAGAGGCAAGTGAAGCTCTTAGGACCTTGGCCTAGACCTCACGTCACTTTTTTGCTCTGTTTGAGCAGCAGAGACATTTTTTACTCCAGTGGCTCATTTATGCCACACAAATTAGCACAAAGCCTTATGACAGCAAGGGAGACTGGGGGGGGTCACCTTGGTGAGCAGGAGGGGCTCACACAGCTCTGGATGGTCACAAATGACCCTCAAGAGCAGGCACCACTGGCCCCCATCCCAGTGGGTTTTGCCTTCTTGTTATCACACAGCCCTGCTGTAATTCTGCCTTGTTCCCTGCTACCAGACAGCTCCTGGTCCTGCTCCATCCTACAGTCCAGGCACCCAACACCAGCGAGGGTCTCTGCAGCTCTGGCCCCCAGGCTGACCAAAATGTCTCATTTTGTCCATTAGCAGCTTCTAAACTGAAGGCATCTGGGGGCATGAGCAGCTGAGAGCAGGAGAACACCCACTGCCCGTGCTTGGAGAGGTGGTGAGTGCTCCTGGGTTCACCCAAGGGAAGTGCCTGAGCCTGTGGAGGGGTATGGTGAGCCTACAAATATTTTAGCTGCTGTGAAAAGTTGGATAATTATTTTAATTAGCTCTGTCCAAGCACTGTCTGGGTCCTGAGTATGCGTTTTCTCTCTCAATCATCACACAGAGCAGCACAAGGCTCCTTGCAAAAAATGGACAGTAAAAGAACCCAAACCCACAACTTTTTAAACTTCTGACTTTCATAACAACCTGTTTATTTTATTAGCTGAGAACTGACAGTAGGGTGAATGTTGTTTGAATCAATTTACATACATAGGTAAAAAAATCCCCAGTGACTTAGGAAAGGGGTGTGGGAAGGGAGATGCAGGGAGGTGGGAAACGACTTATTGCTTTGCAATAAAGCTTTTAAAGAAAAGAGAAAGGGGTGGGGAGAGAAGGAAAGAAAAGAGCAGCAGGAGGCCATCTAACAAAGCAGATTCTGCCCAAATTGCCAGCGAGAGGCCCACAAGTCAGTGGGGGCTCATGGTGGGGAAAAAACTCCAGCAGCCCTGGGGACATTGTGAGGTGAAGAAAGTGCTTTGCAAACTGGGAACAGGCTGCCCTGTCGCCGGGGTCCTGTCTTTGTTTTCTCAGCCCTGCAAATCACTGTCTGGATGGTGTTTTGTAAAGGCAGCCCTTGCCTGGTGGGATGGGCAGCTCCCTGTAGCCAGAGTCCTACAGCATCTGCATCCCCTTCTGCTCCGAAACAATTTCAGGGCAGCTGCCCTCGTCGCTGCCCTCCACATCTAACTACATGGACCAGAGGATACCAAACTCATGGCAGAGACAATATCTTGTGTGATTATCACATCCCAATCAGTAAAAAGACTTTGACGAAGCCAACAAGCAAATGCTCCTTGAAAAACCCCACCAGTTGCTCTTTGCTCAGTGCAAACCAGCGGGATGCTCCAAAGCTGTAACCTGCTGCCTCCTCTGTGCATGAGAGAGCACACAGCCACTGCTCTGACACACCTCTGTTGAAAATAAAGCGTGCCACTTTTTGCAGCAGTGCCTTGCTTCGCCAGCTACTGAAATGGGCAGTAAATCTACCCCACAGGCTCCCCGTTTCCTGCTGGTGGGTGAAAATGCCTGTGACTCGATGCCGAGTACTTCGACCTGTCGGAAGCCGCATCTCCCTCAAAAGAGCCCCAGGCAGGAGCAGCCCCTGCAGGACAACGCTGTGAGGGGACACTTTGAAGTCACGTCCTTTCTTCTCTTTCAAGGAGCGATTTATAGAGGCACTTGCTGCCATGAGATTGGTGGACAAAAGGGCTGGATCAGCTACTGTATAGCCGGGGGGAGAGGCTGGATCCATCAAGGTCAGTGGCAAAATTCCCATTGACTTCAGTGAGGGCAGGAATTCCAGGCTGCTCTCTGCTTCGCTGGATGCACTTTCACATGGAAACCTCGTGTCAGGGCCAGACAGATGTTAAATTCAGCTTTTCCTTCAGCACACACGCCACAGGGACCCGCTGGACAAGGCACTTCAAAGAATCCAGGCTTGGAGTCCACACACACGTGTGCACACACAAACACACGCCCTTTCCCAAAAGGTTTGAGATCCTGCAGAGCTGCAGGAAAACACAGTTTTTGAAAGGAAAGCAGCAGACGTTACCCCAGCCTTCGGCAGCAGTGACCTGCCTTCCTGCCAATGAGCTCCATTGGTTTTATGTGTCGGTTTACTCTGGGGATTAACAAAACATTTGGTATTTAATGGGATTTATCAACCTCTCTGTCCAGGAGAGCACACACCTCCCAGAAAAGAACAGCAGCATCCTCAGCTACACAGCTGCTGCTCAGGACTCTGTGCAAGCGCTGCTGAAGGGAAATCACCCTCGTGTTTGATATCATTCGTAAGAGATTCTGAGACAACAGATGCTGAGTGAAGCTAAACCAGGTGAGGCCTGAAGGAGCTGCTGTGGGTACCAGAGGCAGCCTGGCTCCAGGACAGACTCAGCTCAGCCCAGGCTGGCACAGCGGGACAGTGCCTGTCACCCAGCCCTGGGAGCCATCCCCATTCCAAGGATCAAGCAGCAAAACCCCAAGTTAACAGAGACTTCGTTGGAGGAATACCTGCTCCACTCGCTCTCTCTGCACCTTTTTTTGACCATATGGTGTCCAGCTACGCTCCCCCATGCGAGCATTCATCAGCCCCACGCTTATCTGCATCCTGGCCTGTGCTTAGTAGGCATTTTTAGGATGTCACTGGAAGAAACATTTCCCACATGTGCTTCAGCATCGTGGTGTGTCAGAAGCTCAAGGTCCATCAATGCGCTTCCTCCTTCCCCCGTGCTCTTCGTGCATTCTGCCAAGTAAGCGGTTTTGGGCTTCAGCTCTCCTTCACAAACACTTCTTCATGAGCTAATGTTAATACCCAGGAGAGAAGCAGTCAGACAGCATGGGAAAGTGGAATTTTCTGCTTCCAGAGGAGAAAGCACGTTCCCCAGCAGCGGGCCTGCTCACGGGATAATTGCCACAAAAAATCCTCCCGGACGTACGGGCAGAGCAGGGAGCGCTTTTTTCTCTCTCTGTGATGAGGAAGGAGGCAACTCTCCTTCACCATTCCCACTCTGAGCCATCCTGTGTGGATAGAAACCTCGTGTTCATGTCTTCCAGGACACCCAGGGCAGCAGCCAGAGCAGCTTCAGTGCATGGAATTTTCTTGAGGGTGGGGAGGAGGGTAGAGGGAGGCAAGGAGCCAATGGAGAAGAAATCTGTTAGGTTTGAAAGACACACAGGACTTCCAGGAGCCCTCAAGCTGGACCCTGCAGCATTCCATTGTTTTTCTGGTGATGCTGGAGCCCATCCTTGGCACTCCAGGGACATACCAAGCTCTTCCCGCTGGCAGCAAAGCCCATCCCAGAGGCTGGAGAGACTTCGAAAATTAATTTACAGGCACTGAAGTCTCTGAGCGTCTATTTCAGAGCTAAATCTAATGAGGGAGCAGGGTAAGACTCAAAGGCTGTGGCTTTCCAGACAGGCCTTGATCAAATGCACAGCCTGTAAAAGGGAAAGGTCTGGGCAGACAGTCTTGCTAGGCCTGGAATAAAGCACACTCCAGCCAGATTTGGGTTCAAATTACGTTTTCGAATGTACCACCAGAGACTTTGGCTCTGTTGTTACTGTGCAAAAGGATTTGTAATGGAATGGAGATTTAATCTATTATTGATTATTGCATTATTAAAAAAATAAAAATAAAGTCAGTCTCTTTGAAAGACAAAGTAATATATTTTAAAAAAACCTGAAGTTTCACAGTAACTCTTAAAAGTCTTTACTGCTCTTCCCTTTCCCCAATACAAATCTTATTACCAGAGACAACGTTTTACCCTTGTGCTGTTTTATATCTCAGAGTTTTATCCTGTAGCTGTCCACTCCAGCCCCAGCATCACCTACTTTATCTCCCCTTGTCATCTGCCAGCATTCCCCTCCCCCTGCATCAGCCTGGGCCACATCTTTCTGCTCCTCCAGGATCCTCCAACTTCAGTCACCACCTGGGCTTCTTTTCACTCTGTTTTCCATCCAAAAAAATCCCCCAGCCTGAAACATACATATGCAGAAAAAGAACTTTGTACTTTGGCTATGAACTATCAGATTGAACGCTCTAGTCTGGAGACATTTAAAATTCTTTGGGGAAATGATTTTATGCCCCATAACTTGGTGTTACACGACATGGTTTAGTACTCTAGAGCTGTGAAAAGGTGAAGACAAGAGGCTGGAATACCAAACCAAGCCAACTCCAGTGCAGTTTTGGAGGCAGGGAGAGGGGTGGAAAGGCAGTGTGAAAGCCAGAGATTCTACCCACAGGAGAAGGTGGAAGGAGGCAGCGTCCCAGCTCAGAGGGTGCTCCAAAAACAAGCTGCCAGAGCCCTGTTCTGCACCAGCTGTGCACAAGGGGCAGGTCTGCCCAGCCATGCAGGACCAGGGATGCTCAGCCCTGTGCTCCCCCACCAGCCAGGCTCTGTGCTGCTCGCATTATGGAATGAATTTTCACAACCCAATATTAAACCCAGGGGTTTTGCACCCAAAAGATGTGTGTGTTGGGGTTCACATCAAAAAATACCCAGGGTATAGAACACAACCAAGCCAACACTGTTGGAACCTTACCTTTTGGTATCCTTTGTAGTTTGTTACTGTGACTGTAAATCTAAGTCTACTGAAAATATCTAAGCACTGCTTTAACAGAGGTTTTATTTTGCATCTTGTACAATTAAGCCTCTCAACAGTGGTTTGGGATAAGAGTACACTGGAGATCAAAGTCATGCAGCTACATTTTCCCTCATCACCTGAGGACCATGAACAAAACTATGCAGATCACAGAAACTTCATTTGAGGTGAAAAATCCCATTAGCTATAATGTGTAGATTCTTAACAGATGTTGTGCTGGAGCCAGCAGCTCCATGCTATGGCATCTATCGTGGAAGAACAGTATTTAGTCATGAGGTATTCCTTTCATAGCACATTAAGATGCTTGAACCCCAGGAGGAAAAAAAATACATAATACATTTAAGAACAACCTTAGACCTGGTGCTGTTAAGACTGGGCTTGTCACAAAGGCATCTAACTACAGGGCTGTCAAACACCTTCACGCTTCCCTGTTCGCTGAGAAATCCAGTCCTGGCTGGGGAAGGCAGAAAGGGAATGCTGTGAGTCACAGCAATAACGTCACCTCCCTCTGGCCACACAGCCAGAGCAGAGGGATGTCCGGAGGAGCGAGCCAGAGCAGGGACAGGCAGCAATGCAGGGACAGGCAGCAATGCAGGGACAGGCAGCAATGCAGGGACAGGCAGCAATGCAGGGACAGCTCTTACAAACTGCAGCTCGTGGATCCCAGTGTGCCAGCTGTGACTGAGCTCTGGCTGCAGCTCCAGCAACTGCTGGAGAGGAGCACTAGAGATAGATGTGATTTCAAAAAAGCAATTGGTTTAAAGATGTTAATTAAAAAAAAAAAAAAACCCACAATAATGTAATTCAGTAGGTTTCTGGCCAGCTGTGAGAAGGGACATGTTTCAGCCATTCTCTCAGCTGGAGAAAAGCTAAAACACATCAGAATTAGTATTTTTACGATGCGGCTGTGCTTTCCTAGTCACTCCAGACAATGCAGAGCCTTTAGAAATTGAGAAACTCCCAAAGGCTGCAAAAGGAAGAGCACTCCTGAGAAGCACATCCTTAGCCCTGAATCACAGCGTGCTGGAGCTGGGCATCCCTGAAATCCTTCCTTGTGGCTGCACAGGGAGCAGCAGTGCCTGTGCATCCATCAGTGGCTGCACCCTCGCTCGTTCCCTCTTGTTCTGTGGGGTCCAGCCCTTCAGGTGAACTTTGGAACCTTCCCCCCAGCAGAATTCCTGAGGCTCCCTCACTGCAGAGCCCTGCTCCATCCCGCAGGAACAGCGCTGAGACACAGCCCTCACTACACTCCACAGAAGACAAGCAGCACTGACTTTTAAGATCTCATAAATCACAATGCCAGGCAGCTTTTATGGTCTAATTGAGCCTGGAGTCCTTCAATAATAAGCCCGTGAGAAGTAGGGGCAAAAAGAATTTGCCAAACCCGAGCTCTGAGGGGGATTTTCCCCTTGCCAGAGACTTCTGCCTCCAAGGCACTCTTTTGCTGAGCACACCCAGCAGAACAGCAACCCCAGGCTGCAGTGATTTAGTGTCAGGTAAGTGTGTCAGGTAACTGCATGCAGAGGGAACAATGCTCACCACAGTGGGAGAAAAAGTCACCCAAAGGCCAGAGAGATAAAGCAAATCCTGCTCTGGATGTCTTCTCAGCGCTCATGTCTCCGGTTTGTGGAAGTGAAACATTGCAGCCTGTTAACTCCCCAAAGCCTGGAGAGGGACGGGATCTTATCCCTCAGCCAAAAAGGGGTTTTACAAGAGGCAAATTACAGGAATATCTGCTGTGAGGATGAAGTTCTGCCTTGAGGAGTGGTCGAACTCATCAAACTCCAGCACATCTCTGCCACTCTCCATCCTTGTGTGATTCCATGAGGAGAAATGAAATCCTGTCTTCACCTGACCATGCTCACGTGTAACCACAGAGCCATTCCCAGCCAGACTCGGAGCAATGAGCTCAGAATATCCACCCTGTCCCTGGGTAAATCAGGCACAGGAGGGATTGGTGACAACCAGGGTAACATGACCTCCCATCTTCTCTTACAGCCAGATCCAGCTTCACCTCCCATCCACCACAAGTCATCACAGTTACCCAGGAAATTACCTGGTACTTGCTCCTAGATATGCTCATTAAGCTTTTTACTTAGATAAGCAAGATTGAACTCCTTCTTCTTTCACAGATTTTGAATCAGTCCTGGTAGTTCTGTACATCTATAAGCATAACTGACTTCCCTTTTAAAGTCACAGACACCGAAGCTGAACAATTCATAGCTGATAGACCACTACAACAAAATCCAGCAGCAATAACCTCTCAGCACCTTCCAAAGGGGTGTCAGGAGATGCTCACCTCAGCAGGGATGGATCCTGGCACAGAGACCACAATCCTGGATGATCCTGAATTTCTTGCACAGATCAGGATGGGCATTCCTGTAAACTAAAGGACCCTTTCTAAGGCCCTACAAGAACTTAAAGTTAGAGAAAAAAAGGTGGGGGAAGAAGACAAGCTGAATGAACAGAGCAATTGTTTGCAAGTGTGTAAGTAAGCAAGCAACTAAGCAATCAGAGGTGCTAGGTTTAAAATAAACCACACCTTTAAATACTCAATTGGTTAATTGTTAACATTTGCTTGAAGCATTCTGTTAATTAGTCCATGAATGGCTTCTTTCTTCATCTGTAATAAAGGATTTCTCAATTCCAGCATCTTAATTATTTGCCTTCATATCAAATTTCCCAGTGCACACAGAAACATTTCTTTCTGAAGTAGTAAGTTTTCCTCTCTCTTTTTCCCTCCCGTCAACATGTAGGGTTTTTTTGTCATTTCATTGTTCCTTGTCCATGAGTCAGTACCTAATGGAACAGTGCTGGCAGTTTTAGGCATGAATTTAGGAAACTCACATTTCTGTGGACACTGTTTTATGAACATGGATATGTGAAGAAGGAAAGGAATTTTTCTGTCATGTGTATCCATGTTTGGAGGTAAATTTCTTTAATATTTGACCATTTGCCTGTGAAAATCAGCAGCATTCCTGCAGGTTGAAAAGTCTGCTGCAGAGATGTGCTGAAACCGAGGGGTCCGGAGGGCAAAGGCACGGAACATGGATGAGCTGGGAAGTGCCACTTGTACCCTGATCATTCTTTCCTTGACATCAGCTCAACACCAGAAGGCAACACAAACATTCAGGCTCTGCAATTAAATCTCTCTCTTAATTCATCTCCTCCTGAGGAAAAGCTTCAGCAGCTGTTAACAGCTGTGTCAGAGAGCCGGGGGCTGAGCCAGGCTCCTGCCGGCACCTCGGGGTGCTTCACGCTGGCTCCTGCTGGATTCCCAAAAATCAGATTCTTCTGTGGACTTTGGCGAGGTCAGTGTGCAAGGGAAGCCTCTGGTCAGATCTCTCCAAGCCCCCCAAGCTCAGGCTGGGAAGGAGAGCTCAGGCCAGCAGATCAGCTGCCATTCTGAGGAAAGCATCCTCATAACTTTGCTCACATCGAGGAGCAGTAACATCGATGTCTCTTCTGAGACACATTTAAGGCTGGCCTTGGGCCCAGGGATTTTGCAATTCACTTCTGTTCTGCCTTGAAATATGTTCCCTCAACAGATATTTACATTCTTTTATTCCAGCTTAGGTACAATCCACAAGGAATACATCCCTCTCTCTCCTTCCTGCCATCCCTCCTCTCTGCTGCCCGCTCAGGTCGCACATTACTCAGAGCCCTGGGTAAAGCTCTTTTCCATGCTAAATATGCATCCAACCACTTAATGAGCTTTGGCCAGCTCACCAGCAGTTTTGACAGGCCTGTTGAACCGGTGCCAAGCAGAGATGAATGTTTGGCTTGGACCAGCACAATGCTCTGTTTGTCTCATTGTTGCATTGGAAGTGTTAGCAAACTAATGTGACAGGATGGAGACGCATACAACTGAAAAATGACTGAAAATGTAATTCCGTGTCAGCACTGACTCCTGAAGGATTATTTGTCTCCGGTGACTTTCAGGGAACTTTTCTTTACAGGCTCAGGATAAAGACAGGTCTGTGTGCTGGGGGAAAGCGATCAATTAGTTTTAACCCAGATGTAAGGAGCTCTGCTCTTGCTTCCTAAGATTTACTGTAACTCAACCAGGCACTCTACCACAATTTTTTTTTTACTGATTTTTTTTCCTTTCCAAAAAATCCCATGTATTTGTCTGCTTGCACAGCCCTGTAAGAGCCTGGACTCTGCTCTGCTCCTGCTGTGGGGACAGGCTCCTGCAAAGGCTGTAACAGGGACTCTCCAGCTCCACAGTTCAAGAGGAATTCCTGGATGAGAGCAAACAGTATTCAGCCCCAACCAGAGCCATTACTTCAAGAGCAGAGCTGTGGACCATCCACCACAGACCATTACAGCATTAGGCAGAGTATAAGGAGTGAAGAATGATCTTTATCTTTCCTTTTCTGGTGTTTTACTGCATGGAGAAACCTGTGGAGCTGGAAGCCATCTAAACCATTGTGTCGTTTTGGGATCTGGCTCCTTACTCCTTCTTCTGGGGCCTTTTTACTCATTTGTTAGTTTTGGAGCTGGTCTTCATTCTTGTCTCTGCAGCACCATTTTCCCCTTCACATGAGGTGAAGGATTCAATCATTTAAAAAGAAGAGTTATAGTCAGCCTCCCGTTATTCATTCCCATTAGGAAGGCACCCAGGAGATACCCAGATGTACCTCCCAAAGTTTGTCCTCTCCAGACAGGGAGGACAGGGCTCCCCAGGCAGCTGTGCTGCAGTGAGTGCTGTCCTTGACCATGGCAGGGGCTTGGAACCAGATGATCTTTAAGGTCCCTTCCAGCCCCAACCATTTTATGACCCTGATAAACACAGATCTATTGCTTTTGAGTCTTAAAAAACTTTGTAAATCTGGACCATCACCGTAGATGACATTGTTCATGTGCAATAAAGGTGGCTTCCACCCCCAGAATTATGAACTGTCCATGTACCCACCCATCTAAAGAAATACACAGCTTCACTGCACATTTTATAGTTTGTTTCTTTCATTTTTATAGCCAGCATTGCACTGATAAATATAGCTGTTTAACCAAAGTCAATGTACTTGAGGCAGAAAAGAGATAAACCACGAACATTTATTTGGATTCCTGCTGCAATAGTGTAAATACTGAAGTTCATTATAAAAATAATGTAAAATAGTCTTCTCAGTGTTATGCTGGTTTTGCAAATCCTTTTAATTATATCTATATTTCCAACTGCTTGGATGTCAGAAAGAGATGATCTGGTGCTAAACATGTCCAGTTTGTTGGAGTTTCATTCAGTTTTGTACTGCTAAAGGATTTTTCAGCATCTTCGGTCTTCTTTCCTTGTCAGGGACTATTATTTTCTTTATTCCCATGACAGTTTACTGGAAACAGAAAGTATAAATTTATATTTTACTCTAGGATCCCTGTCCAGAGCTCTTGAAGGGACTGCCAGGGTTGCCAGATTGTCTCTTGGAGATTTCCATGCACAGATGCCCACTGCTGTAGTTCTTTGGGGATGATGACTTGGCCAGCATAAAGAGGACCCACTACAACCCCCCAGAAAGGACTAGAAAAGTGGAAAAGGATTTCATTAAAACTCTTGTTTCCATTTTTTAAACCCCTGGTCCACTTCTGAGGACCTTTTCCCTGCTCCTCTAATGAAAGCTGTTTCCCAGGAGCCACGTGCTGCTGCTGGAGCTGGAGCTTTGGAGCACAGGAAAAGTCCTATTGCATGAAAAGGATGGTGATGGAAAGTTTTAACAGCACTGATTGTTTAGCTTTTCTTCCCTTTTTCAAAATGAAACACTTTTAAAATCAAGCTATTTTTTTCCACTGGCTGCTTTGTGAGCACGTTTTTTCACCTGGTTCCAATCTAGACTTGCAATGCAAAGAGTGAGAGCATCCAGCACACTTCCAGCACAGCAGGGCTCACTTTTCTCAAATTCCCCACCAAATCCTGTGGCTTATCACAAAGGAGCACAGAATAAATACGACTCAATACCCAGCATAAACCCTCCAAGGCATGGAGCAGCTTGAAGGGGTGGTAGCAAAAGTTCCTCCCTCCAGACTGGTGGTTTGGTGGCTGGAAGGTGCTGGAACCTCTTTCTCCCTGCTGATTTCTTAGTGGATTTACACCAGAAATGATGGCAACTGGGGTCCAGCCCTGCTGAAGAAATGATTCCTTCAGCAGCAGTCCAGCAAAACATCACCAAAGCACAGGACTGGCAGGGCTCAGGAGGGGTACAGAGCACCACCAACACCCCTGAACCAGCGGGGGATTTGTTGAAATGTGTAGGTGATCCAGCCTGGAGAGCTGTAGCCCAGGCTGTGAAGAAGAGCAAACGAACCAACCCTCCCTGGAGCAGTGCCACCCATGGGGATAGGGCACAGAGCCTGTCCCACAGCACCCACAGGGCTCTGCAGCTCCTCAAAGGGAAGGGCACAAAAAGCAGCCCCAAGTCAGACACCCATCAATGGCACAAACCACAATCCCCTCCTGGCACAGCTCGTGACCAGCAGAAATCTGGACTCGTGGAGGGAAGGAGCAAAGTCTAGATGAACCAGGACCCTTCTGGCTGCTCTGAATTCCAGTGCCTGGGACCCCAGACACAATTCCTGCCCAGCTCTGCAGCCCTTTCCCCCGGCTTATCAAACCCTGTCTTGAAACAATTTTGTCCTTGAACAGAGTTGTTAAGCGGTGTAATATGAAGATCAAGGAATAAAGATGAGGAAAGGAGAAATTAGATTAAGGCTGTAGATAGTGTTTGAGTATAACTAATGCCAAATAGCCAGAGGGCAACATGTCAACAATTTAATGGGGCACAACGTAAAATAATGTTTTCAAAACAAGCGCTTCATTGGATGCTTCCCCTTTGAATCAGATAAAGTGTATCACTACAGAGAGATTTGCTTTGATCTGTTCTGCAGCAGAAGGTCAAGGGTGTCTAAAGCAGCTATTCAGAACTCATGAGTAATAGAATTAAGCCGCTCAGATCACATCTCTGAGCTCGCAGCATCCCCCAGATGTGGGGCCAACCCCTGGGGTGGGGAGCCAAGCCCGTACCCCTGGCTGGCAGCTGAACTGGATGCTGGTTCTGAGCCTGGCCTGCTCATGTACAACCTCCTGTGGGGTGTCTTGAGGCTGAGGAGACATCAGAGAGTCAGGATCTCTGCACCATGTTTGTGCAGGAAACATCTCTATTTCTAGAAAGCCAAGGTAGCACCTACCTCCATAGAGGACTCTGCACAAATTAACTCGTGTTAGTTCCAGGCACAGGAGGTATTTGTGAAACCCGATCACTGTGAGAATGGTTTAAGCCCAAAGCCATTTTCCACCCGTGCTGATGGTAACAAGCCCAAGCTCTGTGGTGCCTTTTGCTGTGGCTTGCAGAGGGGCCAGTTTTACCTGCTCTCCTACCCCAGTGGTGAGAAAGGTGCTCGTGGGGCACAGCAAACAGAGAGACAGCGTGGGGAATGGAGGCAAAGAACAGGGGAAAAGACTGAAACAGAGCAGCAGGCGCGTTTCTGGTGGCACACACCACAGCATGCCGTGGCATCTCGCTGCCTCTGTCCCAGCTGTCAGACTCGAACAGAGGGAGGTGCCACAAAAAACACCTCCAGAAGGACCAGACACAGATGCTCTCTCCCAGTCCAGGAGATATTGGCAGCAGATATGTTCTCGGTAAAACACTGCAGCAGCCTCAGCTCTCTCCCCGAGCACGGCTCAGATTTTCAGAGCCTTGCAAGCCCCACCTGCGGGAACAGGCAGAGCAGGGAGGATTTGCTGTGAGGAGCCCTGAGCTCCTGGGTCACCGCTGCCGGGGCTGTGCGGGGGCCTCAGGGGACTGCCCGGGAATGAAGGCAATAATGGGACTCATTTATCTTTGGGATGTCACCCTGCTAACAGGCTGCTGGCGTGTCACCGGCACACGCTGGGCACCGGCTGTGCTCACTGCCTGCTGCTGCTGATGGCAGAGGGCAGCTGGCACAGGGTCCCCCTGCTCCCTGTGAGTCGGGCTGTTTTTTGAGAATTATAGCCTTGCCTCATTTCAAAACGTTGGCAGCTTTTGGCTAGCTCGATTTTTCAACCTTTTTTTCAAGCTTTTTTTTTTGCTCCTGAAGGGGAATTCAGGCATACACACAATCCACCTCAGCCAGGCAGTTCTCCTCATTCCATTTTAATTTACCCCAGACACGAGGAGTTCGGGGTTTCTCTGGCTGTTCAGGATTGCTCTCCCATCACACACTCATCTTTCCCTCCCAAATCACCTCATGATCTGTGTTATCTGGCTGCTTCAGGCAGACCTTCATGCCCACAGAGGCTTCTCCCAGGAAGCAGCCAGCCCACCCTCCACAGCATCCAGCCACAAGAACTCCAAGGCTTTGCCAGGCATTTGCCCAAATTCCCTCTCTGCACAGAGAAGTACCCAGCCCAGTGAAGCCACGGCTGGGATGTGCCTTCACTTGCTTGTGCCGCTCTTCCAGGAGCTTCTCAAAGTGTCAGGTTGTGCATCTGTTCATCAGCTCTGCCTTCTTGACCTCTGAGGAGAAGTTTGCTTTTCATGGGCTGTCACATCTCAATTAGCCCTGTCCCTTTGGTGGGGCAGCATGTGACACGGGGTCACCAGGTCTCCACAGCTTTGTAGCTTCAGCATGGAAAGGTAAATACATCTGCAGCGCCCAGCAGTGCTTGGAGCTGCCCCTTCCCTGCAAGGGACTGGCCCCAGAGCAGGGACACAGGAACAGAAAATTTGGCAGAGGCAATGCTCAGCAGCGACCTGCCTGGACCACGTCTAATGCCAGCCCTTAAGCACAGCCCTGCCAATGAATTGCTGCAGGCAGGCGGGTCCAAACCTTGCTCCTCTCATTCTGTTCAGCTTTCTGCAGGCAGCAGAGCCTCTGCCCTGGAGACCAGTATTTAAAAGGAAACCAAACACCAAGAGGCCCTATAAAATCTCCACCTCCCACCGCTGGAGCAGCCCCAATTTCTTGTCTGGCAGGAGCTTGTTCCAGCTCCCAGCTCATCCCTCCTACAGCCCAGCACCCCCAACCTGCCAGCCTCTTGGAATGCTGAACCTCTCCTTGCCTCCTCCTCCTCCACCAGGAACGGGCTCTAGCATTACCCCAACAGCTCAGACAGCTCCAGGGCTCTGACCCTAAACCCAGGAAAGAAAAGGGACAGGAACAGCCAGAGCAAAGCCACGGGTTGTGCGCTGCAAGCTCGGGGAAGGAGAACAAATTTAGCCCTGACTCATGCAGGATAAATTTGCCACCTTCAGCAGAGCTTGCCGGGGTGCACAGCTCTGCGGGGCTCTGGGGTGTCAGGGAGGGGCTGATTGCCACCCTGATCTGTGCTCAGTGACCCCTCATGTCCCGGGAGAGAGCCCCCGAGCTGGGGCTCTGCCTCCAGCGTGGCACCACGGGGATTGTGCAGCTGTGGCAGCGAGGGTGGGACTCGGCTGATCACTAATTACTGAAGCTTGTAATCAGCGAGAGGCACTGCTGAGGTTTCTGTACCCAGAGAGCTCCAACTGGCTGTCCTGACATTTTGATGCCAATTACCAAAATGCCCGCACTAGAAATAGCTGTAATTGATAAGGCAGGTCAGCGTGTGTTAATGAAGCTGAAATTGAGACAAAAATGGAAACGAAAGTTTGTGACAATGTGAACAATTTTCCTCTCGCTCTAATAGCTGGATACAACAGTGTGTTACTTATGGCTGGGGTTTTTAAACAGGATGCTTCCTGTGAGGCATCCAAAGGGAATGCCAAGTTTTGCATCCCATGTGCTGGAATGGGCAGGACCAGGTGAGTGCCCACAGCCACCCCAAGCCCACAAGGACAGAGGGGGTCCCATCCTCACCCATCCCATCCCAAGGTGGGTGCTGCAAGTGAAAACAGCCAGGGTGGCTTTTTTCCTCCCCCAAACCAGCCAAGAAGCAGATGGAGGGGAAAATCCCTCCTCTGAATTCCTGCTAGACTAACATTTTACCTGCAAAATTGAGGTAGGAGGCTTTTAAATGACTTGTAGGTGGATCTGGTTCTAGAAACAGCTCTGTTTTACAACAAGTCTTTGCTGTTTGAAGAAGGAGGGTGTAACAGCAAACACAGAAACAGTTAACTGCAGCCTGATGTTCCTGCCTGCTCTCCCCAGGCTGCTGAAATATAGGGATTCGAGGGTCACAGTCACAAATTTACCATTAAAGCAAATGCCTGTTTCATCCCTTTCAAGGGTGGGTTTTCTTTAAAGCTTTCATCCTGGCAGAGATGTTTGAGGAGCTAAAAATAGGCAGCAAAGTCACGTGAGAACCTCCGGATGTGAGAAATCACATAAAAGATACGAGCGTGAGTCCCTGTTTCCTTGGAAATAATAGTAGTAGTAATTCTTGAATGTGAGGTTGTAATAGCAGGATCTGAAACCGGCCCCTTGTTCTCTGGAACCCTCTGTGAGCAGCCAGGGCAGGGTAAAACCAGATGCCAAGAGAATAAACTGCCCCAGAGCACGGCAGGGTGTGAGGGAAACCCTCCCCTGCAGAGCTCTGGTGAATCACCCGGTGCCAGAGGTTTTGTGTGGGCAGGATTGGACCTGGAGCCACCCCATGGAGGGATGGGAGAGCTGGGACAGAGGGGCTGGCACAAAGCTCTCCAGACATCCAGCACCGGCCGGTGAAATCTCAGCTGAAGATTTCAGTTTGGGAGGAGGAAACCCCTCAGGCCCTGCACCCCCAAATTTTGTGTCTGGATTTAAGTTCAGATCTTCAGTTGGTGCTGGGTCAGAGAGCCGGCGCCAAGCCTGGGATTTGGGCACCTCTGGAGAGATTCCAGATCAGGAGTAAAGTCAGTGGCACGAGCCATTCCTGGTGGGAGTCGCTGAGCTCGGTGACAGCAGTAAAGGGCTCTCACCCATCCACATGAAACGGCTTGCACTTAAATTTTAACATCCCCAGACTGAGCACTCGAAGCCACACTCAGCTCCAGGCAGTTCCAGGGACCTGGGCATTGTTAACAGGAGCACAGTGACCTGTGGGATGGGACAGCTGTGTCCCCACAGGGTGTGGGCACGGAGCCACCCTCCAGCCACAGCAGCTGCCCCGAGGGGTACGGGGTGACCCCGATCCCCTGGACCCCATCCCTGCCTCGTGCTCCACTTCCCATTCCTGCACTGCCAGCTGGAGCTACACACTGCCTCCTATAAATCCTTTCTAAATGAGCATCAGCATTTAATTCATTTCAGAAAGACTTACTGCTTTGCCTGTATGGATTCTGCATGGGAGGCACGGGTAAAGACCAGTACTTAGATCCCAGAGCCAAATGCTCACCAGTCAGTAAATGCTGGAATTCGGGTGCCATAACCCATCCTGCCAAGTCAGAACTTGGCACTATAAGACAGTGGTGCTAAAACTTTCCACTAAAGCAGCTCTCAGTGCCCAGCATGTTACTGGGCATCACTGTGAGTCACCTACAGACATGAGAGCAGATGTGGCTAAAATCCTTCCTCTGCTGCAATTTGCAAAAAGATCTACTGGCAGTGGAAGACTGCCAGATTTTTCAAATTTTTTGAGCTGGATATGTTGTTCCCCCAGGCTAGAGAAATGCCACTCTTTTCCTCACTCCTCCTCTCTTTCTTCTTTTTTTTTGCTACCATCACAACCATGAGCACACTCCTTTTTACCAGGAAACAAGGATGAAAGAGAAAGGAGCACCCTCACCAGCACCAGGTTCATTCCTTTGAGCACTGAGCTCAGTAGGTGGTACCCAGCACTCAGCAGGATGCTGCAGAGCCCTCACCTGAATGTTATGCTCAGGCTCACCATAAAAACCCCAAAATCAGCCCCAGGCAGGGATTTTGCTGGAATAATCATCATGCCAGATGCTCCAGCACTCCACCACAGCCTGCCTGTCGCTCTGCTTGCCAGATGCCTTTGTGAGGTTTTGTTCTGGATGACCAGAAACCGAATTAGGCTGCATCCAAAGAGCCAGTGCAAGGTTGCTAGGAGATTCCTCTGTTTGCAAGGAGCTGACAGTCACAGGAGTTACTGATGGGTGCAGGGTGCAGTGAAAACGTTGTCTCCTTCTGCAGATGTGACTTGGGCATCTTCCTGCAGACTCCAGACTCTCAGGGCAAGAAGACTTTGGCTCAGCTTTGAAACTGATGGAGCTCAGGAACAGGGCGGGAAGGGGATGCTGGCAAGGTCATCGAGCTGTGCCTGTAAGGAAAAGCAAATTTTGGGACAGCAGAGGCTTCAAAATCATATCCCACTCCAACGTTAAAAAAAAAAAAACCAAAATAGCTTCCCCCTTTGATTTAAGGTGAATTGCTTTTCTGGCAGGGAAAATGGCATTTCCTCCCCCAGGGCAGTGTTATTTCAGCAAAATCTTTGTTCTGCATGGCAGCAGATACTGCCCATGACCCAAGGTGATGGCCCAAACAGCCAGGCTGGTCCTTGCCTGGCTGCACCAGCGCTGCATCTCATGGCAGCAGGGCAGGATGGGCACTGTCCCTGTCCCCCACGCTGCTGGCAGGCACTGGGATGTGTCACAGGTTAATTACACTTACTCATTAGGGCTGGTGCCAGAGGCCTTTGTGGGGAACAGCAGGGAAATGAAAGCAGCTGCAGGAGCAGTCAGGGTGGGAATGGAGAAGGCAGGAGGGGGCAGAGCAGGGGGCAAATTCACCTGGGGTTCAGGGAGCACTCCTTCCTCTTCTACCTCTTACTAATAAAGTGATGCTATCTAGAAAGGTGAACTTTGAGGCTTTGGCAAACCTGTTTGCTTTAATGAGGCTGCTTACACAAATTCTGCCCTTAAATGCAGCTGGTACCAGACACAGAAACCAAAGGAATGAGGAGGTTGTTAAAGCAAAGAAGTGGGTAATTAAAATGAGCTCCTCAACAGTCTGTGATGCTCTGAAGCCTTGAGCACATGGTCACCTGCAGCGGTTCCTGTTTCAGTGGCTCTGCTGGCTTTTTGGGTTCCCTCAGGGACTGTGGAGGTGTTGATTCAGCAGGCTCTTCCTAAGAGAGGATGGGGTGCTGTAGTGCTCAGCAAGCAGCCTCTGCTCCAAAATCCTGCACTGACAGCTGTGGCAAAGGCAAACCCCACCCTAATTCATCACATCCTACTGTACCAGGCACATCCAGCTTCCTCAGAGATCCCACCTGAGAGGGCAAAAAAAAAAAAAAAATACACACACAAATATTTTTCAACCATATCCCTCATTTCATGCACTTTTTGGGTGGAGAAATTTCAACAGTAATCCTAGGAGGAGAAGATGCAAATCTCTGCCTTAACACCCTCTGGAAAGCGACAACTGTTCCTTTGCCAAGAGAGCACAAGACCAAGACCTGGAGAATCCCACCAGCAGAGCAAGTGAGCCCAGGGGCCCTCAGGGGTTTGGGGAGCTGTGCAGATCCCACTCTCTGCCCCAGAGCTCAGGCTGCAAGGCAGAGGCGCCAAGTGCTGAGGAAGCAGGAATGTGCTGCTCGCTGCCTTGCAGGATCTTGGCTCGTAACAGCAATTGGCGCAGAGTCATCCTTATCAGCTAGCACATTAATCTTAATTAACAGATCGACAGCAACAGTTCCTCCCTGAAGCTCCCCTGAGCATTCCCAGCCTTTGCAGTGCAGCTGCTCCAGCATCACTGTGGCTCCCAACTTGGGGAAAAAGACCAAATTCTGCACTCAGATGGAGGGGCTCCCCTGGCCCCAGCCCTCCTGGAGGCCCAGCTGAGCCCAGCTGAGGGACCAGGAGCACATCCAGCCATAGCTGGGACCAGGAGCAGGAGCATCCCCTGCACCCCAGAGCACAGATCACAGGTGATGTAGCACCCACAGTCCCCCAGCTGTCCCACGTCCTTTGTCCAGGGACAGACCTGAGAGAGGAAGGGTTTCCACATGTTTGCGTGCTCCGAAAAAGGAGGATTTTTTTAAAAGAAAAAAGAAAGCAAACCCAGACAGATTATACATGAAAATGTGGTAAAATCAATCCAAACCAAACCCCAACAGCGGGGCCTCTCTCTCACCTTCTGCTCCCTGCTTCTGTCAGGGTTGGGAAATCAGAACTGACTGTCCCAGCATCCATTCCCACCCCAGTGCCTGGAGCTCATCATGAACAGCACTGGGGCTGAGGCTCCAGCCAGCAGGGACCCCACTGCTGCCATGGGACCACAGACCCCAGTCCTGTAGCCCACTGGGGTCAGGGGCACGTGTGGACCCCCACACTGGGGCCATGGGGCAGCACAGCTCCAAGCAAGCCTGAGTCCAAAGAGGCAAAGGCTCTAACTGGGGCAAAGGAGTGAAGAGAAGCGATGAAGTGGCTGAGGCTTCAGTGAATAAGATAGAAGTTACAAGCCCTGGCTGCTGCAGTGTGAATTTAGGGCACAGTCATTCCCACCAGGTACTTAAAGGGCACAGGGACAACATCCATCACATCTTGTCTGAGGACATCTCAGGTCAGATGCAGAGCCAGGGCAGCTCAGGCCTGGCAGAGCTCAGAAAAGAATATCACTCTCCTACTAAAAAAACCAACAAACAAAACACAACACCACCACAAAAAGCAACTCCTTTGTTCAGGTCAGCAAATCCCATCATCTCTGCCCAGACTGGACCCTGGGGTGGAGCAGGCACTCATGGCCACAGCAGCAGCCTCAGAGGACAGAAATCGTGACTGCAACAAGCAGCAGGCTGAGCACTCTGAAGAAACCCTGCTGATTCACTAATGAAGGTGTCCCAGGATGGTGTGTGCCCCTCTGTGCCCCTCGCACCCCTCCCTTTGGATATCTCCACCCTTGGGTGCAGCAGTGGCTGGGATTAGGGATTCCTGCTTCCCAAAGGCACCTGGGAACTTGAAGCTCAGCTTCTCCTCTTGCACAGATGTTACCAGAAGAGCAGCCTGGCTTGCAGAAGTTCCCTTCCAGGGGTGCTGGAAATCGTGGAAGTTGGAGCACCACATCAGGCAGAGAGGTCAGCTCCAGGCACTGACTGCTGAGCTCACTAATCTGTTTTTCCAACAGAAGAGAGCAAAAAAACCTCATCTCAGCTGAAATACCAAGGCTTTAAAAATTAGTTGCTGTTCATGTGCAGTAGCTCTTGTTATTGAAAACACCATAAAAGTTTTACTGTGCTGACTTAGGGTGCACGTAAAGAACCTCGCTTGTCTTGACAGGCCATAAAGGGACTTTTATGACCTATTGGGTCAATGATTTGCAAAGAAGGATTTACACTGCTGTCCAGGGCTGGGATGAGCTGCTGGAGGGGGAACACACCAAAAATGGCACTCAGAGCTGAGGGCTGAAGCTGCTGTGGGATAAAGAGTGTGTCAATCCAGCAGGACTACATGTAAGCATGCCTTGCTCTTACACAGATTGTGCTAACTCTGAAGGGCACGGGATTACGTGCTGAGTGGGTTTAACTGATTGACCTTTATTCTTTTGGGGTTACAAGTGGAGTTTTAGGAGGAAAAAACCTTACCTATGCATCAGTTCAGCTCTCCCCCAGGGATAAATCTTCAGAAATCCAGGCTGAATCCCCAGTGTTGCAACCGCTTTATCTTTTATCACAAAGTGTCAGCTCTGCTGGTCCAAGGTTCACTTTCAACACTCTCCTGGAGGGAATCAAGAGAGAAGAGGCCCTGACTTAGTGAAATATCATCACCTTGGGCTGGTGCAGCCAGGTCTGCTCAGGACAGATGAAACAGTGTGAGGGAAAGCCCTGCTGTGCCAGCAGCCTCCCATCAGCCTCAGGGCTCGTTTACCCTGATACAGCACAGCACTGGCACAACAAGGACAGAGACTGCAGCTGCAGAGCTCCTGTGAAACCCAAATACACCCCTCCAGCCTCAGGGGCTGGTGAGAGGGGGCCAGGGCCATTTGCAAGGGGCAAAAACTGCCCTGGGAAAGGAATTAAACCCCCAGTGCCACCTTCCTGGGGGGCAGCACACCCACGTCACAGCCTCTGCTGGACTCCAGTCCCCTCCAGCCCAGGCTTGGCTGCCCACATTCACTGCTGGTGTAGGAACCATCCCCAGGGCTGGGCAGCGATGGGCAGAGTCACCCAGAGC
>VXBQ01010110.1:196196-246798 GCA_013400175.1 Phainopepla nitens
GGAGCAGGATGGTGCCAGCCAGGAGGGAGCAGGATGGTGCCAGCCAGGAGGGAGCAGGATGGTGCCAGCCAGGAGGGAGCAGGATGGTGCTGGCCATGAAGGGAGCAGGACAGTGTCCAGCAGACTCAGAACCCCAGGGAGTTCTGCTCCCGAGCCTGGAGCCTGCAGGAGGGAAAGAGCAGCCCAGAAAGATCAAATGCTTCCAATGTTTCTCTCGGAGTGCCAGTGTGAGCTGAAAGGAGAAGCAGTGAAGGGCCCGAGGGTGGAAGGACTCTCCAGCCAGGCACTCACAGCAGCTGTGCTGCTCCCTGGGGCGATGTCTGGAGGGTCTCTCAGGGATGAGCCCTGCAGCCTCAGCTCACCCAGCTGTCCACGCTGCTGTGGAGATGATCATGCAGGTCAAACCCTTAGAGTGGGATCCTTCCAGCCTCTCCAAGCAGCAGCACTCTCCCTCCTGCAGCTCCCAGCCCCATCCCCTGGGTCTCAGTGTATCACAGGCATCGAGGTGCCTGGACTCTGCAGACTTCCCTCCCCAAACCCCTCTCCTTCATCCCTCGGCATCCAGATGGATTGAACCAGATTTGCTGCACACGTGGCAACCAAATGAAATGGTTTCTTTGGCAACAATAATGAAAGCTTGGAAAAAAAAATCTGCTTTCTGTCTCCTGCGACTCCAGCAGCCCAGGTAACGCAGAGCGGGAAGCAGAGAACTGCAAGCATCTGCCTTGAATTACTGCCTGTGATAGGAATCAGACATGCACTCCAGCATGTCTGCTGCACGTTTATTTATTTATTTGGGGCCTGATTGATTTAAGGACTCCCTATTGCCTGAGCAGCAGCATGGCACAATAATTCACTTGATCTCTGATTTATATTTCATGTTCCAGTGAAGCAGGATGCTTCTGTCCAGCACAAGAGCTATGTGTGCCAACATTGTGCTCAGCAGCTTCAGAGAACCTGGGCATGTAGAGAAGCAAAGGCTGTGGCTGCAGAAGGGAGTAATGACAAGATAAAAGCCCTGTTACACATCCAAAACTGTGTGGCCAGGGTCACAAACTGAAATGGGGACTCACAAATCACTGTCCCTATTTGCCCCCTTGCACAATGCTCAGTCTCAGGCTGTGTTTGCCAGCCAGGATCCATCCTATCTCATCCTCTTCCCAAAGCACTCCCCTCACCCCACAGCTCCAACAGCGATCCGGGGTCAGTGATGGTCAGTCCTGAGCTCTCCAGCCTTTCCATGATGCTGGAAGACTCTGAGCCTTTTACAGCTTGGCAGGAGAGAGTACAGGGTCCAAGGCACCCCCCAGAACTCCTCCAGGTTGGCTCTGGAGGGCCCTGGATTTCCTCTTTGACCTCATGCCAGCAGGCCTGGCTGCTCTGCGGTGGGTGAGGTAACTGCACCTAATTAAGTCCCTCTGCTCTTCTGCCTCCCATATGGGAAAGGATCAAAGCTCTCCCCACCACACTCCAAAGGCAAGGGGGGCCCAGGAGGGGTGGGACAGGAGAGGTGTCCCAGCCTGGGAGGGGGACAGAGTCAAGCAGACTCCTCCTTTTTCCCTGCCAGCATCACCCTTCCCCGTGTCCCCTCTGGGACATCCCCAGGTGCCTCCAAGCAGAGCCTGTGAACTCCATGGGGGACAGGGCCAGCAGTGACCCCTTCACCCCATCACCCTCAGGGTGCCAAGGGCTGCAAACACCTCCAGGTGCTTTGCTGCCACATGGGAGGTTACCAAAAATAGATGCAAGCTATTTCAAACATTTCTCCCTCTTTTAACAGCAATTGTTACACGGAGCAGAGTTAAGATCTGCTATTCTCTGCTCTGCTTCCTACTTGGAAATACCTTCTAGAAATTAAGGAGGATAAAAATAGTAGCATTCAATGGGAACAGGAGCGAGCTCCTCTCTTCAGAAGATGCTGCAATCACGCAGCGCCCGCGCCCGCAGCCGCCGTGAATAGCGCTGCCAGCTGATCTCCTTCAAAGCGTTGCTGAATGAGGTCTTAGCCTCATAATTTAAGGGGATGAAGTCCTTCCCAAGGCTGTGAAGATTTGGGCTTTCCAGATCTATTATTTTATATTAACTCCTCCTGGACAGCCTAATTAGACAAGGGAGAAAGGGCTGCTCCCTCCCCGCTCCGTTGTCCAGGGCCCTTCCTCCTCCTGCAAGAGATTTTATTTGTGCTGCACAGAAGATTTATCAACTGCCTTTATAGCCCTCCCTGCACTAAATCACACTCCTAATGGATTGCCTGAGGTAAGAGCACCACTGTTTATTTTATTATATTTTTTTTAATCCATAGAATAGCAAGGATATATGCACACAGAGCCTCAGGCTGAGCTCTGCCTCTCCAGACAGCAGGTTTAAGACTCCCAAGTGGAATTACTTGCACCGGCCAAAATCCCAAGAAAGAAAGCCTCAGCAGGAGCACCTCAAGGTACAAACACATATGACAAGCCAGGGATGACTGGAGCAGAGAGGTAGCTTTCCCTGCTCATCTTCTTCTTCTGTGTGTCACCAGATCTGTGACCAGAGCCCAAGCCCCTGTCCCTGCAGGAACAGATCACCTCCAGCTTTGCCAGCAATGTGGAAATAATCCAAATGCAGAGATACAGGTGAAAAATCTCGATTTACCCTAGTCCAGATGTTGAGAGCATTGGTAGTGCTAGGTAAAGGTGAGAAAAGAGAAAAGCATCCCTGGATTTCAGTGCTGTTTGAGATCCACTCCACCATCCCAGCTTTCAGGAATGCCAACCCCCTTCTGGCAAACCCATCATGAAGGAGAACCTGTTGACCACCAGAAGAGTCATTAATCCACTACAAATAAACTGCTGACCCACTGTTGGGAAAAACAACTCCCAGTGTCCAGCAGGACAAGGCACAAACTCCCTTCCTGCACTGAGAGTCACTCCCAGCCATGTGTAAAATACAACACTCAACACATCAGCTGGAAAATCAGTGACTCCGTGCAGGCTGCTCCCCAAGGCAAGGAAGGGTGGTGGTCTGCCAGGAGACCAGGGGTCTGAGAGCTTCACATCCTGCTCCATCCAGCTTCTGCTTCTCAGACAGTGCATGGATGTGGGGAGGAAAGGGAGCACTCCAATAAAATCCTTTAGATAAAATCCTTTCTCCATTGGTTCAGCTCTCTGGCTGGCAGGGAGGGCAAAGTGAATATATCCAGCTCAATACCCAGCTGGTGTGAATACAGAGTGAATGTACCCACCCTCAATACCCAGCTGGTGTGAATACAGAGTGAATGTACCCACCCTCAATGCCCAGCTCAGGGGAATCACCAGCTCTACAGGAGTGAGCACTGGCTTGTCACTGCTCTCAATGGAGCCACCTCCCACTTGCTTGATCTCATTGCCTTTGACCTACTCTTTTGATTGATGAGGATATATAAATCTGTGGGATTTATAACTTGGCACAGAAGGAAAATGATGACTGGCATCTCCAACAGGACTTGCAGAGGTTCATTAGGACTCCAAAGCAGAGCTGGCCCTGCTTGGTAAGATAAACTGATGCAGGGAATGAGTGTAAGGGCAGGCACAGCTGTTGGTGAGGGGTGTCCAGCAGGGCCATCCCCCCAGGCCTGCTCCAGGATTGCTGGAGCAGCACAGCAGCACGGAGAAACAGAATGCAGGCTGCTCTCCTGCTGCTCCTGCAGCCTGGCTCCTCCTGCAAGGCCAGAGGGGAAGGTGGCAGGGGGATGGCAGACCCTGCAAGGGCCAGGGGGGAAGGTGGCAGGGGGATGGCAGAGCCTGCAAGGGCAAGGGGGAAAGGTGGCAGGGGGATGGCAGACCCTACAAGGGCCAGGGGATGGCAGGGGGATGGCAGAGCCTGCAAGGGCCAGGGGATGGCAGGGGAATGGCAGACCCTACAAGGGCCAGGGGATGGCAGGGGAATGGCAGAGCCTGCAAGGGCCAGAGNTGGCAGAGGGATGGCAGGAGGATGGCAGAGCCTGCAAAGGTCAGAGGGGAAGGTGGCAGGGGGATAGCAGACCCTGCAAGGGCCAGGGGGGAAGGTGGCAGGGGGATGGCCGACCCTGGAAGGGCCAGAGGGATGGCAGTCCCTCCTGGGACGAGTGGGAAGGTGGAGGCAGCCAACACAGTCAGCAGCCAGGGCTGAGTCAGAGCAGCAATTCCCCAATCCTGGCACCCCTGTCAGCCTCTGCCGCCCCCCGCCAGGCTTTCTCCCGCTCTGAGTGTCATCACAATTCGGGAGCTCTGCAGGCAGGGGAGGTTCCCATCACTCATTTTCCCCGTGCCATTGTAGCACAGCGACTCCCAGGTCGATCCCTGTCAGAGGCTGTCACACAGCCATCACATCCCGGCTGCTGCAACAATCCGGCCCCCCAGGAATCACCGGATTCCCTTTCCAGGGAACGATTCCGAACTCCAGTCCACATTTGCCTTCCTTAACTTCACACCAACAAAACTGGGGTTGAATAAGGAGAACAATGGGAGCGGCTAAAGGCATTTCCATCCCCTGTCTCCTGGTAGCAAGCACAAGCCCTGGGCATGCAGGGATGCTGCCAGGCTTCTGCAGGCTCTGCTGTCAAGACTGTTAAAGCCTGGATGCAGCCCTAACCCTCAGCCAAAGCCTCAACCTCTCACAAAGGCTGAGCAGAGAGATTTTGAGATTTCAGAGGATTCTTCTTGCTGGGAATGAAGAAAAGGGACGTGTGCATGTGAGAAAGGTTGAAAGAGGCACCCATGGGGCTTCCCCTGGCTGCGGGGCAGCTTCTCCATCCAGGCTCTGTGAAGCCTCTTCCAAAACCATTGGGAGGCTCAAGGCTGATGGACATCTCTTCAAACTTCTGAAAAAAACTGGATGTATAAATAAATTAACCCACCCAGGGAGTAGCACAAGCCTTGAGCCCTAGCCTGCTCCTTCTGCTGCTCCATGATTTTGCCTTTCTTGGATCAGAAAGAAATTAATTTAATGGAAAGCTACTTTTTTCCTGCCCTTTCTTCATATTATTTTTATAAACCCCATAGGGAAGTAAAGCATATGAACAGAGACAGCCTAGTTGCTGTGGAAGCCAATTTGCAGAGTAAGACAGTAATAACCACCCAAAAGGGGTGGGAGGAATTTTTTGGCCCTATTTGGGCCTACTCTTGCTTGGCTCATGATGGTGATTCCTCAAGAGAGTCAGAAAAGAGTAAATCCGTACCAGAGACAACTTTTGACAAGTTGTGCTTTTAAACTTCACTGCACCTTTAGCCTGTCCCATAGAATATCTCTAAAACCTATGTAAAAATATACCATCTATATTTCAGATTATAGCTTGTATGTATTAGATAGGTATCAACTCCTGGATGAAGGCAGAATTAAAATTTCAGTGGTTCTGCTTCTCTACTGTGAGCTTTAATCCCTCCTAAAATACACACGCAAACATGGAAATCTCCTCTTGCCAACTCCACACCAAACCTCCTAGGCAATATGAATCAGACAGCACAGCACGAGGAAGAACAAAAATCAGCTTTATCCATTCCCATTCTACTTACCTGGGCCACTATGTGCTGTTCCTACAGCATTGCAGCCTCCTCCTGCTCACAGGGATATCCTGTACCCAAATTCAGCTCCCCAGCTTGTTTTTTTTTCCAACACTTGAGAGAAACTTAGAGCAGCTAAAACACTTCAGATCTCCCCCCTCAAATTCTGTCCAGCTCTAGTAGCTGTGGCCAATTAAAAAAGCTTCCACCTTTTGATGTGCAGTTATCAAGTGTGTATTACACTGGGAATTTCACAGTATTTAAGGGAATATCAGCTTTGGAGGCCTCTGCCTCACCTGCTGGCAGGAGGAAGGGAGGATTGCCAAGGCAGGGATGTGAGCAGCAGGGATTCTCACACTGGGACTCTCTAGTTGCCACTGTGCCAGTTTCAGTCCTTCTCAGAATTGTTTTGGAGAAGGGGGGGAAGGGGAACAGCCTCTTAAGGATGTCAGAACATTTTTAACAACTCCCGAGGATGAAGGAAAAGAAGTTGGAAAAAATTAAGAATGTTAGAAAGTAATGTAATTCCAGTGTCCTGGGAATAATAAACAGTCATGGTGGAGAGCAACATCTCTCTCTTTTCTTTTTCCTTTTTTTTTTTTTTTGTATGGAGACAGAGGAGAACAAGGGAGTATTTGTTTCTTGATTCCTCATCTAGGAAGCACAACTGGCTCGTGCCTTCCGTGCTTCCTGCGAGCCAGGGCTGCCAGATCAGTTCCTGCTGTGTGAGGAGTGATCTCTCTCTGAGGAGCAACAGGGGACTGCAGCCCTGGCTGGGATGTGCAGCACTGGCTGCAGGAAGACAGCATTCTTCCCTTCCTATCAATTCTAAATGCAGACCAGAGTTAGGCACAGAGTGCTCTTCACGGTCACACAGTTCCGTGCTCTGCCCTGAGGAAGTTTTGCACGTGGGATAATTGCAGTGGTGTGAAGTGCTTTGATTGGGAAATTCTGAAACAGCTTGTGGTGTTATTGGTGATCCCTGCATGCAGGTTTTTCTCTGCTGAGAAAAAACAATGAGAAATCACGGCTGAAGTTTCCAGTGTCTTCCTATTAGATGGGTTCAGCTGGAATCAGCATCAGCCCCAACCCTGTCTGGAAAAAGGCTCCACACAAATATCAAGCAATCCATCATCGTAAGGGAAAACAGCAAACAAGCCTTGCTGTGTCTGCTGACAGCAGGAGCAAAGGCAAGAAAGACTTGGGCATGTAAATATTCAAGGAACAGCCGAGAGAAAGGCAGGCAGAAAGACCCAACATTTCTCTCTCCTTGTTACAACCACAAAAGTCACGAGGGCATCCAGGTGTTACAAAATGCAGCCAGTCTCCCTCTTCCTTCCAGATCCTGCTGGTTTTCCAGGATCAGTTTGTTCTGGTTTTCTTTTAATCTGATCTGTTTGTGAATCACAAGTGAAGTTTCACAGCTCTGCTCTGTTTGAAGCATTATAGATTCAGGTTTGCCTTTAAATAACCAAGCAGGGCTGTAGGAATCCGTCCAGCCTGCTGCCAGGCAAGCCACCAGCCTGAATCTGAACACCCTGGAGGGATCCACAAATCTGTGATGTGGCACTGCATCATCTTCCTACAGTGACAGCCAGCGGCGGGGACGGCTGCAGCTCCAGCACTGGAGGTGGCCCTTGGCTCACGTGGCTCCAAGGCAAGGAATTTCCAGAGCAGTCACACGAAATCCTAGGAAAGGGGTGGCTGGGCAGGCTCTGAGGGACACAACACTGCCATCAAGTCTTTTGCTGGCTCCATTCAAGTCTTTACCTTCCTCTCAAGCTCAAGGTGACGAAGGTGTGGCCGCCTCCTCCTCTCCCTGCAGCTCTTACGCTTTGGCCCCACGGTGGCTCTGGCCCCTTTGGCTGGTCACAGGTTGAGGACAGGGACTGTACACTCCTCAAGGCAAGGACTGTTCCTCTGCTCAGTCCTCAGCATGCCAAGAAAGCGCTTTTCAGGTCTGGAGAACAACCACTACCTTTCCTGTTTCTTCTCATTCTTGGCACAAAGGCACCTGAATCGCTTCCAACTGAGGTTAAAAGCATTCAAGCGTCTGTTTGCACACAGGGTTTTCTAAAGCGACCTCTGTTTGTAGCACACACTTCCCCCAGCATACCTCAAAGTATCCAAATGCCTTTTTCATTTAGGAATTGCCCTCCTATTCCCAGGGGAACGATTTTGTCCCCTTGGCATTTTATCTGTTGCTTTGTTTTCAAATTTCAACTTCATATTTGAACAGTTACATCACATCTCCCATGTCGGGTGGTGGAGGGGAAACAGAAACTAGAAAGAGCACAGTAATTCACATCACCTTGTTTCCTAGGCAGAGGACCAAAACACTGCTTGCAAAATACCAGTATTTTTATGCTACAAAAATACAATTAGACTCTCAATTACATTCTATTAAATTTACTCCTGGGACTTTGTTAGCGTAAGACAGGCGAAGGAACTCCCAAGGGCTCTCACTAAATCCTCTGCACTCAGCCTCGCCCCTCCTGCAGCTACAGAAAGGGGGAAAATTATTCTTTCCAGGAACCAGAAGCCCAAATTCTGCAGACACATCTGCCACAAAGTCGTGAGTCCCAGGGAGCAAACTGGATTCACTGGCTTGACTGAGGTTTCCCGTGGGCACAAGCTGTGTTTGCAGAAGTGGGTGCTCGAGCGGTGGCTCAGGAACGAGCTGGACACACTGAGGAGCTGCTCCAACAACAGGACTCTCCACCTTTTCTGAATACTGGCATCTCCCAAAAAAGAGAGCTTTCAGATTTAATTAAATTTTACTATTTTATTTGTGAAAAAACTACAAGCAGAATTCATAAATAGACATTTCTATTTAAAGCAGGAAAATGATAAAGTGGCTTCTAATAACAGTCGTGCACATGCCAGTAACAGGAATATATTAACATCTTTTATTTGCTAGACAAAGAGCAGTGTCCAATATAAATTTCCCAAAAACATTTAAGACCTGTGAATTTCTGACCAGTTCACAAAACCACCATTGACACTTTAGCATGAAGATTAAAACAAACCTAACAGGACTGTCAGCTCTAAAGACTTTACAGAGCGGAAAAACTTTCAGAAGCGTTATACAAGCTGTCTTTCTGGGCAAATGAAAAATAGAGCTCGTATAATACATTAACATAAAAATCCACAAGATAAGATTATGTTTTGACATACTTAAACAAGCATTCTATATTTGTCTCCAACAAACAAAGCTAAGGAAATAATGTAACCATCTTTACACAGTAAATTAAGGTTACAAGTCATACACAAGAACAGAACTGCTTGCGCATTAAAAACTGTTCAGCTCCATTGTCATACTCTAAATGTTGGCTCTTAAAACCATTCGGTTACATACAAGCAAAGGTTATTATATAGTCAGCAATTAATAAATTTTCAATAATTTAAGTTTATGGTAGAGCTTAAAAAAGTAGACTGAGAATGATCTTGGTAAGGCAGGTGAAAACATCTCAGTGGAAATAAACTCACAGAAGCTGCTGCCAAATTTCGGATCTGTCCAATTTGAAGCCAAGTTCCAATTGAAATAAATAGCCTGGTGGTGTAAAACGCTGTCACCTTTCCTTTGCAGAACTACGTCAACTGAGCGAGTCAGGCAAGCTGTGTCGGTGTCTGTGTGTGTGTCTGTGTAAGAGTCGAAACTTCGCCATCGTAACACTGTGCTTCACTTACCTGCGTTCTGTGCCACTGAACACGTGAATCTGGTCCTTCCCTACACTAGTGTTTGCCTGGTTGGGTTCTGGAGCACCTTCCCCAGCGAGGCCCACGTGGGCTGGCCCACGGCCACGGCGCGGAGGGAAAGCCGACTTCCGAAATCCGGCGTGAAAGCAAACGCCGTCCTTCAAACCCACAACGCAACAGCTACGGATGAGGCTGGGGGTTCATGCTTAGCTGGCACTGCCCAACTGATTGCAGAATTACAGGTCACTCGTTCCAAAGAGATTCTCCCATTTGTTCCTAGCAAGCTACTTCCTCCAGGAGGCACGCCAAAGGGACAGATGTTACCGACTTTACCACGAGTAGCTGGCTACGGCGTTAAAGCTTTTTAACTGATCTACAGGTCTAGTTTCACTTGAAAAAGAAGCAATTTCCTGGTACACACAATGCTATTTTTTTTTTACTTTTTTTTTTTTTTTTTTTTTTTTTTTTTTGCACAAATTCCCAGATCCAGCGAAGAAGGTGAGCACGTGGCTCGACTTGAAGCACCAGAAAGAGCCCTGCTGAGGCCAGCAGGAGCTGCCACTCGCTCACGCTCTTGGCTGGATCACAGCCGAGATGCACGCAAGCCTAATTGATAATGGATCATTTATAAAGCAGTGCAAAATATACAAGTTCAGGGGCATCTTCAAAAAATCTCTCTTAAAAAATTATTCCAATACATTTCAGTAAAATAAATAAATATGGCTGACCAGTTTACCCTCCCTGAGACCCTTAAAGGAATAGTAAAAACTGGAAAAGGAATGTCTTTGCAATATCCCACTAATGTTAAAATGTGGATTGAGATATTCATAGTATTTAAAACTATGTATAATAAATTGTCTTGATGCTCATAGGAAGCATCTGTTTTCCTTTGGTTCTTTAATACTTTTAAAAATGCTTACAAAAGACAGCCTATATTGTGAATATAAGCAGAATTAAGTTGGGGTGCCCATGTTAACATATTCAGAATAAAACCACTGCTGCCAAGGCACTGCCACTGCACATGCCCTCAAGCAGGGGCTCTACCAGATCCCTTACTCACACATTTGTGTCGCCAGTGTGAAAGGAACCTACGTTTGCTACTCAAAACCACACAGATTTTAAAAGAAATCTTAAATCAGTTGCCTCCACAATGAGAAATTTCTCTTGCCAAGCAAATAATTCACAATATAACAAGCAGGCACAAAGTTGTCAAAATGTGGCCCTCTTTCATCATGCCCAAAAGTTATGGATTTGATGTCAGATGAAGCCACAGCCTCTGAGCCTGAAATTACTGCAAAGCACCCTGGGGCCACTAAATAAAGATGAAAAGCCAAAGAAGATTGGGGTTTGTTTTGCTTTTTTTAAAAAAAATGTTTGTTTCACCTCTTCAACTGAGTGTTTTAGCAGGATAATGCATGGAAGGTAAACTGTAAAGCAACACTAACAGGCCAGGAAAAGAAATCATAGTCTGGATAGATTTAGAGTAAGAATGAAGGAGATGCTGGTCACGAGCAGGAGCCACACGTTGCTCACTTGCCAGCACGAAAACTTTTCCCTACTTTTGCTCCCACAGCAGGAGACTCGGAAGTGTCCAAACGCTGACAAGCCCATCACTGGACAAGATGCTGTTCAGAAACCACTCCTGGGATACAGATGGACTTCAAGGATGAGAGCCACCCCAACAGCACGGACGGAACAGATGGAACAGGTCTGACAAGCACTGAGCCACACGCGGCTGGAGCGAGCACCAGCTCAGTTCCTGAAGTCAGGACTGCTCCCAGGCTCCCTGTGCCCTCAGCCCACAGCAGCCACTCCAGTTCTGGTTACCTCGGGCACTGAGGCTGCTGGAATGCATGAACACCACCACGTGTGGGACTGGCTGTGCCCGACACGGCCACGCTCACGTTCCCAAACACACGGAGCCGTGCTCTAACACCAGCAGTCTGGCTGGGAATGCTTCTGCTCCAGCTGGGCATGGACCTGCACATCACCAACCTGACTGACCCCTGGGGAAACACCAGCTACCTGGGGCAACCCTCACTCATCTCAGATCCCAAGCTGTAACAATCAAAACTGTGTCCAGTACACTTTAGCCATTGCTTAGGGAAGAAACGGGGAAGGAACGATAGAGAGAACAGGTCCCATCCAGGTTCAAACCTTCAGGAACACTTTTTACCTAAGACCAGTTCCATTTCAGTTTCAGTACTTTCACAGAAGGGGACTGCCCCAGATCTTGAACTGTTCAATTATTTTGTTTTATCACTTCACAGTGTTTCAAGCACCAGCGTTTCCATGTATTGGTTTCAAATAACCCTTTATATATATTTATTTATATATATATTTATATATAATTTATATCAAAACTGATAGTACACAGTATAACTGGAAGAAGAACTGAACTTAAAAAGGATATGTTGAAAGAGGATGGAGTTTGTGAATGCAATAAATAAAGCCCCCTTCCCACCCCACCCGCTCCCTACCCCAAAACAAAAAGTTGTCATGTTCATGGAAAATTGTGCACAGCAGATATTATAAAAAAGTAGATTCAGGAGCACATCCAATTATAAATGATTGTTAGGAAAATCATATAAAACAATGGAATACATAAAAGTGTCAAGAGTAATCGCTAGGGTGAGAAATTCCTTGGTGGCCAGATGCCCACGGCAAGCAGAAATTATCCTGGCTGCATCAGTAAGAGGTCGATGTCTGAGAAAGTGTGTTCAAGCACAGAAGAAGCTCTCCAGGATTTGAACGGCGTGGGCAGGTGGAGTGTTTGAATTTCATACCCTGATTCATAGTTTCCACAACTCCATGTGCAATTTTTCAGAAAGATTCGTCGTTGACTGCCGACATGTCCCCCTTGGGCGTGGAGGAACGGGACGAGCCCTTGTCTGTGCTCTCAGAGCCCGAGCTGCTCTGATTCTGCTGTTCTGATCCTGCACTGGAGGTCACTGTAGAAGACGACGTGGATGAAGAGCGAGTCTTTTCTTTAAAGTCTGTGATAATTACTGTGACATTTCCCACTGTGACTGCCAGCTGCTGTGCGGTACTTCTGTCCACATTTTTCAGTCTGGGTCTAAAACGAATGAGAAGACATTTATTAAAAGGATAGAAAAAAAGGGAGAAGGTTTATTAGGAAAAGCATTTGAAAACAAACTCGGTGTGACTGGTGCTGCCTTGCCTGCGCAGATGGCAGCGGCTGGGAGGAGAACCCAGGCAGGCAGAGTGCTGCAGAGCACAGGATGAAGGTGTGACCTGCTCCCTGTGCCAGCCAGGCTCCCTGTGCCTCTGAGGGCTGCAGAGCACACTCAGCCCCAGAGAACAACCTGTCTCAGAGCTCTGCACAGGCAGTCTCTTGCAGCCTTCTCCCTATCCAACCCTGCCAGAAAGGAGGACAACCCAGCAGAGCCAAGCAGCCAGGAGNAACCCTTTATATATATTTATTTATATATATATTTATATATAATTTATATCAAAACTGATAGTACACAGTATAACTGGAAGAAGAACTGAACTTAAAAAGGATATGTTGAAAGAGGATGGAGTTTGTGAATGCAATAAATAAAGCCCCCTTCCCACCCCACCCGCTCCCTACCCCAAAACAAAGTTGTCATGTTCATGGAAAATTGTGCACAGCAGATATTATAAAAAAGTAGATTCAGGAGCACATCCAATTATAAATGATTGTTAGGAAAATCATATAAAACAATGGAATACATAAAAGTGTCAAGAGTAATCGCTAGGGTGAGAAATTCCTTGGTGGCCAGATGCCCACGGCAAGCAGAAATTATCCTGGCTGCATCAGTAAGAGGTCGATGTCTGAGAAAGTGTGTTCAAGCACAGAAGAAGCTCTCCAGGATTTGAACGGCGTGGGCAGGTGGAGTGTTTGAATTTCATACCCTGATTCATAGTTTCCACAACTCCATGTGCAATTTTTCAGAAAGATTCGTCGTTGACTGCCGACATGTCCCCCTTGGGCGTGGAGGAACGGGACGAGCCCTTGTCTGTGCTCTCAGAGCCCGAGCTGCTCTGATTCTGCTGTTCTGATCCTGCACTGGAGGTCACTGTAGAAGACGACGTGGATGAAGAGCGAGTCTTTTCTTTAAAGTCTGTGATAATTACTGTGACATTTCCCACTGTGACTGCCAGCTGCTGTGCGGTACTTCTGTCCACATTTTTCAGTCTGGGTCTAAAACGAATGAGAAGACATTTATTAAAAGGATAGAAAAAAAGGGAGAAGGTTTATTAGGAAAAGCATTTGAAAACAAACTCGGTGTGACTGGTGCTGCCTTGCCTGCGCAGATGGCAGCGGCTGGGGGGAGAACCCAGGCAGGCAGAGTGCTGCAGAGCACAGGATGAAGGTGTGACCTGCTCCCTGTGCCAGCCAGGCTCCCTGTGCCTCTGAGGGCTGCAGAGCACACTCAGCCCCAGAGAACAACCTGTCTCAGAGCTCTGCACAGGCAGTCTCTTGCAGCCTTCTCCCTATCCAACCCTGCCAGAAAGGAGGACAACCCAGCAGAGCCAAGCGGCCAGGAGTCAGACAGAGCCAAGGATCTCCTCCCCAGGGGGCAGATGAAAGAGTTCTCTTATCTAAATTCACCATCTCATCATGTGCCCTGATGTTATGAGACAAGGCTGTGACTCTGCAATACAAAACCACATGAAAGCATTCGGCCACGGCTCTTTCATTCCCATGTTGGAACTCTGCAGCTGCAAACAACACAGGCACTGGGACAACTTGGCTTCTCTTTCAGCTGCTTTGAGCTTATACAAATCAGATGCCCAATCAGCCTATGGATGAAATAGCTCAAAATGTTCCCTCTGGAATCGAGGCTATTGTAAATAAAATCCAGAATGTACAACGGTATTTTCTGCAGACAGAGCTTTTAGGTTAGGGGAAAAAGAAAAGGGGAGGGGGTGGGAAATACAAACCACCCGAAAAGAGCCCGCTGGTATTTATTGCTCAGGATTATCTGGGTAATTTGCATGCTGTGCTATCATTCAATTAGTAATGTAGCTAATAAGGGTCGAAGCTCTAGGAAGCTGACATTCAAGCACATTTCATGGGCTGGTCCCAAGCTCTGCTTCAACACGTCTTGGACACTCCTCCAGCTACCAGCAAATTCCAAGTCAGCTGCAGCGACTGCTGTAATTTACAGCTTTTGCTCCTAATTAAGGGTCAGGCTTAAGCAGCGGAATATTCCCAATAGGGAAATTAAAAAAGGAGAGTCTTTATACATCAGTGAAAAGTAGCTTGCTGAGAGCTGCCTTATTGAGAGGGATGGAAGGAAGGTTAATTTACTTTAGGATCAAGCTCCAGCTTTTAAACCACTCTGCCTTTTCTCCTCCTCACTTGCAGCACACAAGGCTAGTGCAGTAAAACAGAAAAAGAGGGAATTAAGCTCATTTTCTACCCGCCATGAATACTCAATGGCTTGCAGTGGTAAGTTAACAAGGAGAAAGTCCTTAAGCAGCAGTTATCCAAGTGGTATTCCAGAATCAGACAGAACAGAAAAATGCATCGAGGACGGATGTGCAGCTTCCAAAATAGAACAATTGTATTTCTGCAAACTTCCTCACTAAAAATAAAGTTACCGCACCAAAAATAGTATTTTCTTATCTAATCTAGGAGGTTGCTGCAATTTTTAACAATTACCACAGGAAAAGCATTTTTAATAGACAGAAAATTCAAACAAAACCCCAAAATACTGCTGCAGTGGGCTAACACTCAGTAAAACTCCTGACCTGCAGCAGCCCCTTCGCTCCGGGACCGGCCTCTCCAAGCCCGGAGCCGCGCTCTGGGTCCCCGGGGCAGGGAGATGTGCCCACGCTGCACAGACACACTCACAGGAGCTGCCAGGCTGCACACGTAGCCACGGGGAGGGGAGATGAGATGAGATGATGCCACCTCGCTTGTGGCTTACAAGAAAGGCCAGCTGGCTCAGCAGGTTCTGAGGTTTCCGTCCCGGCAGATCCCCCGCGCGGCCGCCGGCGTTCCCGGAAGCGTAGTACCAGCACGTATTTTCCTCCCCGAGCCCCGAGTTCCTCTAGGAAACCCAGTTCTTCCTGTAATTTGCCTCGGTCATTTGTTTCCTCTTGTACTCAGAAACAGCCAGAATGCTGGCCCAGATACCGGAACAGAGCCTGCCTGCTGCCTCCACCTTCCTACAGGGTCGGACGTGAACTCCGGCTCGTCAAAAGGCAGCTCTGAGAGTTGCAATTAGGTTAAAAAAACTGAAAAAATGGGACTGCCCATGCATCTTTAAATGCCATGACAAAGTAATATGGAAGGGCTGTGGGAAGAAGGGCTGAGGTACAGGATTTCCCCACAGTCCCACTCACAAACATTCACACTGTCACTTTTAGAACTGAGCCTCCCAACCATTTCTCTGGGAGGTTTTCAGGGTTTCCCCTGTACAAAGAGCTGATTAAGCACAGATGGAAACCACCAATCTCTTCAGCACATGCATACAATTTTTGCTCCTTACAGAAGAAAGGGATCGGCCCACTCATGTTATTTTGCAAAATTAAACACCCTGATGCTTCATGTTTATAGCAAAAAAGTTTTATGGCCAAATACGTGAAGTGTTTCAAAACATTCAATCTGAAAGTACACAGGAAGGCATGGTATAAACCAAGATATTTTGTCAGAAACAGGCACGGTATCCAAGAAATTTAAACAGGATTTCTTAAAAATCCAGAGAGCCCTAAAAGACAATTTACAAAAAAACCCAGAACAACTGTTAAGCAATCTGGGCATGAGAAAACTTATCATTCTGTAAAAATCAGAAAAAGACTCTTGACAGTACTCCTGAGAACAGTGAATTGCCAGAAAAGTTCCCCTAAACGAAACACTTAAAAAGACAGTTTAACTAGTAAAAGAGATGAGGTATCCTTTAAAAATACCCAGCTAGACCAGGTACTATTAAGACTTAATTAGGCCTGGCAAAAGCTTGCCACAAAACACGGACTAAAAGACTTTGCAGTAGACAGAGTGACTCCTTTAATGAGTAAAAACAATTATTTGATGTAATCTCTCGATTTAATATTATGTCATTAGCCAAGTACATCAGGTCTCCTGCATCCTAAGTCTCAAAATAAGTACCATTTAAAGAAGAACAGGACAAGAAAAGAGTCATTGCAATAAAGCTGCCTCTCTGTAATCCAATCAGGAATGGACACTTCACTCTTTGGGGGCTGAGGAAGAGTTAACAGCAGTCCCTGCAAACAGCTCAGTCTTGTAGCACAGCAGATTTCACACTGCCTTCACTACATTCCAGTGGGTTACTGTGCAAAGGATATTCCCTCTTTTTAAAGATTTTCATGCTATTATTTAAAAACTTCCAAGACAAGAATTTTCTGCAGTCACGCTTTGGCAACTTGAATGCTAACAGCAGTGCCAACCACATTTCCCATGTGCTTTACAAGTGTTTGCAGCTAATACTGCCTCAGTTCATGTGGCTTCACTATAAAACACCTATTACAGCAAATTTTAAAGAGAAATGCAATTCTTATACAGCCCACACAGGCAAAGCACCTAGTTCAGTTCTGCCTCTTGTAGCTCTCCAGTCCAATAATACAAAAACTGTTCTGTGATGCTGAATTTTTTGACTTAAAGAATGGAAGAACAGTATAGGCAAGACTAGGAATAAACTTCTCTCCATACACTCATTTCAAACTTAGACAAATATCAAACCAGCCATTTGTGCTTTTTGTTGATATCAAGATCCCAGCAAATCTGTTCATGTACACTTATTTCCTGTATACTTGGAGAATTATCTTGACAATTACAGTGACTGAATTATGGATCAGGAAGTAAAGAAGTAACCTTTGTTACTGCTATCAAGCAGTGATAAGAATTTGATACGATTGCTGGTTAATGTTTTTCCCCCACTGTGTCTACAGCCAAAAGTATTACTACCCAATTGACAATACAATTATTTTAGCAGAGAAATGAAAACAGAATGGACAACAGAATTAGTATTTCCAAAGCCTAAATCTATCCTCACTAGCAGACTGTTCAAGTGCTCCTACATCAAAAAAAGAAGTGTTTGCTTTTTAACACAGTTCTCAGATACCACAGGCTCAACTTTAGTCTAGAGTTACCTTGAAGTGTGATTTGAGTCGCTGGTCTTTGTTGTAGTATTCCCAGACTGTATGCTGTTTGCTTCACTAGGAGGATCTTTCACAATATCCGACTTTGGTCTGTGAGAATTGGAGGGAAGAGGGAGATTACGATGTTGGTTTAACTGCACAATTAGCCAATGCACAGTGCTATTGAAATGACATCACATTTAATACTGCATCCTTCAAACTTACTTAGTCTTCTTGTTAGTGTTCTTCTTTGTAACGCTTGGACTAATTTCCTTCTCTTTGTCAGGTTTTTCTTTGTCTTGTTTTTCCACTTTCTCCTTCTTCTCCTTCTTAGGTGGTGGTGGGGTTGCATATTGCTGGGCAACTTGTTGTGCCACCAACTGAGAGTTTATTCTAGGTTTTCTATAATGACAATGAAAAGAGAGACCTACAGTCAGTCTTACACAGTAAAAATAGCTACACTGAAAGCAGCATGAAGATTAATTTCAGCAACCAGGCAAGAACACTCCACTTAAAGAACCAAATGGATGTCCTTATTTGATGTGAAGTTCAACTGCTGTAACCAAAAAAGACAGAAACTTAAAAAAAAGAAATACTCTGAGCTGCTGTTTCATCAGGTTTTAGCATCTAACATTATTAAGTATAATGCTCCCTTTCTTCATCTATGTCATGAAATCACAGCCAATTTTGAGGGGGACAAGAGTGAAAAAGCAGCTTTCAGGAAGCTGCCAGCCATACACTGTGGCTACACTTTCAGAAAAGGAACAGAATGTGACAGAAAAGTTTCCTGATAAACATCAGCCTCCTTCATACCCTTCAGTTTAATTTCTCCAATAAGCTTCTGGTTCGGCAGCAGCAGCAAACCTTGCACAAATAACAAAGAACAAGAGAAGGTAACTGAGATGCCTCTGTCCCGAGGCCCGGGCTGGCAGGAGCACAGCAGACAAGCGGCCATTCACACTGTCACCGGCACAGCCGTGCCAGCCCCCGACACACCGTCCTCACGCCATTGTCCCCAGTGTGCTCACACAAAAGACAGACCCAAACTGCCTTTCAAAGGCTGCTTCCACTGCAAATCACGGCTTACACAGAGAGGAGCTTTGCACGTAACCAATACCTCGGTTATTGATCCTCACATATCCCACAGCAATTGGTACCTTTGTTTCTCCTGCGTTCCTCGTCCAAACTCTTCTGTGCTCTCTTGACAGCTCAAAAACTTCCCTCCTGGCATATGACAAAGCAATTTATACTGGGAATACTTTGGCTATTCTTAATTGATTCGATCCCTTCAATGCTCCAGAAAGACCTATGCTCCCTGTGACCACACAGCTTGTGGGAGAGGAACAAAAACAAGTAATCAACTCCCTTAGTCGTCCATAATAAACCAAATGCTAATTGCAACAGTTGCCCAGGCTTGTCCAGAGCTGTTATATTGTTCATAAATGCAATTCAAATTTTGCACATAGATCAGACTACAACAGATTTCCAGTGAAAGCTGCACCCAAGTACCATTAGCCCTACAGCTGGCACACAGAATCCCAGGGGTTTGTGCTGCAGAGCTCTGTACCTGCACCCAGCTTTTACTACAAACATCTAGAGAGGTTTCAAGCACCTACTCAGTGGAGTGATGTGTTGAAAAAAAATATAAAACATTAATTGCTCACACATAACATTTGCATTGAGAGATTATACATACAAGGGAACACCCAGAGAGTTTCTACTCTCTGTCATGGGAAAATCCAAGTATCTGCTAAGCCTCTCTTGGTAATGGTTTCCTGTCTAATGGCACCAAGATGTTCTTACTAAAGCCAGATACACCCAAGTATTTCATTTCTCTACCACAGATTATTATAAAGTGTATGCATCAAGTTGTAATCAGGCCTCTGACCCATCTCAACACCTCAGGCATTTGGACTTTTCACCCAACATAGAAACCGTAACTCAGTTGATGCTAAAATCTGCATACACATCTGAGTGAACAATAATGATCTGCTCTTCAGCCTTAAATAACTGTGATACTGAAACGTTTTGTAGATCAGATCAAGCAGTCACCTGTTCCACAGAACAGTGACGATATTTAGCATCCTTGAAATCCAGTACACAGCAATTTCTGTCTGCATGTCTGAGAATAAACACGTAAAAAGAAGCGGTTTGGTTACATGGAAAAGATTTTCAGATTGATGCAACCACACTAAAAGCTGACAACAGTAACTGATGTCAAGCAACCTGCTTACCACCTACTGAAAAAAAGATAAAATGTCAAGAAATCTTCAAAGAGAGGGCAGATACCATCTCCCTGCATGATTATACATGATTAACCTCACTGCTTGAAGCTGCCACTTCTGCCCAGACTTTGACTTATTTGCTGTTTACACAACCAGCTAAGTCAGAAACCTGAGCCATTCATGGGAAATCCTAATTCACGAATCTGAGAGTTTTTCCCACTTTGCACAACTCTGATGTGCTCCTTGTGATGTGATTTCCAAGCCTCGTGCACAGTCTATGCAGCTGCCCAGCTGCCCTTCCTGTTGCAGGAGTGCTGCACTGCTTGAACAGAGATACAAATTGTAAAATGTAAACCAAAATAAAAACCAAACCCACATTAATATGCCCCACTGTATTCCCCTAGAGGAGGCTGGAATGGCAGAAGGACCAGCCTCACAGCACTCCTGTGGAGACACGGCCCCGTGCTCTGCGCCTGCAACAGCACACTGCATTTATTATCATTTTCTGGCCAGTCACTGACCTAACCAGCACAGCTTCTCCAAAATCCATATCTACATATTCCCTCTTACCCACCGGGATGGTTTGCTGGTGAGGGCAAAGCCAAAACTGGAAGGGAAGAGAGCAGGAAGCAGCCAGGGATCTGTGGGAAGGAGAACCAGCCCTGCCCACGGGGTCCCTCCTGCCAGGAGGAGCACAAAGCTGCTGAGACTTTGGTCAACACTGAGCATCTTTCAAGATCTGCTGCACTACTAGAACACTTTTTTTTTTTTTTAAATAATGCAAATAACCCAACAACTTTCCAGTTCCTAATCTATTTCACCCATGCCAGCAGCAAGCTTAGGAAAAGGGTAAAAACCAGGTAATTTAAGTAACTGGCACAGTAATAGTAATAATAATAGGAGTAATAAAATCCTTCAAGTAAGGCCCACACTGCCACTACAGCCAGGACACACTGGTTAAAAGCTCTTTACTAAAAAGCCAAGCAAAGCAAGTCGAGCAGCACATTTTTAACCACAGCAAACTATAACCATAGGAACCACAATTGAGTAAAGCAGCTGCAACATCCAAAACTTGCTCCAAGTTTCCCTGCCTACCAAAAATGATTTATTTGGCTACTTCCAAAGTGAATGCTTCAACCCAAGTACACCACTATTACATTAAAGCAGTTATCACTTGAGCAGAGCAATCTGAACAGAAAGTTGCAACTACTTCTAAACTTTATTCGTAAGAATAAACAGCTACAATACAAGTATTAATCATTTTTTATCCCAAAATCTTCTCATTGGTTTACTTTCTGCAACATTAAAGTGTTCAGGTACGCAGAGAATACATCTAGAGTGACAAAAATTAAACCCTAGCTCAGCCTCTTCAGGCTTGCTAACCAGTACTCATGCTTAAGGAACTATGTTGTAAACTACTAGAAGGTTGGAAGTATCAACACTACTCACAACTCACAAATAAAATCCCTCAACTTCACAAAAATTATCTGAAGAGATGCAATACTTTGTGTTATCTGAACTTCTTTACGATAGTAAAGTTATGCTTTGCTTGGGCAATTTTCCCCTAATTTAGGTGACAGCCTGAGTAAAGACTGAGTAAAGACCCAACACTGATGTGACAAACAAATGCACATCATTTTTGTTTTTACAACATGAAGACAAGTGCCTTCTCTCCCTCTAAAACTAAGAGCAATTAAAGGAAATTAAACTGTGCTTTCAAAGTTATGTAGAGACAAATAAATTGTTTCACATTAATGGAACTGTAGTTTACATCCCAGGAGCAGACATTTGCACAGCAGCTCATGACCTCTGCAGCAAGGACACACTGCTGCATGAAAAAGCTGAAATATATTTGTCTGCTCTAAGAATGGCTGTGGCACCTGGATCTCTTCATCATCAGCTCCCGTAAATGATGCACACAAATAATCTTTACTACCTTTTAGCAACAGACTTCACAGAAACACTGTGCCTGCAAATATATACTACATGTAAATATACACTACATGCAAATATACAAAAATGTATATATATATACTATATGCAAATATTGTACCCTCAGATTGCCATGTGAAGTGACACTGGGATGTTTCATTCACGGGAAGTGGAATAAATGCAGGACTTTTCTGAAGGGCTCACTGCCTACATTGCTGTGCTCTTTCAAATAAATTAAAAATTAAAAAACAAAGTGTAACTTGAAGGTTCTGGCAAGTAGTGTTTCACTACTTGCATTTCCTTCTGTATCTCAAAGCTTCCCTTTAAAGCATGCCTCAGAACCAAATCCAGAGCATGAGCAGCCAGGAATTCTGCTGCTCCACTCATATCCCTCGCAAGCAGGCTTAGGAGCGCAAATCACCACACATCCAACACGGGAGTTACTCACACCTGGATTTCAAGAGGGATACAGGAGGATCAGCTGTACCTCATTTTTCATGTGACACTGATTTCTGTATCTGTTTGGGATTTCTCTGGCCCCTCTGCCTTGAGAAGAGGGAAGGCACCTGTCTCCTGCAGACACCACGCACAGGGAAGCGCCTGGGCTTTATCCCTACAGCAACACAGACCTGGAGGGACCCCGGCAATCCCCAGGAACGTGGATCTAATTACAACTGCTCTGACTTCCCTACAACTGTGTTATCAGAAGAATGAAAGTGGCATCGAGTGGGATTTCAGAGTCAAAAGCCTCGTGTAACGTGAAGTAGGGAGGATTTGGATAATTTCATGCTGTTCTGGCTTTGATGCACGCGGCGATACCAGCCGACCTCTGCGCGGCTCCGCCGTGCTTTGAGAAAATCTGTTTCATGCACTGTGCAGTGTGAAGTACATGATTATTTTAATAACTCCAGTCACACAAGAATATATCTCAGCTCAAAGAAAAACAAGAAAACAAGACTAGAAGTATTTACAGCGTTTATAAAACAGTTAGTGCCGAAACATTTACACAACAAGCATCCTTCTGAGCATGAAGCAGGATTAGAAACTAACCCATGAGCACAAACTAAATTAACACCTCCTCAAAATAATTTTACATCCAGAAGAACCAAAGCTTTGGAGAAATTAAGCTATAAACATGATGGGGTGAGCCCCCATTCCTACATGAATATTTTCCAGCTCGTTTGTGGTGACCACATGGTCCCTTTTAGCAACAAGAAGAAGGATGAACAGACACAGTGCCCTCAGAGTAGCACTGCAAAGCAGTATGGAAGCTGTATACATTTATCTCAAGTTCTCCACCTGATCCAGGAAACAAAGCAACAATAACAACAGTAAAAGAAGACTAGAAGGATAAACTGCAAGGAATACGTGACTGAGCAATATTTTGTTGGAAGAACAGATTTTTCCTTTAACACTGATGTGCTAAGGCTGTGTTTTTATTTAGAAGACAGATATTTACAAATACAGAAGTCCATCTAAGGAACACACACTTGTGGGCCCCAGGTGCTGGGCACAGCAACAAGTTTGAAAGACTCCAAGTGTTAAGTCTGAATATTTTAGAAAAAAACACGGAAGAAAACAAGCTTCACACAAAGAAAGCAACTACTTGTCAGAAAATAAACTAAGTACATTTAAAAGTGTACAGCCACCTCCAAAAACTGTTCAACTGTTCAATCCTCCTCGACCATCTAGTCCCCTGTCTTCCACCTCCTTGGAAGAGTCAAGAAAAGACAACAGAGATAGAAGCCTCAAGCTTTGCTGATAACTATTCCCAGCCATGGCAATAAACCTTGAGCTGGGAAGAGTGCTTTAAAGTTTTTGTCTGACCACCAGAAGTTTTTAGACTTCAGGTCACTTCTCACAGATTGAACAATCCTCCCCTGCCCCCACACCATACCATGCTTATGTTTGTAAACTTGAAAAAGTTCAAAATTATTTGCAGTAGTTAATATTTACTAGGCTCACACAAAGCTGACAGTTTTTTGTCTTTTTGGATGAAAACATGCTTTCCTTCTATTTTCTCCTACTTTTCTTTTGAATCAAATAAGAATGAGAACGTTATTAAATGAAATGCAAGCTGTCACCTGCATATACAGAACAGGACAGGCATTCCTGGTTGCTGGAAGTATCTGGTCAGTGCCACCAGAGGAGAGCTGAGACTCTGAATGATGCCTGTAAAAGGAATACTCCATTCTTGCTCGTTACAGGAGCCTCAGCATTACTTTTTAAAAAATATATGAGCATGTTTATCCAAGTGTATAAGTAAAAGATTTATTCCCAGAGTTGTCACTGCACAGATTCTGCAGCTCATGTTTCTGATTATTTTTTAGTGCAAACATGCAAAAACAGTTCTAAGAGAGTTCTAAGAGAAAACTACTCTATAAACTATTCCACTATGACTGCTCAACAGCACAGTGTAATAGGTTTTTCAATACTTGTACAGCTCTTTGTTAATATATATTGTTCCATATAATCACATTACAAAAATCTGAAGTCAGGGCCATAAGATATCTCTGGAAGCAGTTTGACCAGAATTTTGCCACCCCAAAATGGAGTAGTCACAGAATTCCTCAAAACACCTATTCTAATACAGTATAGAACTAGAAACTGCAAATGCCATTTGCTGGCACCACCACAAATGTAATCATGAAAGTGAATCTGGACCATTCACCTCCCATCAAATTAAGACACATCTTATATGGTGCTTCTTGCACAGCTGGACTTAGGATCTGGTGGGCTGCCAGCAAGAAAGGAGCCCTGAGCCAGAAAACGGGGCTATTTGGGATTTTGTTGGAAACTTGTCAGCAGAGAAGCATCACTGCTTGCATTTTTGCAAGCAGTTAGCTTCTCTTTTGGTTTGTTTTGGGGTTTTTTTCCACAGGGAAATTGATAAATCACAGAGCAGGTTTTCTGGTTCAAAAGGGCTGAACCTGAGTGACCACAGACCTGTGTCTGTTCTACCAAGTCCCATGGGCTCTGCTCCTAGTCCATGCCTATCACACAAGACTATAAAATCATTCAAAAGGAGATATCTAACACTGTATGGCGCACGTGTTTTGGACCACAGGTTTATCCTGATGTGCCTCACAGAGGGCTCCTGACACTAAGCAGTTTCAGGAGAGCAGCAAACAGCAGTTTCTGAACACTCTGGAGAACTGAGAGCCAAAAGCAAGAGTTAAACAGAAGTTGCTCTTCAGGCTTCTTTGCTAGCAGAGTGAGGACTGAAAGTAGCAGTGATGATGAGTAACAATGCTGAGTATCAGTTATTGGAACAGAGCCTGACGTTTACTTAAGCGCTAATACCGTGAAATTTAACTTACTGTGTCTGCAGGAGGCAAAACAAAAGTCACGCTGAAGTTCTGGGAGAAAGGCTGCTGCTCCTCCTTTCAGAGGAAAAGCCTGCCTGGAAGCACAGTGGTGCTGGCAGCCTCACCTGCCTGCTCACCTGCAGCTCCCATCTAAGCAGATCATTCCATCTCTCATCTGCACTAATGAGAGTCAGGAAAGCCCCGAGGCTGCCCAGCAGAGGCTCATCCCCCAGCTGCTGTCTCTGACTTGTCCAAATCCCTGGAAAACGCTTCCTGGAGGCTCCCAGCTCCATCCCTGGAGCTGCAGCCCCCACAGCTCCCTGGCAGTGGGCACTGCAGGAGCTCTGGGTGTGTATAAAGAAAGATCTTCACACACCACACCCAGCAGGACAGCGCTGAAGAGCTGTGTGCTCCAACTAAGGATTGTTCTGTGTTTATCTGCTGGAATTAACTTCCAATAGGAACATCTTTTAAGGATTGGAGTGGGGAAGTATGTGAAATAGCTTTTTCTGGTTTCATTAAAGAAGTAACATTTCTTTAAATAAGAGGTTCAACACAATTAAATAAGTATAAAATTAGTAAAGAATTGGCAAAACACCAAAGTTACCATGTTTTAAGACCATTTCTGTCTCATTTGGTGGGGAAGCAGAACTGTCCAAGTGATCACAACTTCATTACGCTTACAAATACTATGAAATTACTACTTCTGATTCATGACTATATAGAAAACATTTCATCCCTGGGAATGTTCAAGGCCAAGGTGGATGAGGCTTTAAGCAAGTGGCCTAGTGAAAGGTGTCCCTGCCCATGGCAGGGGGGTGGAACAAGATGAACTTTAAGGTATCTTCCCACTGCAACCATTCCAGGATTCTGTGACTCTCTAGGACTAAAGTACATAATCAGAAATACAGTTTTTCAGATGATTTCTTGCTCCATTATTTTACTAAAAAAAAAAATCTATTAAGATTTTTTAATGGTCCGTTTTAAAAAATCATAAATTAAGAAAATACAGGACAATACATCTCTACTGCTTAAAACAAAACTCACAATATGTAACGGATTAAAATGGCATCAACTTCCAATTGCAACATCACCCTAAATTCCAGCTGAACAAAAACAACTTTACAACTCCCCTTCTTGCCCTCTACCACCAGCAGTGGGTTGGTCCATGCCTGTGCACGCCAGAATGAGCATTGCTGCCTATTCATTTATTGCATTTACAGGGAAGAAGTTCTACAGCAGCAGAAAAATTGTGTGAATATAAACAAAAATGTGAATATACACACAACTGAAATGAGATGCAACTGGAAATGTAAAGATCATCCTGAGCCCAAACTTGAAAAGATGGCCTTGAGATTCCAAAATCATTCTGCTTAGGTATGCCAATTCCCTTGGTCACCAATAATTTTAGTTCTATGTTGCAAATGTTGCACAAGCTTAATTTCTGGAAACTTACTGCAACTGCCCTGCTCGTGCTATTGACCCATCACAGATCCACTTGGAGCTTCAGTTTAATCCATCACTGAGAATTCCAATCACTGCTCTGTACTCCCAAAGAGGAGAATTTATCATGCAGCTGCTCCCGGTGCTTTTCGTCTATGGCCATACCTTACTGCAAAATACCAAATGTTCCATGATTTACAGGGACTTACAAAGTTGTTATGGAAAATCACTGATCTCAGCACAAAATTTACTTGCCTACAAGCACCAGAATGATGATAAAACTAAAGCCATTTTACTTGCTTGACAAAAATAAGCTGCTCTCACAAGGAAAAATTAGAAAACAGTTCATAAAGCCAGCGGCAACCAAGATGTGTATAATAAAATACATGGATTTACAACATACACAATTACTTAAAATATTTCTTATTTAACTGTTTATTAAGTTATGTGTAATCCTAAGAAAAGCACACTGGCTCAAAATTTCCTGGTGAGTAACAAAGTGCAGTTGGGCAGCATGAGGGGATAAAAATTTAACATGTAGATTCCTCAAAGCAACTCCTCATGGTTATTGTATTATAAATTCATATAACAAAAATATGAGGAAAATAATGGTTTCTAGCACTCAAGCTAGAAACTAGGAATACCAAGCTTGGTGTTAGAGAAATTCCTTAGCACTGCAGCCAATATATGTATTTCTGTTTCAGACACTGAAATCCTGACCAATAATGGAAATTGTCACATATAATCCAGCTTGACATGCCCCATCTGTGAGCATCTGCCTCCAGCTTTTGGGATACTCGAGTCTCACACTTCAAAATCACAGCAGGAGACAGACCAAACTTGGAAAACAAGGAACAAAAGGAGAGATGCAGAGAAAATATGCTCCCTATCAAAAAAAGAGATATGTCAGTTAAATTCTCAAGCTGATCCCCTATCACCAGTCCAGAGTTTGGAGAATAGTGCTTAAATACAATATAATATTTACTGTTTGAGAAATGCAAATCACTTGAATACCCAACCAGTGGAAAGAGAGGCACAAGGGCTTTTCTTAAAAACAATGAAAGAACTTCTACCAAGCAACTCCTGCACAGTACCATGAAAATATGTGGGCTGGTTTTTATTTTTATTTATTAAATTCTGTGACACTTGCATGACACTGGAATACTGTACACTTAAAAATGAAGACTTCTCTATCATTTACCAACCAAAGTAAGTCCAGATAGAAGCAAAATGACAAACTCCCATTTCTACAACAGATTCTGAATAGACTTAATAGGCCTTAAATCTCTAGGGATGCCATAAAAAAAAGAAGAAAAAAAAAAAAGAAAAAAAAAAGCCAATTGAGCAAGGCAGTAATTTTAAATGAACTACATCAAGCACTGCAGGCTTTACCTAAATGAGCAAAAACTGAGCTTTTCCAGCAAGCCAAACCTCCTTTTTATTAAAAGAACATCAATGATAGGATTTCCTTTCATATGAAAGCAGCATTTCAAGAGCCCTTGAACAGCCAGGAATGCAGCTTCATGACAAAGCCCCAGCCTGCAGCAGCCGTGCTCTTTGAGAGGGACATCAGGGCTGCTCCCAGGAGGAGCAAACACTGCCCTGGCAGCAGCACAGGCAGCTGGTCCCACTGGTACCCCACCTACTGCTCCTTCACACCTCTGTCCCAGCACCAGCAGCAGTGAAAAGGCCACTGCCAGTGGTTTAGAGAAAACCCCTCTGCTCAATAACCCAGCTTGCTTTTCTAAACACGCCAAGAAATAAAAGCTGCTCAAAGGACAGGGCAGGCAGACATGCGTTTTCAAAAGGCCACCATGTGCTCAGAGGAGCTCTTTTTGCCCATTGTGCTCTCTGAACACAATGTGATAAGTGAACGCAGATGTACCAGTGACATTTGGGGGTGCCCAGCTCCAGCAATCCTGCACACGCTGCCCGGGAAAGCCGCAGGGAAAAGTCAGGCTGCTGTCGAGAGCTGCTGTGAGGGCACCGTGGGAACAACACAGCCTCGGAGCACTGAAACTTTTGCTTTCAGAATTATTACCCCTGGGCGTGAGGAACTGACCCAGATGGTTTCAAAATTTGCCAGGAAACAATATTACAATACATTCAGTTTGAAAGCTCTTCCTCTCACTAGCTAGAAAGCCTTAGAAGAAGCTACTTAATAAACTTCGGTTCACCAGTGTGAGTTACCTGTATGTGCCTAGCATGATGTAGGACAGGGCAACACAGCTATCTTTGTAAATGAAACTAGCAGAGAGTGCTCTCTACACAACAAAAAGCCAGGAATAACTAATTACAACAACAGAAACATTTCCGAGCTCTCCGCAAGCCAACTTCTGATCTGCGGATAACAACACTAACTACTTGTCCAGACAAACGATCATTTTTCAACAAAGTTCTCAGATAAGATAAATCTTGAGCCTAAATGTTGATTTTATTGTCCTACCAGTGTTTTCATCCTGATGACTCCTACTTTGCAACTTTGTGTGTCCTCGCATGGCTTGTATTTATTTGTAGGTACATGAACACACCCAACCAAAATCCTGAAGTGCCATCAGTCTGGTACAAGTCCCAAGGAGGGAAAGCAAGCAAATTCAGTGAAGAGCTCTTTCCCTCTGCTTCTTAATTCCTCAAACAACTCTGGTGTTCCACCCTGGAGAAGTGGTTGGTCTCACTGAAAACTACCGGTTACACTGATCCTGCGCCAGCGGCAAATCACTCCAACTGCCCTGGCACCATCATTTAAAGCCATTTTCCATTTAAAGACTCTCACATCAGCGCCAGCACAGCCTTTCATTACCCATCCCACTTAATACCCACAGTCTCTCCACAGCTCACTCGCTCGGTCTGCCCTGCCCAGGCAGCACAGAGAGGGATGTGTGCGTTACCGGGATCCGGGCGCGGAGCTCTTGGCAGCCTGCCTGGCGCACAGCACCTGTGGGTCTGCCAGCCCAATGCACCCCGGCATCGGCACAGGCTCGGGGCGAGGCCCCCACGGCCCCCGACACTCCCAGCTACCTCACCCCCCGGCCCAGCTGGAAAAGGAGCTGCAGAAGTGAGTGGCTGGGTGTTTGCCACCGTTTGATTTCTGAGAGGCAGCTAGGTGAGGTAAGAACAGCAGCATCCAGCACAACCTTTTAGCCAAAGGCTGAAGAGTCAACACGAGGCTTTTTCCTACAAAACATCCGTCCTCGCTTGACTGTTGTCCTGCAATGACTCAAAATCTGCACACCAAGAACACGGATCTGAGTAATTTCTTTTTATATAACCTACCTTCTGTTAAACTAAATAATGACAGTGAAAATTCAAAGATACGGACTCGAAAATTATTTGTGATCAAGTCAGTTGTAACTCATGGATTTAAGGAGGTGTTGTTAAACTGTCTTTATGCCTGGCAATTAGTCAGGGCAGAAAGAAATGAGTGTGGGGCATTTTTTGTATAAAAGATATACTGAGGTATTTTTAGGTGTGAGACAATACATCAGCCCTGTAAATCCCACTGTAAATTCTGACAGGATGAATATACAACAGGAAATACCACACAACGTGCAAATAGCAAATAAATGCAAATTTACCATCATGTGTAACTAACAAGTGTCACGAAAGTGAAACTGGCTTGTAGATGAATGAAATACAGAAGCTAGCAGAGATCTTACTTGGAAATTGAAGAAAAGAATACTCAGAATACGGCTGAAGTATTTTGCTTCCTCTGTACAACAAAAGAGAACAGAAAGCTCAAGAAGAGCACATGGTACATCTTCTACAACCTCCTCAGACAACACACACTGCCCTGACACACCAGGATTCTCTACTTTACATCTGATGGCATGGTAGAGATTTTGTCAATTACATGAGCAGAGAAAAAATAAAACTACCAAGTATGTAACTAAATGCAGGGATTTTTAGAGAACAGATTACACATTTTTTTAATGCTATTAAACAAACCAATTATTTTAGATTGGCAAACACAGTAACAATACAACTTTAGGAAAGACACTACTAAGCTACATTGGGTTGGGTCCTGGTTTAAGCGAATCATCCAGCTCCCAGCATCACAATACCCAGTCACCTCAATCTCAGCTGTATTTATTAAGATTCCCTTTGGTTAGGGTTTATTTCCACTTAACTACAGGGGAAGTTTTTTTTGAGCTCTGGGACTACACCCCACCGGTGATACACATCTACCAGCTTAGAGAAATTACTTGCTTCTGGAGATTTACAAAAATGACTCAGTGGGATTCTACTGTGTTATTCTGCTTCCTCCTCTAATTTCTTACTGGATTTGTGCAGCTAAATGCTTATCACTAGAATTTCCAAGTTAAAGCAAGCTAAAAACAGAACCTTGTTTTTACTCGAACGCATTGCGGAAAACGGAGTTGAGCAACCACTTCCTAAGGAGCTCCTGCCTGCACTCTGCACCAAAGCTGGGGAGTAAAAGAGCACAAGCTTTGGGGTTAGCATAACTTTGTGAGCAATTACACACATATGAACCATCTAGAGGAAAAAAAAAAAAGAAAATATTTTCATCACCATCTCCTTTCATAATCTCCAGCATGACTTAGAGCTGCAGCAAGTGCCAGGATTCAAACCAAACAAACCTCCCCCATCTGTCTGCACTGCCTACATGAGACAGCCCTGCCTGTTCCTGCCATTCCTGCTTCCCAAACCCACCTATTCCCCCGTGATGAACCCACAAAGCCAGAGGGGTTGGCACCAGTGCAGTGGCAGCTTTGTCATTCACAGTGAACAGTGAGGAAGGTTCTGTGTACTGAAGCCCCAGAATGAGTATTTACAGCCTGATCTGGAATCCAAAACATCTAAAAACATCTAATAACATGCAACAAAGCTGAGTGGCAACTTGGATAAACACGCAGGCTTAAGCTGACTACCTGAAATTGATCCCTTCTACTAAAAACACTGGGGGTATGTGCAGCAGGAAAGGTTGAAGCAACCCCTTCATCTGCAGTAACACAGATTGTTCTTTTCCACTAAGTTTCCTCAGAAGAAATTGAAAGCAATCAAATACCACAGAAAAACACATGGAATTTATCATTATGGCACAAAAACAAAAGCAGAAAAGCTTTTAGGTTCCTCCTTTTAACAAAAGAAAGTCTGCTTGACTGACTTGAGCCCAGGCCCCGAGGCAGGGGCTTGGTTTGGTTTTGTTTCTGTTTATTTCACAGTTTCCCTGTTTATTCAGCTTCTTCCCTCTCCCGGTGGCAGCCAGGGCAGCACGGGCTTAGGAAGCTCCATCCAAAACCAACAAGCAGTCCTTGATCCTGACAGCCACTCCGTGCTGCTCTTTGAAACACAGATAGCCGTGTCCTTGTGAACCTGGAAAAAGCTTCAAGCCTTCTACAAAGGGAAAGGTAGCAAATCACCTCAGAGCCTCCTTGAAAAGAATTCCTATGTTTGACCCTGAGTGTCACACGAAGCTCAAAGAAGGTGGTGGAGGTGAAGAGGGAAAAGCCAACAAGTTACACAGTCAAAGCTTGATGTAGCTTAAATGCTACTTACACAGTGGTGAAAAAACTACCAGCATGAGTTGGAAGAGAATCCTTTGCTTCTTCCCTGGAGGCTGCAGACATTTCCCAGAGATGCTGGTACAGATACCAAATGCTTGGGAAGCATCTGGCTTCTCTGCTCACAGACAAATGCACTTTGCTGGTGTTTCAGACAATACAGCCTACAATGAAGTTTAACCTCAGTGACACCAATTCCATCAGGTTCAAGCAAACTTCTCTGCCTTACACAGGCAGTGGATTGACTGAGGGATCAGGGCTGAAGGAAGAGCAACATGAACCTTTTAAATACATTTTTTAGCAGAAAACCTGGATACTAAACATCTTTTGCTCATTTTGACATCCACAGCAGTGCTCCTCTTTGCTCTGCTTCCTTTGGGAGTGGTGTGCTTGCATTGAGGTATAAATCCAGGACCCTTGTTCTCCTCATCTCAGGTAAACCCAGCCAGCAAAAATGCAATGTGTTTTTCTGTCACAGTTCTGCCCCAACAGTCCCTTTTCTTTACAGTAGGAGCTGAAACACAAATTTCACCAAAGCAGATAGACTCCCATCAAAGCACTTGGCAAAAGAAGTCTCCAAGAGAAGGTTTTTCTCAGGAAAGTGGATTTTTAATCTAAACAGATGTTGTCTCAAAGGCTACCATCTCAATGACATGACATAAAATACCTGATAAGCTTATAAAATAACCTTGAATGATAAAGTCTAAAGAAGCTGACCTGTTAATGGGCAAAACCAGGACACCAAGCCTTTGACAAGTTATTTCTTTACTGCTTAACAAAAAGAAACCCACCACAACAGTTTCACACTCACCTTCTTTCACAACACAAGTTCCAGCAACAAAATCTTCTTCTGTATTTCTTTTGTCATATCAGCAAGAACATCAGGTCATATATTCCCCTTTGGTCCACTCACAGGAGAATATCATTCCCATAACAGAGGGTGTAAGTTTTCTGTCAGAATTTTACAGACCATGAAGTCCTCTGTGAGATAAACGATGCTAATCCTGTATGCACATACCCTCCACACCACACACAGGTACCTGCCTGGGTTACAGGTGATGAGAAACCACCTGGATCCTGCAATACTTTATAACAAGCATTTTATAGAAAGCAGCAGCAGCAACAGTAGTACTAAGGTTGTGATGATCTGCTGGTTCAATTCAATAGTATCTACAGGAAGATATAAGCTTAGTCTAAATCAATCCCATGAAGTTGAAAAATAGGCCCTCAGACTTGCAAGCCTCCTTTTGTGGAAACCACAGAAAACTGGAAAACTTATTCTAAATATTTAATTCATTACTGCAATCACAGCATCTCTCAAATTCTTTTAACTTAGGTAAGACATTCTTATATCAGCTGGACTGATTTTTGTACTGATCTAAACTTCCCCCTTTTCACAACTGTTAGAAACAGCCCACCCACTACCCAGGTCTTGGCAGGTAAGCTCATCCTCAGGACAGAGAAGGAAGACTGGTAGAAAACACTCCTGGAAAAGCAGGAGACAGTGAAAGAGGCTGTGAATAACTAATACCTGCCTACCCAGTGAGGCACACTAATTATAAAGAATAATTGAACAACTGCTTTCCTTACTCAGGGAGGTGCAGATAAGAGGCATGGGCCTTCTCATACCTCAGATGGGAGTTTAAAGTGCTCTCAGCTGGCAGCAATGCATAGAAAAAAGTCACCGGCTGTGACAATTAACAGCTTCATTTTAAGTCTCTTTTGTTCAAGTAACTCTTCCACTCAGACTTATTACATGCAACAACCCTTCCTCAACTAAACAGATTTATTGAAGGCACACAGCTACAACCTGAATGTAAAAGCCTTAAGGCCCCTGCTGTTGGGAAGCAGCCACACTGTGTTCTGATGCTGTGGGGTTAAAGGTGTAAAGTGGACGAGGGGTCTGGTGTCCTCCTACAGCCCCAGCAATACTTCACTGTATCAACTCACTCTATTTAAAACCAGATTCTCAGGGAAACTCAAAAACAAAGCCATGCACCAGCCTGCAGAGGAAAGGCAGAGATGTCTAAAAAATGAGTTACTTCAGGACATGCACAGACATGTGAAAAATGACCTAGAACTTAGGGTAAGCAGCAAATCCTTAAATGAGATGTAAAGTAAGGTATGGATAGATTTGATTTAAGGAGTTATTTACTAGCAACATTCCAGGAAAAATGTATTTCAATTAACAGACTTATGCTGATTTTATCCACAGTCTCTCCACTCAATCACTGTTCCTCAGAACTGGATGCATGGTGGGAATTGAATCTCTTTGTGGGAACAGGTGTGAGCATTTGCTGGAGCTCTGTGCAGCTCTGCCTTACCTCTATTCCAAACTCAACACAACCTTCATTAAAACCTCTCTCCATTAAAACACCTCAGTTGTGAGATTTTTATGCCACTTGCTGCCTGAATTTGAAAAAAAAAAAACCAAACCCAAAAAATCCACTTCTTTCTATAATACACTTTACACAGAGACTAAAAAGAGACTGCTTGCATAACAAGTCTTATGCAATTTCCCAAATAAATTTCTACCTTTGTAGGGGGGAAGATTGTGATGACTTGAAGATTTTCAAGGCTGCAGATTTGGCTTCAAAAGCCAAGAGTCCACATGCCATTCAGAATCTTACTGATAATTATTACCACCACATCAGCACCAAAACATTCCACGAGGAACAGTCCCATACTGTGTAATAACAAAAGACAACCTGACAAAATACACCTTTAGAGAATATACTCTGGTGGTAAATGAAGAGGCTGACACCAGCTAATGAAAAACAAAACCAAAAAAGATCACTATTTTATGAACCATCTTCAGCCTAGAGTACTTTGCTAGAGCAAATACAGTGGTAAGTGTCTCATGTGGAAAACCCAGTCTAAGAAAAAAGCCCACTAAAATACCATGCAACTGCACGATCATCATGAAGATGTTTAAGAAACAAACAGCCTTCACACTGTAAACAAGCAGGTATTTTAAGTCACCAACAATCCAAGCAACTCAGGGAGCAAAAACAATAGTAAAAAACACAGCCCAAGCAGCAGCACAGAGAAAAATAAGACAGCAAGGGACTTGTCCAGCAGAGAAATTTCGATAAATATTTTCACAGGTCTGAAAAAACTCTTCTTCTCCTTAATTTCTGTGTTGTTTTTGTGACTTGGTCTTTTCTCTCCACTTCCTCTGGTCTCCAGTGAGCCCCCAGTGCACAGGGCTGGCAGGGACATGGACCCTGCTGTGGCACAGGAGCAGCCTCATGCACCAGGCCCTGCTCCAGCTGCTGCTCCAGGCAGGAACCTCAAACCCCACCCAGGGCACAACTGCAGCCTGGCAGCTGCACTGGGAACATGCTCAAAGTGTCAGTGATTCACAAAGGAAAAGCAGCCTTAAATTCATTCTCATTGAAAACTCAAGAGGTCCACTGCAAGTTTCAGATCTTGGAGGCCCAGGGGATTTTCAGCAACAGCAAAGCTGGGTCTCAGGGAGCAGAGGAGGGACATCAAGCCTGGCAGAGGCAGCATCCATCCCACCAGAACTACAGACATTAAATCACACTTCCACAACTGAGCTAATCAGCCTCACTCCAAACAGAAACTGCATTTATCTTCTCAGAACAGCAGACTTTTTTCTTAATTATCCAAGGGCAGTGGCAGTGAATATTGAGCAAAATGACTTGGGGAAGCAATGTAGATAGAAACCAGGAGGGCAGGCAGCCTTACATTTGCTTAGCAGTAGTATCCCATTTTCAAATAAAGTGGCTCTTTTTAGAGATGAGAATTACTTTCTAATTCATCACCAACCAATCAATCACCAAACACATTGGATAAGGTATCTTTTTAGAAACAAAAATACTAAGTTTTGTACCAGCAAAATTCTCCCCTTTTCAAAGAATCACACAGATTGGAATAGACCTTTTCAGATATTAGTCTAATCCTGCACTGCCAGGTCCACCACTAAACCCTGTCTCCAAACACCACACCAACACATCAACTAAGAGGAAAAAAAACATTTTTAGACATTGGAGTGCAAAGGTTTAAGACAACTGAAGTGTTCAGCAGCCAGCTAAAGGAAGAAAATTACATTAATTTTTTTATCAAACTCACCCAGAATTAGAGCAACACCTCAGAATTCTGATCACCATCTCTGGGTGCATAAGATATTCACAGACACTAATGTAAAAAACCTGAAAGCATTACACCTCCAATCCAATCCAATCCCTACAAGACTGGAGGTCTGAGGTGCACAGACTCACCTGCTGCCTTGCTGAAAGACACAGCTTTGCCTGACAGGTTCAAGCTTGTCACAAAGCAGAAACTACTCTGGAAGGCTCAACAGCCATTTCAGCTCCCCTAAAAACACAAGTGGTTAAGGGCTGACAGGTACTGCATAGCAGAAAGGTGTTGCATAATTGCCCTGGAATGTCTATCCAAAAACTCCACAAGAGAAATGTGTATTATTCACAGGAGCTGGGGAGTTTTTTCATGTGGCATCCATAATTACACAGCAGATGAAGATTTCTGCAAACACAGAAGCAAAGAATAGTTCAAACAAGCCCAATGTGAGCAAAGTTCTTGGTTTGACCAGGGCCTGATGAGAAGGACATCAGAGAAAAGGAAGGGAAGGGGAAAGGTGCAAAAAGATGCCTCCAGAAGTCTTGTGATGGAGCTGACACATCAGCAACAAACCTGCCCTGACCATAATGACCCTGGGACAAAAAGCATCACCCTTTAAATGCACAGTGTTCCTCAGGCAATGCAGGGATTGCACGGGGCTGTGCTTCTTTCCAAGTTCCATCCTGGCTTCCTAAGCTTGTTGGGTACATTATATAACTATTAATTACACCACTGCTCGGCGTGCTTTTAACTGCAATGATTCAAACTGCTTCCAGGAGCTCACTAATCCAAAGTACAATCCTCCTGACAGCAACTGACAGATTCAGAATACTCAGTCCTAGCTGAGAGTAAGACAAATCAAACCCCTCATCTGTCTGCTGCAGAAAGAGCCAATATTCCTGCTGACCAGACCCAGCAGGGTTGGGACACGCTGTCCACGGGAAGCTCTGGAAGCAGCAGGAGCCACGCTGTACTAACACAGCAAGGGAAGGCTTCTTCCCAAGGGCCACCTTCAAATCCAGAGGGAAAAGAAAAAAAACTGAGTCTGGTTTGCATCTCCTCACAGGCACTGGAAGGTTTCAGCCATCAGCTCCTGGACCCAGCAGACCCTCCTCAGGCTCTGCCAGCCAGGACCCTCCCTGCGAGCTCCAACACAATCCTGCATGCATTACTTGTCCCTCCTGCTAAGTCATGCAGTGGGCTAATCACTTAACTATTGTCATGGTATTTTGCAATGGCTGTACTCTGTTATACTGACTTTCATGGGTTTGCTTTTATTGTATGTTTTGAGAAAAGAGCATATTTTCCTGGAATATAAAAAAAAAAAAAATTTTGACATTCATTTCAAGCCTAAGACCTGGATGCCAAAAGTGAATTTTCAGAATTATCAATGTATTCTTAATTAAAACAATGTTAGTGTATTATTTGATTTCTCCTGTATCTGCTAACAACCACAGAAAACATGTTTTTTCATTAATCTAATGAAATACAAAAATAGTAATTAACAATTTGTACATGTTAATGACAAAGTTTTTCCTTCCAATGTTTTCTTTTTAAAACTCCTCAAGACTTCAGTTAGCATAATTACCAAACATCTGAAAGCTGAGGGACTGGCAACATTTTTGTTAACAAACTTAAACTCAAGTCAAGACACATTTGCATGTCTTGCTTACCACCACATTAAACTTTACTGGGATAAATGCTCCTCTTCAGACTCAGAGAACTGTTACCATAAAACACTGTTTAGAATTACTTTTTTCTATATCCCCAACATGATGTAAGCTACACAGCAGAGCAATTAAACAATTATTTATGTCTCCCTACCCCCAGGATGCTCTTCAGGCTATGCATGATTCAAGGTGTGCTCGCAGCAGTTTTGTAGAGCATTGAACAGCATTTCAAAAAATTCAACAGTCCCAGTAGTTCAGAACTGGTTGGAAAACTTTTTCTGCCTGGAGCCAGCAATTCTTCCAGGAGGAACTTTACTTTAAAAGCTGTTAACAATAATATCCTGAACTGGCACGAGCAGGGGAAGCAGCAAGCCATGATAATCGATGTCTTACCTACTAATAATCTGCTGGCTATACAAGCAAAGACACGGATCCAACTCCAGGGAGAAGGAATGTAATCTTTTTGATATATGTGAGCACGTAGATGAGGCTCATTGAAAACTGTAGCTCTGCAAAATTCGGTGAATCTCTTGGGTTTTTCTGGGTATTTTGTTTCATTCCGCTTGAAAACAAGAAAATGTTTGGTCACTGAGGTGCTCTCTTTAAAAAAAAGCAAACCCAAAAACAAACAGAAAAGAACCAGACGGAGAATTGTAGCAGTCTCAGGCCCTGTTCAGACTTTAGAGGCTCCAGGAAGGCCAAGAGCAAAGAGCAATCTGAAGAGTCCTCTGCTTAGATAGACACAGACCACGTTATTCCCTGAAGTCTTTGTTTAGGACTTTATTCAACACACTTCTCAAATCTTTTTTTATCTATTAAAAACATCTACTTGAACAGTCTTGGGAAAAAAGCGAGATCACAGAAGACAACTATGGTAAGTTTCATGTCAACTTATTCCCTTTCTCCTCAGAGCATCGATCCCCGAGGCCTGATCCAGCCCCTGCAGCTGACAGCAAAGTGCTGCGTGACTTCTGCAGCCTCTGGACGTGACTCAAAAAAAATCAATGCAGGGAGCAAAAGGTCACATTCTCCCCAAGCATCAACTACCTGCTGAAGCAAGACAGGCTTGCAGATGCCAGCACACTTGGAAATAAAGTGACCAACTGTTATTAAATTCATTTCTAAGCACAATGTCTGTATTCCCACACCCGTGACTAAGTAAACCTGCTCCTCACACTACACCTTTGTGGGGGGAAAAAATAAATAAATAAACCACTCATGCTTGTGACAGCTTTTATAAACAAGTAAGTGCAGCACACAGCTGTACAACTTCAGAGTTTTGAATTCAGAGTGCCAGTGGGAAAGTTAGTCTGGCTTAAAACTCAAAAATAATGGCAAGAGAGGAAAAACTAGAGAGATGGAAATAAAACCAAACTGCTGCTCAGTGCTATCCTTCACTGTCCCTGCACATTAGGGAAAACCCTGAGAACTATAACAGGTACATTATCACGGATCTTTTCCCATTACCTGCTTGACATGCTGGGCTATTGGCAGCACAAATGCCTCTTTCAGGCACAAGAAGTGAGACTGTCCTCACGTTTTACACCTGTGTAAGAGCACAGGCTGAACATGAAGGTGTGATCTCCCATGCATTCAGAGCAGGTACACAGCACACGGGCACCAAATTCTACCCATGTTCTGTTTGTCATCGATTTTTCTATCAATTTGTTAATTTGTAATTGGGAAAAAAGTCATCCCCATCACAGAGACAGGACAGCTTTTCCTTAGCAAAAAGTTTCACTGTTGCTTTTTTGAATGCTGATTCAGTGTGTCTCAGCCCAGCAGTGTAAATTCCTGGCGTGCACTTGTACATTCCCTGCTGATGCAAACCAGGAGCCTCAAGGAATCCTTCACAGGTCTACAGCTCTGAATGCAAATGTGTGGTCCCAGCTGGCAGAGGTGCTGCCAAACTGTCACTGCCAATAAGTCATCTAATGAAGCTCAACACTTCAGTTTGAGCTCTGCTATTCCAGCCCGTCCCTGTGGACAGCCCCACAGCCCCATGGATGCTAACAAAGCCAGTCTCGGGTGCATCAGATCTTCCTGACCTCAGGAGTTAAGCAACTTACAACTAACTTGACTCACATCCGGAAATAAGTACTCCTAATTAATGACTCTTAATTGCTGCCAGAGCCCAGTATTCCCACACCCATGACAAAGTATGTCCCTCACCCTGCTAGCCCCTATGTAAAATTGCACAACTCTGACAACCCCATGCCTTTGGTGCCACACGGCTGAGCCACTCCTCCCATACTCCAGGAGCAAAGACATCACTATACACGAGAGAAAAGAAGTGTACAAAAAGTACACAGCACACCATTCCAGCAGCTCAACATCACTAGCTTTCTGGCTGCCCTTGCTCTTTTTTTTAACCATTATCTATGCAGTTCAGAGAAAGGAAGATAAACATTGTTTGTTAAGTCTGACTTCTCATGCAGTTTTTGAGAAGACATTTCAGAACCTAAAGTGCTTCCCAAAAATCAGCTTTACCTCCTACAAGCTGTATGTGGACTTCACAGTGCATTTGCTTTACAGACAGGTAAACTTATGCAGGTGAGTTACCTAAATGTCCAGATTCACAGCAAGTTGAAGTTTTTTTTTTCCCCCCAAGAAGTCGTGTCTGAGCTGCCAGCCCCCGACACAGTGCTGGAGGATACAGAAACACCCACCAGCCACTCAGAACAACCCTTTCCTCCCACCATTTACAGCTTCCATGTATGCCCTGCTGAACTGACCATCTCTGGACACAGATTCTGCTTACACAAGGTTTGCAGCCCTGTATCCTGTAACAGGAGCACTCCTGCCCACCTTGAGGGAAGTCCCCGATTGCTCCTATGGGATCACTGCTGTGGCTCCCAAGAGCCCAGAAAGGAGCAAAGCAACCTCAGCCTCCCTGGGCAAAGCTGGATGATGCCAGCACACCAAGGCACCTTGAATCCAGCTCAGTGCTGCTGCCACCCAGCAGCACAGCCCCAGCTGTCCCTCCCTCACTGCCCCGCGCTTTGCCTTTCGCTCTGACACAAACCCAGCACCACCAGCCTCTGCTGCAGCAACTTCTGCAACCCACGGCCTTCCCTCTCAACACTTCTCCTCCAATTAAGACCCACCACCCTCCAAATCAGCCAGCTGCCTGTCTTTTCAACCAGCCAAGCTGCTTGTGTGTAAAACCAATAAGACACACACAATTCCCCCGGAATAATTCACCATTTTCACAGGCAGCACTTTTACGTGATGCAGGTTTACGAATTGCTAATACTATGCTCAATCAAAAACATTTCCTAAAGCTTATTAAATATTTCTGTTAAACTGTGATCCACATCTATAGATAACAAATGAAAATGGATTTATTTCTCCACAAGGCACCTGTAATAAGGGAGCAATGGCAGCAAACAGGCAGCAAGCAGCTCCCTGGTCCTATTAGCATCACAGAGGAAAGCCTCCCCTTCTGCTGCTAATGATGTGCTCTACCCTGTATCCCCAGGAGACAAATGACTGCACTGGCTGATTGACTCCATCACAGGGCCATCATCCATCAATGTATTGCCTCTCTTATTGAAATCTCATCTCAGGAAGAGAAAGTGCTCTGTGCCACTTCCGAAAAAAACAGTGAAAGCGCTTTCAGAATAAGAGCTCCAAGATATATAATGAGAGCCAAATATTTCAGCAGAGACACACACTTCCAGCAACCTGAACAGATCAGCACGCTTTGTCCACCCAGGACAAGTAAGATTTACATCCTTCTGCTAAACTAGATCTTTTTTCTTTTTAATTAAACAAAGGAATGAAACACATACCAGAGACATAAATTTCTTGATCAAATTATAACACAGACAGTGAATATAATCATACAGATTAAAAATGGCATCCCGAGGATATTTAGCTAGCTGACTTGCTAAAGGGTGAATTCCAGCATCTCTTACACAGGCTGAAATCACATTAACATCATACAATCCCCACAGTCATCTGCAAACAGAAGTGAAAGAAAATATAAATCCTTCCATGCACTTACTTACTGCATAGATAACAAAACAACAACAACAAAAAAAGGCAATCCTATTCCATGAATAAATACCCCTATAATTTATAAAATGCTGCACATATGGGATCAGGGTGCAGGGAGTAACCCACACTCATCAGGTAGTTTTCTGATCAACTTTACATCACTGAAGCCACCAAATCCCAGCAGTTCTTTATCTTCTGTCACCTCCCCAAACTGACCACATGAAGCTGCACATGAATTACCCAGACACAGTTCCACGCGCACAAAAATAATTTAGTTCAGATAAAATATTTTAGATTATGATCAGTCTCACTTCTGTCTACTCAAAAATATAAATCTGAAGAAGGCAGCTTTATCTCAGGCAAGATATTCTGTCTCACTTAGCACCTCTGCATGTTACAAACAATTCATTATAACTCTGAAATCCCCATAAACAATCTGCTTGAGAAAACATGTCTAAACATTTATTCCTTTTTTAGCCCTAAACAAAATCCAAAACTGACTCGTTTTCCTTCCATTTTATTTAAAGACAACCAATCTGGTAACATCCTAAAATTAAAGTTTTTGGAACTTCTGAACAGAGAATCATAGAATGGTCTGAGTCTGAAGGGATTCTAAAGATCACCTTGTTCCAATCACTCTGCCATGGGCAGGGGCAGCTTCCACTATCCCAGGGTGCTCCAAGCCCCTTCCAAGCTGGTCTGGAACAGTTCCAGGGATGGGGCAGACACAGCTTCTTTGGGCAACCTGTGCCAGGGCCTTACCACCCTCACCATAAAGAATTTCTTCCTAATACCTAATCAACCCTGCCCTCTGTCCACTTTGAAGCCATTCCCTTTGTCCTGTCCCTTCACGCCCTTGTAAAATTCCCTCTCCAAATGTTTAGTACCTTGATCCTTGTGGCACAAGGGTGTGCTCCACAATCCCAGGCCAGTGCCTCAGGCAAGACCACACACAGTTCAAATCAGGTCTCCTGGCTTCATGATCCATATTTTAGATCCCCACAAGACCTTTTCCTTGTGAATTTCCAGTATTACTTCACAGAAGATTAGCTGTGGGTATACTTTGAACTTTCAGAAACACAGAGAGAACTTCAGGAATAAAATATTATCAAAGCAACACCCAGCTGTAAGCAATTAATTTTGGATTTTGTAGGGAGAACTTGAGATTCGCATGATTTGGAATACAAAGAGTTACTGAACAGTCAAACAAAACCCAGTGGGCCAGCAAAGAGAAGTAACTCACTTATATTTGAGCCAGTCAGAATTATTATCTTTCCCCTGTTTAACAGGCAGTGATTTTGCTGGTGTACCAATTAGCACTCTGCTACAAAGAACACACTCCTAATTAATATCTGGGTTATGAGAAGAGCAATGTTAAGGATCTGGTTGTACCTCCAGATGTACCAAAAAAGTACTAAAGGAGCTCTGCTTGATGTAAAGGAAATCTGTCTGCACAAAGAGACAATCAATGTATTTAGCATATGTCAGCTGTAAAAGGAACTTACATAAATGTAATGGAGGCATTTCCACATTATTTCTGTTGTATCCTGTAATCCTGGACATCTGCTTAGGGTAGCATGGATGGGCTACTCAGTGCTCCTAGTCTGCTTTTTTTGCTATGCCCTTAACCTAAAGTGGCAACAAGGGAAATCTGCCCTTGCCTGTCTGAAAAAACTTTAAATAAATACTCATAAACCCTCCTGTAAGAGCCTTTCCCTCTGGAAATGGCCGAATTTCTTCTTTTACCATGTGAGGAAATAGCCCAGTGCAAAGAGACAAAGTACAGCTGCAAGACACAGCCACGGAGAGAATTTGTATGAATTTTATTTCAGGTCAGAGCTGCGCGTTACGAAACTCCAGCACACCTTGTGAGTGACCTACATTGCAGGACTGGAACCCACTAACCTACAGAACCACCTGAAATCCCACAAAATAGGTCAGTGGGCTTCCTCAGAAGAATTCCCCAGACAAGGAGAGATGCACATGAAATAAAGGACGAGCAGAGCACGTGCTTTGCCTGGCGCAGGAGCCGTGTGTCTCACTCTGCTGCCACATTCCTGCAGGACTCCCCAGAAGTGCTGTGAACTTGTGTGTTCCTCACTGAGGGACCCTGGAAGGACCTGTCTGTTCAAGAACAATGGAGCAGGAAGAAAAGTGCCACAGCAAGGAACAGTGAGGATACCAATAATGCAAAGCAGCCAGAGTACGAGCGACACCCGGTTCAGGATCAGAGTGAACTTGGCCGGAGTTATGGCAGGGGTGTCCAAGTTACAGCACAAAAGCCAGATGTAGCCAGCCAGAACAATCCATCCAGCCCACAGCACATTTCTTGACTCCTTTCACTCCTCATGAGGGTCTTGGGTCTCATGCATTTTCTTCAGGGACCTAAACATTCGGCCAAACCAGAGTCCCAGAGTGCTGCACACTGCTGGGGAACACCAACACTGAGCACAGGACACTCAGCCAGGATGCCACAGGAGCACAGGCCAGCCACATGAATAGAAAGCTGATGTCCACCACTTCCCTCCTCTCAGCTACCACTCTGGGAAACACTGCACACTGTCTTATTTCCAGTTCAACCAATTCCTCTTAGCAGACAAACCCCACATCAGGGTGCAAACACACCCACCTGCCCTGCAAAGGCAGCAGCCCCTCTGCAGCAGCAGCAGCAGCAGCTGATGGGAACATGGAACAATCAGGGCAATTAAGAAAGGCATGCAGAGAAAGTGGCTCTGCATTCCTCTGCCTACCAGTTCCCCACGAGGACCTGCTGGGAGCCAGGGGTCAGCACCCCAGTGGACGCAACGTCTGTTCACAGCAATAAAAGAGGGTTGCATGCCCTCTCCTCCTACATGCACATACACATTTTGATTTAGATTCCCATCTCCCAGAAAAGCAGCCTATGGAGGAAGGGAAAAATGAATAATATCCACGCTGCATATTATCAGTGATGTATTAACATGCTCAGTGTTGCAGTTTATCCATTAGATCTTCAGAGAGTCTCCACGAGAAATCAGAGACTGACATTAAACCCCACCACCCACAATTAACCCAAATGGGTACTCTACATAAATATTATCAACACTCCATATCCATGCTGAAGATTTTATTATTTATTTTAACCAAATGATCTTTTTATCCTAACTAAAAAAGGAAAACAACAGGTATAGCTATTATTCCTTAGTAGGACATCTAGAAAACAAGAAGTGGTAGAAGCAAAGTGAGTCACAGGAAACACCACACTCTCTACTGAATTTGCCATCCACAGCTTCTCAGGTACCCAAATCTGACAACCATAGCAAAGGGTATTGCCTTGGTGCTGCACGTCAACTCTGAGGATTCTCCCTGCTGAGAATCATTTCCCAGAGGTGCTGAGATCTAAGAGAAATCCTGGGGTGATGGTAATGAGATCATTAATCAGAGCCAAACTCCGCAAAGAGCAAATCAGGACACAACTCTCACTTCTTTCAAACAGCCAAAGTACAAGGCACAGATCTTATGCCAGGGTTATGCTTGCACCAGGCTGACAGGTAATAGCTGATCTGAGGCTGGACAGCTTCATCTGCTCAGTTGAAGCCTCACAGACTAACTCCATGCTAGTTTAAAAAATAAGTGTAGCATGAATCTGTACCAGAAGTCAATACATAATGGATCAATACTCCAAGCCATGTGGCTGAGACACATGTGGTTCTGCAATACAAGTCACAGACTCCAACTTGGTGTGCTGTCAAACCACAGCCCCAGAATTCAGGGTTTGCTGTGAACCATCAGCATTGTCTGCTTGTCAGATGGTGTTTGCTCCTGCCCTCGGCTCCTCTGCCCTGCTGGGCTTGCCAGACCTAGCAGAAGCACTCCCCAAACCCACAAACAGCCACTTACTTTTAGGCAGTACTGGTGAATAAGGGATGAGACAACAGGGATCTGGAGAACTCCTGGCACACGGGCAAACATTTTGCAAATAGGTATTGTGCATTCCAGCACTCCGCAGAGTTACACTGCAGCCTCCACTACCAGAAGAGCAGTTCCTGAAGGGACACATCCTCAGGGTGTGGATGGTCCAGTGGAATGCTGCCACAGCTCCAGGCTGCTACAGGCCATGCCTCACTCCTCCTAATCCAACAGCCATTTAAATTCAGCAAGCAACAGGAAAAACAGGCATGATTTAACAATAGATTTAAACAGCCAAATAGTAAAACAGAAATACCAGAGTAAAAGCACCAACATTGCTTCCACGACAGCTTTTTTTTAGACAACTTACGTATTCCCTTTTGACAGAAATTAAGCCACTTAAAGGCCAGCTATGATGCTAAATAAAACCCACCTTAATGCAAGTGAAATCTAACTAACTTGAGAGAACCAAATTAAACCACTTGGCTTCCAATCTACATCACAGCCACACAACACTGCAAGAGTTTTCAGATCAGTCCTGCAAACACATGGCAAATAAGCAGGGCACATATTACTTGTATGAAGGTCAGGATCAGAAGCCTGATTCCTCATTCCAGGAATAGCAGGACTATCTGGTGCCTATTCTGGTCAGCCCAGCTTGGATGCAGAAGAGAATACTTTTCCATGGTGACATGGACAGGAGTTTGCATCCCTCACGGTGGTAGTTCAGATCCTGCAAGCATAAACATTCTCTGCAGAACTAAAGGGAAACAAAGGCCAGTATCTGAGACATCTGTTCCATACAAGAGAATTCATTTTATAAATATTAACAGCTTTATCTTGGCCTCCCCTCAAAAATAAGGATGGCAAAAAGGTGAAGCACTACTGTCATCACTCCTTGGGCACTCACCAGTGAAGTGAACATTCACTTGATGCAAACTCCAAACCTTGCACTTCAGGCATACAGGTGTTAGCAACAACTCAAACAGAAATGCTTGCTCAATTTATTGTATCTTGCAGAGGACATGCACATTTCAACTCAATTTTGTACTAAAAGCTCCCATTCTTTTTTTAATTTGCATACCACACACCCATTTGTTGCTTTCACATATTCCACTGACTTTAAGTGCATTTCTCTGTACTCAAGGCACATTCATGATAAGAGGATGTGGAGTTTGGAAAAGAAAAGCATTCATCCCAAATTTAGAGAAAAATTAACATCAGAGAAGCTCCACCACATCGCACCGCTTGCCTATTCATCCAAAAAGAAAGTTTCAAAAACCAGTTTCCCTGAAATCATAAAAGGAGAGCAAATATTCTCCTTCACAATGAAGTCTGAAAACAATCTCACGTAGAAACACTTCACAGCCCTGCCTGGGAAGACAGAGGAAGTTACAAGAGGTGTACAGGAACACAATATATGTAAACTATGAGAAAACCAAAGGAGAAGAGCAAGAATGCCACTAAGAAAAACAAATAGAAACAGAGAGCCATCACCTACCCCCAAATAGGAACTCACAGGAAATAGGAGGCCAAATCCTGCCCTCACATTCTTAGGAAATCCAAAGTAAACTTTCCTTCCGTGTTTGAAGAAGTAATGGACATTGGAAAGGAACATGCATGCGTCTGTGGAGCAAACTTCCTGGCACAAGTTTCAATTCCAGCCTTCTGAGTGCAGAAGCTGGTGCTGCTCTGCTAGAGCAAAGCACCAGGAGAGCCACAGGACACAAGTGAAAGTGGTGACCAGCACCAGCTCCCTGTGCTGTGACACCAATCAAAATCTCCAGGGAAGGAAAAAGGCGCAGTAAACCCCAGCAAACAGCTCCCCACTGCTCACTCTGCAGCCAGCAAAATCATCATCTCACCCAGCTGAGCTCTGTGCTGAACAGAGCTGCTGTCTTTGCCATCATCCCCACAGAAGGAAAACAGTAAAAAAACCTCATCATACTTGCCTAAACAAAAAGTAATAAAAGTTTAACCATAAAATAGCAAGAATCCAGGTGAGGAAAGGAAGTTAGAGACATACTGTAACAAATCCAGCATTCAAGTGCTACAGGTTTAATATAATCTTTGCACAACAATTCTTCAGAGATGGATTTGACCTAATTTTTATTTAAAAGTGCACCTGAAATATTTATAAACAGCTCCTTGAAAAAACAGTTGAATGAAATTTAACTGTTTAGCCTCTACAATGATTTTGACTTGGCAGGTCAATTCTAACACTCACTGTTGTTTGAAGCTCCTTTTACGAGATCCTAGGGAAAGGGGATAGTTGGATCTGAGAAGATAAAACTTCTAGCAGCTGCCAGCCACCCCTCCCACACACCAACAGATTATACTGAGTCTGAAAAAATATACACACGGTGAGAATTAGCTGAGGGCCTCACCAGTTCTTAAATAAGAGAATATTTATCAGCCAAAGTAAATTCCACAACAAATAACTGGCTTCACAGTGGAGAGAAGGGGGAAGTAGGTCATACCAGATCTTAAAAAAATCCCTGGGCATGCTGTGATTGCACACAAGAACTTGATGAAAAACAGTTGCCTCACCATGTCTTTCACTACTTGGTTGAGTTTTTTTTTTAAAGTGAGTTTGATAAATTTCTGAAAGTGTTACTGAAGTAAGTCACAATGAAGCAAGTTAGTTTTAACTATGGAAAAGAGTCATCAACTTGTCAAATTGCAACTTAAAAGTCAAGCTCATCAGACACCCTATATTTCAAGTGATAAATTATCAATCATAACTCATCAAGTATCTATACATCAGTCATTTATTTAAAAAATTCTGAATAATTTCCCAGCACTGACTCGTACATCACATACTATAAAATTCAAAGTAACACCACAAATAGCTCTGACCTCCCAGAAGGTCCCAACACACAATGCGCTCTCACAACACTCAATCACTCCTGCTTTCTGTTATATTTATTCATAAATTATACAAATATGCAAGAAGACATGATGGGCCATTGAATATTTTAAATACTTTTTCAAATTCTACAAACAAAAGCAATTTTAAAAGCAGCAAAAAATATGAATAGAAAGCTGATGAATTAAACGAATTAAAATTAGAAGCCATTCATAAGGGTCCATTAAAAGCTAAACAAAATTACAATGTTCTAGACCCGAGGATCACATCTGCAAGTAAGGCTACAGCTCTTAACCTGAAATCACCGACTGCTATCGCTCTTAATGGCCCTTTAAAAGACAAACCATCCTACTACCGCAACAAACAGTTTGAAAACCATCTTTAAAAAAAAAAAAAAAAAAGGTAAGGGCATGTGAGAGCAGGCTGCTGCTCTCCAAATGAACAGCAGCATGGTGGCCAATGAAAATAACAGCGTCTGATACAGGACAGATCCCGTCTGGGCTCCTACACTTCCTCAGGGCTCTGCTGCCGCTGACGCCCAGGCACCGGTGTGACACCGGGAGCGGGCGGGGACCGCACTGAGGAGCGGCTCAGGACCAACTGCAGGAGCAACACGTTCCACCTGAGCCAAAGGGGGAGCAAAGGAAGCAGGAACCCACAGGAACCAAACGTGCTGGGAAGGCTCAGCCGCACGACCTAATAAGGCTGAAGAGTCAAGAATCGGCTCCAGGTGCACACAGAACAGTGCTGTCCCAAAGCCAGACCTTACTCAATGCTCTAACCATGCTATTTACAACTGATTTAAGTTCAACACCTCTGTACATTTTGTAAAAAGCACAGATACTTGTAGCTGGCGTGCATCACACAACACGGAGTGAAGCACTTCAGCGCCCTGTTACTGTAACTCGGAGAGTTTCAATGGCCCGAAAACATGCTCCCTATTAAAACTGTAGGCACTTCACATTGTCTAAAGCACAGTGCGAACAATAACAATCCAACATGCTTTCACCTCCTCTGTCAATCAAGCCAAGACAGCCAAGTCATGCAAACAGCCTGCTGATGAGAGCACCTCAATACACAGCTGCACTCAAGGAAAACGACGCCTTTCACAATGGAAACCTCACAGACTATTTCTCTGGCAGAGCACCGCAATGGGAACTCAAATTTGGAAGGTACAATATGAACAAAATCAGAAATCAACATGGCAGAACAAAATCACAAAAAGAAAGGAAAAGCAGAGCACCACATGCCTGCTTTAGAGTCAACTGATACCTCCAGGACAAACTTTCTGAACCCGCTAACTGAGAAACAGCAAGTTTGGGGGCTTTTTTGAGATTAAATTAACTACTGCATGTCAGACTCACCACCTCACAAAGACCTCCACAGTTTCTCAGAGCAAGGCAATCAGAGAGACCTGACAGCTAGAGCTTTCAAAAACCCGCACCATTCCCACACTGAGCACAAAGCCAATTCCTTTCTGATGACAACAGTCACCGAGAGATCAACATCTCAGGGAGGGAGTTGTTCTCACAGCATCTTTAGTTTCAGCCGCTTCCTTTCTCGCTCCCTAATCCTAAATCATTTCTACTCCCGTGGAGAACACAGGTAAACCTCCACCCAAACCACAGAAAACCATCTGCCCCAAACCACAGCCAGAGTGTTTCTGGCTGGCTGTGCATCTCCAAAAGGTTCTCTGTACACCAGCAACAACAACAAAAAAGCACAAAACAACAAAGATTCAGGTTGCTGCCACATCCCCGAAACATGTCTTCCGGCTCCAATTAAACGCTTGAAAGAGGAATTTTAAAATCCACAAGCTTTTGAACGGGGACAGAAGGGACCACATCGGGGAAGAGAGGGGATGCAACCAGCCGATATCCTGGCAACAGTGAAAAAAATCAACAAGTCGGCGCAGCCCAGCGCGGAGCAGGAGCCGCGGTGAAAGGTGCGGACGTACCTTGTGGAGGTGCCTTTCCTGACATCGCAGATGCTGCATTTGAAGGCTTCGGCGCTGTTCCTGAAGGTGCACACGCTACAATCCCAAAAGCCTTCGTCGGCTGCAGGTTTGGCTTGCCTTTTCGGCCTTGAGGAGGGGGAGGGAGAGGGAGAGGGGAAGCGTGTGTGTGTACGTGTGTGTTTGGGGAGGAGGAGAGAGGCGGCGGGAGGAGGAGAGAGAGAGGAGGAGGAGGAGGAGAGAAAGAAAACACACACATGAGAAACCATGTTACAGAGCCCCGAAACCCAGCGCCTGCTCGCACCGCCGCTCTCCCGCGGGGCCGGGAGCAGCTCACAAACCCAGACCGGGGCCGGGCCCGGAGAGGTGCGGGGGGCGCCGAGCTCCGCCC
>VXBQ01010110.1:247506-281351 GCA_013400175.1 Phainopepla nitens
GCGCCGCGGCCCCTCCGCGCCGGGAGGGTTCGGGCTCCGCGCAGCCCGCGGGTGGCCCCTTCCCTTCCCGTCCCTGCCCCCTCGGAGGGTTCGTCGCCCGCCTGTCCCCCGGGGAGCGGGGCCGCTGCGGGCGGGACGGCGGCGCACGGGGGACGGCAGGCCCGCTCCGTGAGGGGAAGGGCGGCCAGAGCCGGCTCGCCCGCCCGCCGGCTGCGCCGGGAGGACNCTCGCCCGCCCGCTGGCTGCGCTGGGAGTACCGGAGGGGCTGGGCGGCCGGCGGCAAGCCCTGCTGCGTGCCCTGACCTCGGGGACGGGCTCCCGGTGCCCTCACGGGTGCCTCGGCTGCCGCCTCTGTGAGCTGGCTTCAGGCTCGGGGTCAGGGCAGCGGCCCGCCCAGAGGCCGAGGTGTTTCGACAGCGCTGCTGAAGTGCTGCTTCCAGAAATGTTCCCATCAATCCCTCAGTGATGTGTCGACTCCACCAAGCACGAGCCGTGGTTCTGCAGAACTCCTGAGGTGGCGAAACGTGGCGTTCCCCAAAAAGTGGTGTTCTCAAAAAGTGGCATTTCCCAAAAAGCAGCAGTCCTGCCCTGAGATTCCCCACGGCTCCCCGGGGCCTGTGGAAGCGCTGGCAGGGCGGGCTGGCATGGTGACACGCCAAGCAGGAGCTGTCACTGTCTTTGCTGAGCCCCCTTCACATGGGGCTGTTTCCTCTGCAGCAGCCAGAGGGGACAGGAGCCATGAGCAGCTGAGGAAGGATGGCACAAAGGGCGATGAGTGAAGGCACAAAAGAAGTTGGTACAGCCACACGTCTTGCAGTGCAGACATTCTTTCACTCTGCTCTTCCACTGTGCTTTTCACTGTGCTTTCCCACTTTCTCAGTGGTGACTAAGCCAAGCAAACATCTCCCATCAGTGAACAGCAAACTTCATCCCCAGGGCAGACAGCACGGGGCTGTACCTGAGAGAGTGGTGAATGGGGCTGCAGGGAGAGCTTGGAGACAGCCTGAGCAAAGTTAATTTGTGGCTGAGTACAAGGGGGGGAAAAAAAGAAAATTATTGCTTAAAAGCAAACCAATGTAAGTGGCTTAAAGCAGCATAGGCACCTACATGGCTGGAGGCAACATAACCATGTCCTGTGCATTAAAGCTTTAGGAACCTGGGCTCACTAGCCACAGAGGGTTTTTCCCTCCACTGATGCCCATTTTAACAGTCAAATCCTGCTGACAGAGTCACCTCCTGTATTTAAGAGCTTCCTGTAATCCTACCCAGCACCCCCATTCCCACCCAGGTAATTTAACCCTTGCTGGCACCTCCACCAACCACTTTAATTTCCAGACAGACTTCCCGTGACTTTTTTCTTCACCACACAAGTTCCTGAACAATACAGCAAGATGCAGACATACTCCAAGGGCAGAGTTAAGGCTGCACAATTATCACATGTAGGAAGTGTCATTTTCCCATTGCATCTGCTGTTTTCCAAACATTTTTGCTCTTTTAGATTATAGCTGTAGCGTTTGCTTTGGGAATGTGTGTGGGAACAGGAACTCAGCAGTGCTTGTGGGGTCTGGTAAGCAGAGACCTGGTGTGCAATCACTACCAGACCTTCGTGACAATGGAGAGTGTGGGGACAAGAATGGCACCATTCTTGGGGACAAGGTCAGTGGAGAACCTGAGAAGCACAAAAAGACAGAAAGCACTGAAATTTTGACTCAACAGGAGACTTAGGTATGGTTCAACTCCCATTTTCTGCCACAGGTGTTTCCCTTAGCTCCACAGTGTTGTGTTAAGCAGAGTGACAGCCACCACAGGCATACAGTAAGTTTTTCTGGAAACAGCAGGGAGCTGTGGCCCATTTTTAGAAAGCAGTTTATCTCCTCAAAAAAGTTTCAGGGTTGCTGTTTTCATAGCAAAAGTAGTTTTCTTTCCAAAAACCTACTACATCCTTCGTTATCAATTCCCCTGGAAACCTTCCTTCCTTGACAAATAACACTTTCAACGTCACGTGTTAAAAACTTGGCAAGCCAAGCACAGCATGACTTCATTCGATCCCGTGCATCCATCAGGAGGTGATCATTCCCAGTTTGTTAAACACCCTTCAAGGCACAGTTTGGGGTCTTTTCCTTCGTGGAGGGTTCCAGAGGAATGCCATGGCCACTGGTGGGCTGGTCCAGCCAGAGCTTTTGGGATGCTGTGTCCTGCAGGCAGCACTTCCCTGTTGACCTCTCCAGACACCAACACACCACGACAGGAACCACTGGCAGAAGTCAGGGCTGAAAATGCAGTCAAACTAAAGGGCAGGTGCCTTGTTGGGGGTACTTCTTTCACACTCTGGTGTTAGCATAGTGAGATATCCTGCCAGCCTCAAAATTCACTGAGGTGGCACAAGTAGTGCACCCCTCTGAGCATTTGAAGATTTTTTTAATGCAGTTTGGGCTCTCATGTCCTCGCAAGGCAGCCTTGGGCAAGTTGTTTAACACTTCTCCTTAACTCCAGTAGTCTGGATTTCAAAACTGTAAGGAGTGAATTTTCTAGGCTCCCACACGGCACAAGTTTTCAAACCAAGCTCATTCCAGCTAAATGGTTTGAACTTCACAGTGATGTTCAGCAGGTGCTAAATTCACCTGAAGGAATTCCCACACTTGCCTCCAGAAGATGCCACTTTCCCATTGATGCCAAGTGTGTGCTTGTTCGAGAGCACTCTCATCTGCAAGAGGCGCCTGTTAACCCACTTCTTTCCACCCTTCCCTCACCACGTGGATATTTAATGACAAGAACCTTGTGAAGAGACGCTGGCTGCAGGTGTTTCCAGGGCACAAGAGACACAGCAGTGGGGAAGGCAGGTTCACAACACAGGCCACAAACCTCTGGGGCCAACCTGGCAGCCACAGCCCATGCTGGCAGGTCCAGAGCAAACTGCTTCAGAACAGGAGATGTTGGGATGAGACAGATGGAGCATCATTCCCCCTCAGCAGCTCGGCATCGCCCTCACCCCAGCGGCATCGCAGCCACTCCTGCTTCCCTGCTTCAGCCCTGAAAACAGGCAACAGTCCAAACCCACAGTGTGGCAGTCCCTACCCTCCCCAGATCAGCTGTCCAGAGATGCTCCAAGATGTGCTGCCCAGATAAACCCCCCGTTAGCAGCTTCTTCAGCACAGTGAGACTTCCAAAACCAAGAGCGCAGGGGTAATTCCCTGCACCTGGACCACCGGTATAAAATGATTTAAAAATAAATGGGGACGCTGCACCCAGCCAAAGTCACTATTTGTGCATAGGATTCAATGCCAAATATCAATATTAACTTGAGCTTCTCAGCCCCCGTGGTCACTGTGGTAAATACACATTTTTGTAATTTTGCATCAGACATGCATAACTTCTCAGAAGTGACTGCTGCCCTGAACAGCCTGAAGTCTAACCACTAGTAAATTACTTTTCTGTGGATTTAATAAGGAATTTGTTACATAGGAGTTGGAATCAGGCTCAGGACACAGATCTCTCTATTAGTTTAGCCAGACCTAAGAGAATCAGAAGTGATGCTGCCGCTCTCCGGGGCAGGGAAGTTGCGTATCACCACACAATTAGCACCTTTTAGTAGAAGTGGGTAGAAAGGGAAATTAGCAGTCGAGGGTAGAAATGGTGAACCAGCTAGCTACACAAGGGTGCTTTAACAGCCAGAATCCATTTTGCTGTGTACTCCTGACCACGGTCAAATGTGTTTAGCCTCCACAGGTTTCTAGCATGAGGAGAAACTGTCCAGGGGTGGAAGAACGAGGCTGTGTGAAAGCCAGCAGACTTCACACAAAGCAGCATAACGTTTACTGTACGTAAGAGCATCCTTGGCAAGGCAGGCAGGAGCCTGTGCTCAGAAGCCTGGAAGTCTTCACCACAAAATAAAATACCAAACCAGAAAACAAGCACTGCCCAGAGGCACTGTTGGCCAACAAACTGCACCCCCTCTTGCTCTCAAAGCACAGCATTAACTGCCATCAGCTTAGGGTTTCAATGCCAGAGAGAAGTCGGGAGGAAACTACTCCTGGAAATCTCACTTAGAACTTGACAACATCTTTGAATATGTGGCCCAGGCTGAGTTCTTAAGCTTTTTGGGGAAAGCATTGTGCTAGGGATTGTGTAAACACAGAGCTGGCTGATGGATGGCCCTGGTGCAACACAGAGATGTGTGCACACTCCAGAAAAACTTACTGGATTTACAACCACTTTGGCTTAATACAGGGACACTCAGAGACTTTACTGATAATTGTGGGCACTGAGAAATGATAAGCAGAAGTTACCACACAGTGTTCCATTTTCAAGACTTCAGGAATGAGTTGGATGCAAGGTCAGATTTTTAGTTGTGCTGGGAGCACAAGCATAGCGAAGTGGGCAAAGGATGAAGCAAGGAGGAGCTGGAGAGGTAAGTGGTAGAGGTCCTCATAAAACTGCCTGGGGATGAACAGTACTTGATATTTCGGTTAGTGACTCCATTAGGAAAAGGAGGGATTGTGCTTATAACCTTGATGAGAAGCAGAATGTCACTGGAAGAAGAGAACAGCTTTGAGAGAGGAAAATGGAAATGGGGTGAAATACACTGTTACTGACTTTGTCAGCTGGCTGCTTGTAATCAGCCTTTCTCACTTGGAGCAGAAGCTCATTGGTGTGGCACACAGGAGGGATGAGACCTGTCTCAGGTGTGTGAGTGCCACTGGTGTGACCTAGCTCCTGGAAAGGCCAAAGTCAAGCAGAGGTGTCAGAAGTACCAATGGATAGAGACAGGGAAGCATTTAACACCACTGAAGAGCGCACAGGCAAGGTCTTGTTGGAATTCCCCAGACAATTCTCTGGACAAAAATGCATTCAGGCAGGGACAAGCATGGAGAAGAGTTTATAGGATGGTCAGGGGAATGGAAAACCTATTTTATGAAAGGAGTTTCTACAAATTCAACTTTCTCAGCCTGGGGAAAAAAAGGAGGAGATATGACCACTGTAAAATACACTGGGGAAGGAGGCAGCACATCGCAGCAATGGACGAGCTCTTAGACAAGAATGAAGAGCGCAACTGATCCATGCTGGACATGTGGGATGGAAACTAGACATCTGTTTCTAACCTTCAGAGGAACATGGAACAGAAACAGCTTTGCAGTGGGAGGAGCAGAGGCACTCAATGTAAAGATGGACCTTGATCACTCGCAGAAGGAATCACCCAGCCAGCAGCTCACAGTCCCTCTGCCCCCGGGGTCAGACCCCGATGCTGTCAGCGGAGTCCCTTCTCACCCACCCACACCAAAGAATCTCATCTGGCTTGTTCCCAGCCAACAGATTTCAGTAGATGTTCTCTCGAGGGAAGGGAAGATGTACAGGGAGAAGAAAACTCTTCATCTGGCTTTTGTGCCTAGAAATGGATTTCTCAAACATCCTCGGGTCTCTGATTCGCTTCTAAATTTGGTATGTTGGTTTTTTCCTCCCAGAAAACTTAAAACTTCCTGTATTCAGCAAAATAAGAGTATTTTTAAAGTTTTCTTTCTTTTTTTTTATACCTATTTTTAGATAGTCTTTCATGGTTTCTTTGGAAAAAAGTTGTAGAACTGAATTAGCAAGTGATCAAATGCCGACTATCAGGAACTTCAAACAGCAAGCCAAAAACTTTCTATCAGAAACAGCCTGCCGAAGAGCAACGTAGGAGAAAAAGGATCTGAAAGATGAGGAGCAATATGCAAGCAACAGCCAGTGCCAGGAATCTCCAGGGTCTGTAAACCCTTAAAATGCCAGACAGACTGGAGTGAAAAACAGCCTGAAAGGTAGAGAGGCATAAAACACTCTGCATGCAACAGCGTTAAATATAAAACTCGGCTGAGTAGTAAAGAAAGCCAACAAAAACTAGAGGCTCCAGCTAAGCATCCTGCATGCTGTTCTCTGCAGATAGCAAAGGCTGTGCAATTTAAATCTGTAATCCCTTCCCAAGCAAAGAGGCTTTTGCAACAGCGCAATCTGGATGTCACCAGCATATGAATAGGCATCTTGGGACTGATCTGGAGAGCAGAGGTCAAAGTTTAGTGATGTATGTACTTGTCTCCCTAATGGGTCTTATTGATTATTATCCATAGAAACAAGCAACATCTCCAAATCTACCTCCGCCTTCAGGCTAGATGCTGGCAACCAGGAAAAAGCACCTTGATCCCTTAGGTCCACGCTGTTTGTAGAACACTGAAGCCTGTGATAAGGAAACACACAAAGTTGCTGGACAGACTGGTAAAGCCCAGCATAATTTTGAGCAGATCTGTGTAACATCTGCATAGCAATGATACGTGGGAGCACAGTGTGAAAAAATAACTCCTGATAAAATACATTAAAAAATGTTAGGATAACATGAGTGAGGGAAGAGGAAATCAACATTGCAATTCAATTCACCTAAGTGAATTATACAGCATTGTGGAAGGAGCTGAAAAGCCCCAGTACAGGTAAAGTCAAATTCACACTTTTCCAAATGCTGGTATTCCAGCCAGGCATTTTAAATACTGTAGTGAAATTGTCCTGTCTGTGATACAAAGTGCTGGCAGTCCATTGCTATCTCCACAGCACAAACACCATTTTGTTAAAGCATCTTCAACAGGAGAGAAAAAAATGGGAAAAGCACAGGAAGATGGGACCAAAAGTACCAATGCTGTGTGTTCCTGCCACGGTGAGCACTGCAGTGGCAGCCAGCCAGCACGGTGGTGTGAGCAAAGCCAGCTCAGGTAGGGCACTGGGAACGCCCTTGGGTGGAGCTAAGCCAATAAATAAGCAAGGTAAGGGTGATTATCAGACCTCCTCAAACTTCCTGAGTTTGCAAGGTAGAGCCAGAGAAAGCAGACTCACTCTGGAGATTTTGTACTCCTGTTTCTAGCTGCTGCCAGGAACTGGAAGTGGGGAAAAAAAACCCCAGTCAGCTCTGTCTACAGTATTTCAGAATCTCAGAAGCCATCCCGTTTGGGTTCCAGTTCAGGAACCAGCTCAGGCAGCAGAGATGTCCTGGCTCTCTATGGAGATGTTTGTCCACCTCCATAAGCAAACACGAGGTCACTAAGGCTGGTGCTGCTGATGTGCAGCCTGAGATCTGGCTGTCTGCTCTGGCCAGCCTCATCCTCACCCATCTCTCAGCTTGCAGGCTGAAAAGGGGCAGAGGAGTTTGGCTGGACTCCCCTGGACAGCAACAGCCATTTCCCACCAGAGACTCCTGCTCCTGGCTCTGTGGGATGTGCAGTTTGCTAACAGGATTTGCATAAACCTGGTTACCTACCTGCACAGCCTCACTTTGGGAACAATGGCTCTGCACTCCTGAAAAAGCAGAGAAGCTTGGGAGTATAAAGCAAAGTATGGAGTGCCATGGATATTGAGGCCACAGCACAAAGCAGAGCAGCAGCAGCTGTGGTACTCCAGTGGAACTGTAACAACACGATCCCAGCCCCTGTCAGCAATGATGTTGTTCAGTCCACATCTAAGTCACACAACAGCAACAAGTCTGCTGCACACTCAATTTTCTGCCAGGTACAGCAGATCTGGCTTGCTCTGGGCCGTGGGAAGGCACCAGAGATGCTGTGCTCTGTGCAGCTGACATTGGGATCACCAGCATCTGGGGGAGTGCAGCTACTCAGGACTCACCTAAACAACAACAAAAAAGTCTCTTTTCTCCTAGAGTACAGCTGATTTCCCTTCCTCCCATTCTCTTAGCAGATGTCAGAAAAAAGCATGAATGGCTGTAGCTCCGTGCTCAGCTCACAGCTTTCCCACTTGCTGCAGAGCTGGCCTTCTACTTCTGAACCCAGTTCTGGAAGGTGTTGCTTTTGCAAAAGAAAAACAGAGAGAAAGGAGAAAAAAACCCTTTAAATACTTTATAGTAAACTCCTTCAAAAGAAAACTTGCTTCAAGCCAAAAGACATTCGCCAAGTTTCAACTAAATGTGGATTTTCATGACTCTGTAATAAACACCTCAATATGGGGGTTTCAAAATGAGAATGCTGAGACAACTTTGCTCCAAGCAGCTCAAAAAAGTTATACATAACTTTTTTTTTTTTTTAAGAGAAATCCAGCTACCCCAAGGGAACATTTTATGGTGTTTCAGTTACATATACATATAGAAAAAAAAACCCCAAGCAAACACAGAAGAAACCAAAATGAAAATCTGTGGATTTGTGAGCTGCCCATCATTCCCGTCAGGCAGGAGCAGGACTCTCTCCAGAACCAGATCATAGATCTGGATGCTACTGCAGCAGATTAACCTGAGAGCATTTCGAGAAGGAAGGGAAGATTTCCAGGTGAGAGAAGGGGTTCACTGCAGAAATGCTCTTACAGCACCTACCTGGCCCTTTTACCTCGCCCAGACTCCAGCCAGGGTTGCCACGGTCTCTGTGACTCTGAGCCCATTCAGAGTGGTGCTCCAGGTTGTAGCCACTAAGGTTGTAGGTGTCAGAGGGGATCCAGCAGTGCTCTCTAGTGACAGGTAAGGATGGAGTGAACCATTGAACGTTCCTGGGGCTGGAAGAGTCTCAGTTCCTGACCACTCAGATGCTGAATGGCTTTTCCTGGTGCATAAAGTGGGATCCCAGGGAAACAGAGCTCTGGGTGCGAGGGGCGAGCACATCCATCTCTACTCAGGGCCAAGCCTGGCTGTTTTGCAGACAGGCATTGATTTGTTTTGGAATGCACAAAAATGCCCTCAAATCCAATTTAGGCATTAAAGAGAAAAAGCCCCATGAGTGCCTTATGGCAGCTTTGCAGCCCCAAAGGCACCGACAGCTCCTGAAGGGACAGGGGTGCTGATCAAACCAAGCATCCTGGGGCTGCCAAGCACAGCCTCCCTGCAGAGAGGAGCAGTGGGACTCTGCTGCCAGGGGACCCATGGCCTTGGGCTGGTTTTAATTCTTGCCAGCTCCCTCGTGCTGTCACACAGAGGATGGATTGGGAAAGCTGCAGTGGGAGCACAGTCTGCATTTCTGCAGGGAAGAGACTGTAGTTAGGACTGTAGCCATGAGTTAGCTAAACTTGTCCAAATGAAGGGGGGAAAAAGCTACTTGTGTTGTTTCCCCAGCCTCACAGCAATATACTTCCCTAGGATCAATTCATAACAGGTTGTTGTGTTCAGAGCTAAAATTAATCTTACACCAGGAGAATGAATTAAAACAATGAAGAGCTTCCTGCATTCATTGCTAAAAAAATTAATCCTCTGAGAGCTTCCTTTTCTACTTTCCAACTGGCCACCTTGCTTTCATTCAAGGAAAGCCTGAGTAAAAAAAATGTAAAACTGCTTCCAGGTGGTTTTGGTTAAAGCAAACAAAGAGCTGTGAATTGTGTCAGAGCCTGGTTTCAAGGCATGGCAGAAGGTGGAGGGTTAGCCAGAAAGAGAGAACCACCACTGCTGAGATACAGCCACTGGCCTAATTAGGTGGAATAGCTATTAGTGATTCCACCTAATTAGATAATTAGATTAATTATCTAATTAACTGAGATTGTTGTTAGACAAAGGCAGGTAGAGCTTCAGAGGTGATAAGGAAGACATCAGGGCAAGGTTACTCTGATTTATATTGATTTCTTTAACAGTTCAAGAACTCCCCTGGTTCCCACATTTATTTACCCAAGTCTCGCTCCTCTAGGGTTGTTTTAAAGTGATTAAAGCAAGGAAGGGGGAGGATGTTCTTTTTAAAACAAAGAGAACGAAAAAAATGGATATTTCACTGCAAGTTTCCCCCGTACTACCGAAAATCTGGGATTTGGCAGAGCAGAGAAACCAAATGGAGCAAGGGAACGAGAACTACCTGTGCCCCCCCCTACTTCTTGTGCTTGGATCTTGCTGTGCATCCTCCCCACAGACCTTTTTGGCTACACGGCGTGTTTGTCTTCGGGGAGAGAGACAACACGGGAGCTAATGATGCACCAACACCGAGCGGGAGCTGCGGCTGGCAGCTTTTCCTGCGTGGCTCGCTCCGTGCTGGCAGGCCTGGTGGGAACCACAAGCCAATTAAGGAGGCCTCGTTGCGGTGGATGTGGCGTAAAAGGAGCATTAGAACATCCTGCCCCAGAGAGCCGGCAGGCCCGGGTACCCAAGGGCGAGCGCGAGGCAGGTTTGCAAGTTTAATAAGGCAAGTCCTCCCCGCTCAGGCGTGAAGATAATATTATGCCAGGCAGGCCCGGGAGGAGGAGGCAGAGCCGCAGCCTGCGGCTTCCACAGTTTCAGCCACCTGCTTTGGATTTCACCACCAGGGACTCGGCCCCACAGTGCAGCCCAAATTTTAGGAGGCGCAACTGAATCCACCCTGTCCTTCCCGTCCTACATCTATTGTTAGATGCATCAAGGAATTTGACCCACTTTGGGAGTTTCTGGTGGTTTTTCACATTCCATTTGTCCTTTCTGACTAACATTTCGCACTCGTGTGTCACAGCCCTGGCTCTGCTCCCTGTGGTGGATGCTCAGATTGCTGGAAAAAGATCCAGCTGCTGTATCCCACTGTGTTTAGAGCTTCTAAGCTCTGAGGGGATCCAGGACACTACCCACACTGGGTTTTGAGGCATCCTCCTTTCCTGCTGAGCTTCCCTCCTCCAGCTGGCTGCTTGAATTCAGACCTTACAGGCTTTGCACACTTGCTCACACCAAAACCACAAGTCATAATCCTTGCAGAGGCCCATAACAAATGCAGTCCCAGGTGGGCTTTCCCCTGGGTTTTGGAGCTTGGCTGGTCCCTGCTCATGCTGCAGAGCACAGCAGCATTTAGTGATCTGGTGAGCAGGATGTCCTCAGCACAAGGGCCCTTTGGCTCAGCTCCCTGCAGGAATCCTCACAAATCAGCCATATGGCAGAAGAAAAAGGTTTACACACCTTGACAAGAGCTCAGAGGTGACAGAGAGTTTATCTCCTCTGGCTCTGGTTGATCTCACAGATGCACCAGTCCCTTCCCACAACAAATGCCTCCCCATCTCTTTCCCTGACTCCTGCTGCACACCTCTAAGTTTTCTCTTTTGTATGCCTTCCTATCACTTGACTTCTTCATTCAGTGTTAATACCTGTGTATAATAATAGCTTAATAACTTTATAATAGCTTCAGCCTGTCTCCTGGGAGGTACAGAAATAAGCCTGTCTTTCCTGGCTGCAGACACTATGTTAACAGGTCCATTATTGGTCACACCAGGACCATTAGAGCTCTCAGCACCCATTGCCCCTGCTCCAGTGCACGTGCCATGGCATCCTTTTTGGCAGGATGCTCTCCCAGGCCACAGCAGCATCCCATGGAAAAGCTGCAGGGTGTCACTGCCACAGCAGTGCCCCGGGTATCTCATGGGGCTGGGCAGGCTGTGCCCTGCCAGGTGTGGTACGTGGGGCTCCCATTCCCTCTTCCTGCACCCCAAAGAGCCGCAGAGGCCACAGCCACCATCTCAAGCAGAACTTGCTGTTTCCTGACAAAACAGGCACGTCTCCACGGGAGCTAAAGGGTTGCAAGCAGAGACCAGCCACATCCCTGTGAGCCGTCGGCCATCTGGTAAGAGTATTGGAGCAAGGGACTTTCAAAGCCAACAGACACTTATTTTGCAGAGTTTTTCCACAGTAGAGAAAAATCACAAAAATTTCTATTTTGTTGTGTCATAATCCTGGTAGCTAAGAGAGATTTTTATCAGTTTCAACAAACTCTGAAACCCATTGCAGACCTTGGGGAAGGAGCACTCTTCAGGGAAAAGACAGGTCCCCAGGAATCCTAGAGAGTCATGTCCCCTCTGGAAAAACTTTCCCCAATGGTTTGGGTCTTCTTGGAAATCTGTGACCAGTGTGCCAAGGCTGTCCCCCATTATCCAGCTGGACAGAAGGAGACCACAGGCTGAGAGAAATTAATTTAAAGCAGATTTTCAATCCCTATTGCAAGATCTGGCTGGCCTGCTACTGTTTTCACCTAGTTCAACAAGTTGCAGGAATCAGGCTGCAAGAAATCAGGCAATAAAGCTGGAGGCTGATCATGCACAGAATCCAGCAGCATTAATGTGCTGATCACATTTGGTGCTGAAGGGCCCAGGTGGGCAGTTATTTCATTTTTGGGGACTTGGAAACAGACCAGCACATCCCACTGGCATCCCCAGAACTCACGCCCCCAGAGAACAGTGAATCAGGGAATGGTGCACAGGCAGTGCATTGACACTCCTCAGCATAAATATCAATTTTCACACTGTGGCCAGGTTCTGTAAGTGTGGGGAATTGGTGTGGCAACGGGATTTTAACGAGGTCTGGCTGCGATTAATCCCTTTCTAGGCAGCTCCTCCAAAGAATCGATTCCTCGCTCAGGAATTACGAGGCTAAAGCGAACTGTAAAGGACCACAGTGAACAAACAGATGAAACCATCCAGGGATGGAAAACAAAGGTACTCGCTGGAAATTATTAAAACAGCACAAAAACATGGAACTTACCCAAAATGGAAGGTACTTTGGAATGAGTAAGACATATCATATTGCAATTAATGCAGTACAGGACACGGGAGCAAGACAGAGCCTACCTATGAAAGAGCATTCCAGTACTGGAGCAAAAGCTGTGGCCAAGCTTGGCAAGTGTGCTGGGGGACACCCATCCCGGGCTGGGGCAGATAGGAAGCAGCAGCAACCCCGACAGGGCGAGATAAAGCAGAACTCCGCAAATAAACTGAAATCAGCCACTGAGGTTCCGGCTCTTACATCATCCACCCGCCTGCTTTTACCCCTGCGGCAGAGAAGATTCCCTGCCCCGAGGGCAGCCTGGCTGCTGCCGGGGTACGCTGGGAAAAGGGAGAGCGAGTCTGCTTCGCAGGGGAAGCAAACGCCTTCCCGCAGCCCATCTCCATCGCTCTTTATCTGCCCGCAGCTGCTCGCAATCTGGCCCCGCAGATAAGGAAGGCAGCGCTCCCCATCCTTCCCGTTCCTCCAGCCGGTGAGGTCTGGCAGCTCCGCGATTTTGGAGCCGGGGACGGCAGCGCCACGTGGCAGGAGAGAGCGTGGCCAAGTCCCAGGGCTTTGGCTGGAAGGTGCCCCGGAGTGGCAGCTGTCCATGGGCATGGCAGGCGGGCTCCACACACATCTGCTCCAACCCGCAGCCCTCCTGCACTTCAGGAGGGTGCTGAGGGCAGGGGCTGCTCTGGATCCCTTCCAGACCCATCCCTCCCTTCCCTCCTTTTTGCCATCCCCCTTCCCAGCTGTGGCAGTAGCTCGGTACCCTTCTTTCTTCCAGCTGTGTCAAGTGCATCCACTGTAAAAGGGCCAAATTCATCCCCGGTGTCCACGCAGAGGCTTAACTGGAGGGACGCTGGGGATGGATTTAGCCCATTACACAGCGTGTTAATCATATTACTGCAGAAATCTGACGCAGTTCCCAAAGCACAAGCCGATGAATCCTCCTGGAGCCCAACAGGCCTCAGAGCCTCGTTCCAGCATGCCAGAGGTTCTTTTATTCATTAATCATATTTGCTTAATAACCTTGTATCTCTCCAGCGGAGGGAACTGCCAGGCTCACATAAGGTAATTGTGGGATGGCTCTTCTGGAGAGCTGGAAGTACTGGTATTTTCAGCTGGTGTGTGTGGCACAGCCCTGGGGTAATTTCCCTCCTCATCCTCAACCACAAGGGCACGGGGAGGGATGCGAAGCCCTGCAGATGCTTCACAGCCTTCTGTTGGTGCTTCTCCCTCAGTCTGGCAGCAAAGTTTACAACAGCAAATTTATGATATTCTGGGTCTGAGCTGCCTCTTGATTGACAAGCCTCCGCCAAGCAGCAGCAGCACGTTTAGTGCAGGTAATTACTGATGATGTCAAGGAAAAAATTGCAGAGAAGATCCTGTTCGCAGCCTGTTAATTGTAACTGTTCCTCTTGCTAAAAGTTTTGATAGGTGTAATCCATCAAATATGCTTTATGCAACTTTGCAGTGCTTGACTAAAGGCCGATTTTATTGCTTTAGCAATCAGTGAGGGCTGCACTGTTGGAAGCAGAAGATCCCATTGGTGTTTCCCCATCTCCTTCATCAGCACCCAGTGGAGGAGAGGAAGGTGCTGATTCCAGAGCCTGTTTCTCTCTGCTGCTCACTTGCTCCATGAGGTGTCTGCTGCTGTCATCCCAGGAGCATTTTTTAGCTCTTGTAGTCTATTAAAACCTGAGATTAGTGCTTATGTTGTTCCAGCATGTGGTCTCACTTTGTAGTTGAGTTTCAGGAACTGCCCTTTTATTAGGCTTGCTGAGAATCAAGCTTTTTAAATATCCTTTGATTATATCACTGGAAATCCTTAACTGGCACGTATTCCAAAGCCTGTGCTGTTTGTATGTGGTTTGTTTATCAATCATTATTCTCCATCCCTCAACACACTTGTTTCCACACAACATTTCCTGGGTGTCAGTCCCACAGCAACACAGAGTGACACCCCACTACAATCCCCAATCCCCAACACATTTTTTTCCCCGCTGTTGTTCAGGGAAAGGATTCCCAGCTGGCAGATTCTGGGGCTGGAGCATGGAAGGAGTGGTATATTTGATGGCTCATTCCCGTTCAGTGTTGCTCACCTCACCCACAACTCAGCTCCACCCCAGCAGATGATGCACCATCCCTCAAAGGGCCAGGGGCTCGTAGGGGACAGGCACTGCCCACAGGGAGCATCTGGTGGCTGCTGCTTCCTCCTCTTCCTCCTCTTCCTCCTCTTCCTCCTCTTCCTCCTCCCAGAGGAGGAGCAGTTTCCCATCAGCAGTCTCATGGATGCTGTTAAACTACAGCCTGGGCCAGTTTTCAATGAAGCCCAGATGGGCCCTCTCCTTCTTCCAAGGGGTGGTAAATCCCCTTCAAATCCCACCGACCTCGGAGGTGTTGGGGAAGGCCCTGAGCCTGGCAAGGTGCAGCTTTTACCTGGCGCTCCCTGTGCTGCCAGCTGCTCGTTAATCCCTGCCTTCCTTCCCAGTTTCCAGCTGGAAAAATGCGAGAGGACAGACACCCAGGGACACCCGGGCAGCACACGTGAGGGGCTCTGCTCCTCCTCCTGGGCTCATCCCACCGGAGCAGCACATCCCTCTCCAGCGCGGAGCAGAAGTGACGCTGACGGAGTACGACGGGAATGTCAATGCTCTTCCCATCAACAGCACGGGGAAAACAGGGAAAGCATATGTGCCTGGAGCTGTGTCACTCTTCTTCCTGAAATGCACCACCCCGGTCCCCATTCTGGAATTAGAAAATCAGGGACCTGCTGGCACATGCGTATGGTGGGAAAGAAGTTGGAAAATTCAATTTAAATGCTTTTAAAAAGCGAAGGGAAAGCCAACACCCTCCCAAGACAAGGAGAGTAAAAATCGCTTCAGCTACTGGGAACAGCCACAAATACAGGCTGGTTCTGGCAGAGTGATGGTATTGTTTAATAACATTGCTGGAAAGCTGATTGCATGGTTTAAAAGCAACCTTAATAAGAAGTAACTATGAAAATGTTAGTTTTGTAGTTACAAGATTCGGAGGAAGCAGACTAGTCTGTGCTGTTTGTTAATGGCTGAATCAATGTATTAGAGCAGGAATCCGCACTTGGTCTCACTGTATAAACCTGTTCAATATTTCAGCAGCGAGATATTTTTGCCTTGGTTCTCACAGAGAAAAATACACTCATTTATTTCCCCGAAATACCATATTATGATGGATGCAACTGCCAAGTTATAGCTAATGGATGTTACATGATGGAAAACATCATTATTTAGGTGTGGGAAATTGTTCTTTAGGAATCTGGTGTCTGTAGCAAACCTGTACTCCTTGAACCTCAATTCCACAATGCATTTCAGATGTGGATTTTAAGTGACTGTTTCTAATTAGTGTATCACAGAGCCCTGTCAAAATACCTTTTGGTGAATGGCAATAACGTGTGCACAGGATTTTAACTGGCTTCTAGAGAGCAGCTGTGGAACTCCATGCTTGGCTGAGCAGCAAGAGCACAAAGGTGGTGACCATCCCCAGCACTCCTGGGGGCTGCTGCTCCCGTGGCACTCGTCCCCCCACGTCCTCTCACAGGGAGGGGGCCTGGGGACATGACAGCTGGCAGCACAGATCAGGCTGGTATCGTGACATCTGCAAGATGCTTCCTCCAAGAGCCCTGCAGCTCCCGAGGGCCCTGCAGCTCCTGTCTGCCACAGCACGGGTACCCAAGGGCCACGCTGTGGGGGTGAGATGCCTGGCACTGCTGAGAGGCGTTCCCAGCTGCACAGGGAAATTGGGAGCTCCCCAGTGGCACGTGGCACAGGAGGAAGGCGTTTTCTACAATTTCCCACAGGAAAATGAAAATGAGCGATCAAGGAATGTGAGTGCAAGCATTCCAGCTGCTGCGCTGGAAATTCTTCCCTGGTTTGGGATTTCCCCTTGCTGCCCGGGGTGATGGAGTCAGCCTGGTGTACCACCTGAGGAGAGCTGCTGGGGGCTCCAGAACCAGCCTGTGCTGAGCTTTCTGTGGCCAGTTATTCCCAGTCCAGCACTGACTCACTGTAATGTCCCCTCACACTGCCCAGCCCAAGGGTCACAGATCCCAGATCAGTGGGCCCAGCAGCCCCAGCCCAGACACACTCACTCGCAGCTTTGACCCCATTTCCTTGCAGCAGAAGGAACCCCTCTCTGCTCCCCAGCAAGGGCACACATACAAACATTGGCAGCTGGCTCCCATCAGCCACACGGAGGTGAATGCTTCAGGTGTTTGATAAATGCTCCTTGCTTCCTATTAATTCTTCTGCTATGTATCAAAAGAGGCACTAAACCTGCCTCTGCAGCCCTGGCAGGGGCACTCCTGGTGGTTTCTGCTCTGCTGGAATAACACGCTTTGCTACTTCAGTGCTCGCCTGTGCTCCCGCAGCTGCGCGGGCAAGTCCCACTGAATGCAGGCTGCTCAAGGGATGAGCTCTGAGCACTCCTCAGTGCCTTAGCCAGTTTGAGAGGTGCCAGCATCCAAAGGCTGGGTGCTTTGGGATGCTGCCAGATCATCCCTGTGCTCAAACAGGAGGGAGACTCCAGCTGCAGTTAATGTGGGCTGAGACTTTCTGGTCACTCAGGCTTGGCTGGCACCAGAGGAACCACCAGAGCTGGCTCTTACCAGCTCTGCTAGCATGGAAAAGGCACTGGCAGCATTGTCTCTTGTTAGCTGATTGAGAAATTAATGCTAATCACCTTGCACCAAGCCTCCATCTCCAGCAGTTTTGTGACTGTCGCTGTCTAGTGTAGAGTTCTGTTCTGCTTCTCCAAATTGCCCCAAAAAAGCCTGGTCCACACGGAGCCTCAATGACCACAGCACAAAAGAATGAAGCATCAATAATTACTTTTGTGGAATCCCAATAACAGATCATTTCTAGCACCCAGTATATAGTTTTAAGCAGTTGGCAAAGTCCTGACTGTCAGAGGAAAATTCACCATGCTGGATCCAACAGCCCCAGAGGGGAGGCTGCTGCTGCTCTGTGCCCTCAGCACATGCACAGTATAGAGCACATACACAGAGAGATGAACTGAAGTACCTGGCTGGCCACACACATCACAGACAGCGCTCCCAGCACCGATGGCCTCATCCTGCTCCCCGTTCTGGGAGGAACAGGACAGGCTGGAATCCCCCTGGTAGCAAGGTGGCCCACAGACCCCTTCACCTGCACAAACCTTGCCAGGGAAGCTGGCATGTTGGGAGCCAGCAGAACCATAGACTCACAGATGGTTTGGATTGGAAGGGACCTTAAAAATCCTGCAGTTCCAAGCCCGTGCCATGGGCAGGGAGAGCTTCCTGCAGCCCAGCAATGAGAAGGCTCAGTCGGCTCACGAGCCAGCACGCAGCCCCTCGAGTTATTCTCATTAGAGCCGGTACCTGTTGCAGAGCCAGGCTGCAGGGAATTGCATTAGGCTGTTTATGGATGAGAGCAGAGCTGCAGGGAGGAGGAGGAGGACAAGGAGGAGGACAAGGAGGGGGAGGAGGGGGAGAGCTGTGCCGCAGCCACCGCCGCTTGCCGAGCAGGGAAAGCCATGCCAAGGGGCAGCTGGGGAGCCACAGCCACCTCGCAGGGGTGCAGCACCCGCGTGGAGCCAGCCCCTGCCAGCAGCCCTCGTGGCTGCTCCCTGCCCCAAGCGACTGGGGACACCCTCTCCAGCAGGCCCAGCACACGGGTCAGGGCATTGTTCTGGCCACGCTTTTCTCCAGCCGGCACAGAGGGCTTGCAGCTGCTGGGGGTTTTGTTTGGCTTTTTCTTCTTTCTCTTTCATGGCTGGGAGCTTATTGTGCATTTCCAACAGCAACCGAGTGACCCAGGTGATAATTCAGCTGCCACTCGGCCTGGCACCGGCACAACTTGGACACGTTTCAGACACCTGGCATCACGCAAGGAGGGAGGCAGACAAAGGGATCGATACCCTCTGCCCCAAAGGCAAACAAATGGCATCGATTAACTCCAGGCTTGCAGGAATTATCTGGGATTCAGCAGGTCTCACGGAGACAAACTTCTCCAGGTGTTTCTCTGCCTAGGGAAGTGGTTTCAGCCCCCTGTGCTTCCTCCCCCCTGAGCAGTGCTGTGGGTGAGTCCCCATCTGTTCCTTCTCTCAGATGTCCCAAACCCTCCAGGAGCACACACAAGAGGCCCCAGAAACCTGCCAGCCCCCCTGGGATCACTCCTCAGAGACAAACAGTGAGTAGAAAATGGGGGTTTTGCTGCAAATAGCAACAATGCAGTTAGAGGGTTGGGAGACAGATGTGCAGAGAGAGAAGCAATCCACGCCTGTAGCTGCCAACGCCTCGTTTCAGCTCCAAGGCATCTCTGTGTGAAGCAGCTGAGTGGCTCTTGGGATACACACACAGCTCCCAGCAGCATGGTCTGGGACCACAGGCTGGTTCTGCTTCCCTGGAAAAGGTTCCTGGTCCAAAGTCTTTACATCACATTCTCCTCCTGGGGTTCAGCTCAGCCTCAGGCTCCCCCCTCAGCCCTCCCCTTCCCCAAGGTCCCTCCCAGCATTTCCTGCAATTCATGACTCCAGACTCCATGGAGGTCAGCAGTTAACACTCTTCTCTAAACTAGTCCCTCTGAAATGAATTGCCCCCTAAATTCTGGAGGTGCTGATGTTCCCCTGGCAGGGCTCAGTGGGGCCTCCCAGCCAGGCAATGAGCAAAAACCCCCCAAATCCTGTCTCAGTGCCAGCCAGTCAACAGTCACAGCCCCCTGAGAGGGGGACACTGCTCTGGGGGACAAAAACCCATCCTCAGCAGTGCACTGGCCTCCTGCTGCTGCTCTTGGTTTGTCCCAGGGGCTTTCCCCCAGAGCTGCTGTGCTCCTGCTGCCTTTTCCTCTCCTCTCCCTTCACCCTTGCACTGCTCTTCTTGCTGCCCAGCTTGATGCTCAGCCAGCGAGGACATAAGCCACTGATAAAAGGCTTTTATTTATTATTCAGCCATCTCCAGGGTTTCAGTGCCACAATGCATTACCCTACTTCCCATATCCATTATTTATTTCCTGGTTCAACACAGGTAAAGCTAAAGTGAATGTGAAAGATGTTTGAAGCCCATACACAAAAGATTAATCCAGCCCAGCTTCCCCAAGCTGAAATCCCTTCTCTGCTCAAGACTCGGACTAAAGATGAAATCCTGCTCCTGCTGAAGTCAAAGAGAGTTTTTAATAATGGATTTCAGGGGCTCAAAGCCTTCACAGATATCTGAAGGAGGAGTGGTCCTGGATGCAGGCTTCTCCTCCCAGGCAGCTCAAAGTGGGTCTGCCCCACCACTCCTGTCCTCACCCCCTCCCACACAAATGGTTCTGAGCTCCCAGTGCTGGGAGACCAAAACATCTTGGGATCTTGCTACTTCTTTCCTTTTTTTTTTTTTNTTTTTTTTTTTTTTTTTTTTGGCATTGAGCATTCGAAGGGAAGCAAATTCAGGAACCGGAGATGTTCCCAAGCCCTTGGGTCACAGGCTCGCTGCCATCTGCAAAGGAAGCAATCGAATTTCACCTCAAGCCCCGTGAAGGCCAGGCTGGTGCTGGGGCCATCCCTGCAGGATGTGCCCTGCTCCCCCTGGGCTGGCACCTGCCCTGGGCACTTGGGCTGAGCTCCCCTGGACAGCATTTCTTCAGAGAACAACAGGATTTCTTCGGATAAACCGTGTCTCCAGGAAGGAGGGGGAGGAATCTTATCTTCCACACCTCAGTCCCAAGAGGAGAGTGAAGAAAGATCAGCTGAGATTATTCAGGCATTTATATTCTGAAGAAAGACAGCGCTCCATGGAAAGGAAAAAACATCCTAAAAAAGGCAGGGAAAAATCCAAATAAGGAAATGTTCCTTTTTTTTTGTGTCAACCCTGCAGCAAAGGATGGAGGAAGTCAGAGCAGGTAGGCTCCCAACACAGCCTGCAGAAATGTGCTTTGCCATCCCTACACCTACACACTGGGGGAACTGCTCAGCACAGGGACAGGCTGGCTTCCCTCCCTGCCCTCTCTACCCCTTCCCACCCTCTGTCCCAGCAGGCCCGTGCAGCTGGGGCTCCCCAGGCAATGTCCCTGCCAGCTTGGGCTCCAGGGACCCCACGTCTCCTGTCAACTCCATGCCTCACGCTGTCCCTGTCTCCTTGCTCCAGGACTGGCTTTAGAATTTGGACTTCAGCTTTTCAGCCCGGGATTCAGCTGTGCCCAGCGGCAGCAGGGTCTGGGTGACGTCCCACAGCTGCTTCCACTGGGGATGAGCATCCCAGGACCCTCCAGTCCCCTCCTGCTGGCCCCTCAGAGGGCAGGGACACGGTGCTCAGCGCCAGGAATCCAAAATCCGTGTCGCCCTCGGTGCCCCTGCCCTGCTCGCCCAGGGCTTGCTGCAGAAGCCTGGCGGAGGACGGAGCCTCTGTTCCCCTCCTCTCCTGGCCCTGCAAGAGCCGGCTCAGGAGAGGATGCTGCCCCTGCCCCTGCCACCCCCTTCACGGTGACAGAGCCAGCTCCAGGGGGCTGCAGCCCTGCTCAGATATGCAGGATCTCCCGGCCAGGAGTGTTGATACAATGATTAGCGTGTTTGTTATGTTAAACACCACTACTTAAACACGCGGTGCCCTTCAGCCGGCGGCTGGGAGCCCGTGTCAATATTGGCTTGGGAGCAGCAGCAGCAGATAAGCGGGAGAGGTGAGGAGTCCTCTCCCCTGTGCCACAAACAATGCCTTCGCCGGAGCTTTCAAACCTTCTTTGATCACTCCCCACAATTGTCTTGTCATCAGAAGAGGACTGTAGCTCTTTAAAAATAACGTGAGCTTTGATGTAATATCGCTACATTTTCTCCTAATAAAATGGCCTCGATTCAGGCTAGCCCTGAGTAAAACACATAAATTGCCTTTCCCTTCTTAAGAGCACACTTAAGTCCCTTGGAGAGCGCGGGAAGGTGCACACATGCCCGGCGTGGGGAGGATTCATCACACGCTGCAATTTAACCGTGCACTTAAGTGATTTGCTGAACTGGAGCATTAAATGGGAAGCAGTGATTTCTTTTAACTGCCTATAAATACCATAAGTTCTTCTCATAGCTGGAGCTACTTTTAATGACTGGTGCTTAGCTACATCGAAGTTTTAAACCCTGTGGGAAAAAAAAAATAAAAAGAAAAAAAGAAAACAAGCCCTACTTCAGCACATGGCTAACCCAAAAGCAACATTTCTTGTCCATATGGAGAACATATTGGCTGAACTCAGCTCCGAGGCGACCTTTATCTTCACTCGTGAGATGAGACCAATTAAGCCGGTGGTGGCAGTGCTGCCGGTGAGTTATCACTCTCCTTGCTCGGGCAGATAAAGGTCAGGCGTGAGGCTGAGGATGCTCCTCCACCACGCTGCCTCTGCTACCTGTTGCCCTGAGGAAGCCGCGGATGCCCCCAGGCTGCTGCTCCCCGCTTGGCCCGGGGGCTAATGTGGCCAATTTCCAGCTAACGGGGAGATTTTCGACCCCTCAATCTGAGGAGAGGCTCTTTAGATGTGTGTGCATGCACATAAATACATAAAAATGCATCTATTCGCCCCCTGGCATTGTGCGTGGCAGAGCTGCAGCCTGAACCAAACCCTCCCTGCAGTGCCAGGGGGGTCTCCCCCCGCTGCCAGCCCCGCGGGGCACCCTTGGGGACCGCGGGGCACAGGGTGGCCTTGGAGCCATCCATCAGCACAGCCGGGAAGCAGGGCCGGGGCGCGGGGCAGCCGCCTCCCCCCGGGGATGAATTACAGCGCAATAAACCACGCTCGGCTCAGCGGCAGCGGTTTATGCCGGCCATCCATCAGGAGGCACAAACAGCTCTGCTCCCTCCGGACTGGCACAGAGCGAGGCAGAAGTGGGTGCACCAGGATCCTGGGGATTTATGGGGGGGGTCCCGGTCAGAGTGGGAGTGCCGGGCACCTTTGTACCTGTCTGCCCAAAGCTGCCCAGTTGAAAAATTCACATCACAAAGTAAAACCCCAAATCTGTCAGGAGGAGCTGGGGAGGTTTGGGAGCTGGCTCCAGGGGAGGCTTTGGCAGAGGTGTTGCAGGTGCAGTTTTGCCATCTGCTCATTAGTTTGATCTCAAATTGATGAAAGACCACTGTGTGAAAAAAAACCCCAGCATTTTGGGATTTGAGGTTTTGGAGGAAGGGAGTTGAATATGTGTGTTTGGGGCTCACAAACCCTTCAGTGGCCATTAGATACCTCAGTGCCTTGTTGAATATGGCCCTAAACATCTGCTTCCCCATTACTTACAATTAGGAGAAAGAGCAAAATCCAAGCTGGCACATCCAAATGTATCCTGTATCCTAAGCACAAACACCTGGACAGGGAGAATATCTCCACTTGATACCTGCTCTCTGGTGGATTTGCATTTTCCTATTAGGCTTGCTTCTCCAGTGGAGTGGAGCTGCTTTCTGAAGCATCCCAAGCATCCCGATTCCAGCGCTCCGGGACAGCCAGCCTCCCGTGCAGACCTCAACCAGAAGGAGAAGGCAATAAAACTACAGACCCCAGCTCATTTCTCCAGGAGAAAAGCTCAGACCCCCGAGCAGCAGACCTGTTTCACTGGGGTGCAAAGGTCGGAAGGAGCCACAGCAGCACAGTCACAGCTCAACCTCGAAGCCCCCGGGCTGTGCCCCCCGCACTCCTCGGGCAGAAGCGCTGCCTGGCTGTCCCCGGAGAGCAGCAGAGCAGCTCCTCCCCTCCCCTGCCCCCGTCAGATCCTCCCTGGCACTGGGAGCACCAGCCACACCTCTCCACCGGATCCCAACACGCACCTTGGTTCCTGCAGGAGACACTCCAAGGACGTGGCTAACAAGGGATAACGACACAGCAAAGCGCCATTCAAGTATTTATGAACGGGCTTTTCCCTGGCTCCAGGTAGCTTCTATAAAGCCATCAGTTTTAATGAGTGTTTTGTTGTTACCTAATGTTTCAGTATCTTATGTTTTCCCCTTGCTCTGCTAGGAAAGTTTCCCTTGCTGTTGTATAGATGTTTTTCCAAGCTAAAAATAGGACTATCTTTTTACCAATCAAGTCTGTCTGGGATTATGTATTCAAAGAGCGTGACATAGAGATGTGGAATAAAGGTTTTATGAATCACAAAATTGAATTCTTTAGGGGCTGGCAGCATTTTTCTGAATAAAACAACAACTTAATGTCCTACGTGTTGTACTTTATGAACTGGGACCTAAACTTATCTTGTACAAAGGAAATTACAGAGGCAATCATGGGAGGTCTTTTATTAGTATTTCTTCTCTCCCCGGCACAGAGGAGAATATGAATTGATTGTCAAAGATTTTTTAAGTGCCTTTGATTGAAGAGATGATCTCTGATAAGCTGCTGGAGGAAAATAGAAGCCAACAGCTGCTCCATTTACCATCTCTTAGCCTCCAGTTCTGGCAGTTTGCTAAATAACTCTTTCACATTCACAAACACATCTCTGTGTCACGGCCATGCCACACACACCTCCCTGTCCTGCAAGTGTGGTGGGTGCCAGATATTCCATGGGGCTGCAGGAGAAGTTGCATTGTGGTGCTGGGAACACACCCAGGTCCTTCCCCATCTCCCCCGCCTGCATGCTGGCTTTTTTCAACAGTGCTCCATCCCCTCTTGAGCTGGGAGAGAGAGAATCATTCCTGTTTTAGGGCCCAGGAGAGAAAATAAGCCACTGGTAGTCCAGGGCATTGTGTCTAGCAGATAATTAAAACATCAAGACTGAATCTCTGCTGTTAATGAATTTTGAAGGGGTTGCTGATCCTGCATAACTCCACCACATGTTCCCCCCCTGCATCTTCCCCTCACAGCTTATTACACCAAGCCATTGTCAGACCCATTTCCTGACTCTGCTAGCTGCTTATTGCCATAAATCACCTTTTCCCATGCCACACAATCTGTGTTCATTTTAAAACCATCCCTGCCCGTGTACTTCCCAGGCCATGCGTGGATCACAGCCTGCAGGTGCCCAGCAGGAGGGCACTGCCAGCTCCCCTCCCTGCCCACCTCTGCCTCCCCAGGCTGCCAAATCAGGACAGATGTGGGCATGAGCTGCCCCAACCCGTGCCAGGGTGCTGGGCAAGAGGCAGCACCAGACTCTGCTGCTGAGGCTGATGGTTTTAGGGAGCCACAGCTGGGATCATCTCCCTCCAGGAGTATCTCCCCCAGGGAGACCCTTTCCTGCTCCATCTCATTTATAAAACAAATCTAAATGACCTCCAGCTCATCAAACAGTGCCAAATGCAGGGTGTAAATCTGCAACACCCACCTCTGCACATGGAGCAGCCCTGTGTGAGCACAGCTCGGGGAGAAGAAGCCTCTCAGGCTGCTGGTGACTCCCAGTCTGTGACAAACAGCTGCCCTGGGCACAGCATCACCCCACAGATGTGGGAGCAGGGACCAGGGCAGCAGCCTCATGCTCGCTCCTTGCCTGGCTGCAAAGCCTGACCCAACAGAAAAATTTACACCCCACACCTCTCCTGCAAGAGGTGCCTGGAGGCACCAAAAATCAATCCCTCGGTACAGTTTTATTACTCAGTTCAAAGTGCAGTCAGAAGATGTCCAACACATTTCCTCCTCCTCCTCCCTCCCTCCCTATAAAGGAGAGGAGGAAAATTAAGTTGCTGGCTGCTGTTGGCCCCATCCCTGCCCCGGGCACTCCCGAGCTGGCTCAGCAGCACTTCCACACGTGTTGCAGCCTGGTTTCTTGGCAGCCTGCATTTGATGCTATCCTGGAAAAAAGGCTCTGAGAAGCTCACAGGCTCTGCATTTAGCACAAGCAACGCCTTTTCCAAAGGAAACACTTAAAGGGTTATGCAAGAATAAAGCTAAAAGGGCTTGTAATTAGTCAGAGTTGGGCAGGGGCTAAATTAGCCAAGGAAAGTCATTACCCGCCTGAGATCTTCACTGCAAGGCAGCAGAGGATTCACACACATCTCCTCGAGCTACAGAGGCACTCTGCTGGGGAGGCTTTATTATCCCAGGAAAGCCCCAAATGAAGGGCAGCTGCAAACCACTGTCCCTGCAGAGCGGCCAGCTCGTCCTGCTGCAGCACAGGAGGAGCTGATGGCAGCGGATAAACCTCGTTCCAAACCACCTGACCCGGCCTGGCCACATTCTGCAGAGGGTTTCATGCCCTCTGACCTCCCTCACAGCCAGCTGACCGCTCTGGGGCAGATGGGAATAAAGCAAGGGATGCACTTTGGGGTGCAGCAGCCCTGGGAGGCTTTGCCTGCTGCCTCCATCGTGCCCCAGAGGCTGCGGCTTCGAGAGTGAGCGGGAAGAAATAGTGCTGGGTTTTGGCCATTGCTCCTGCTGGGGCACTTGCCAAGGCAGAACTGACTTTTTCCTTCTGCCACAAGGCTCCTTCTGCTGGAAAACATCCCTTGGATGATGCCTGGGATTGAGGGATCGGAGCAGGAGACACAGAGGTACCAGTTTGGGCCAGAGCATCATGATCAGGCTCTGCTGGGAGCTTGGCTTTCAGAGAAACCCCTCCAGCCTGAGGGGAACAGAACTCTGACCCACTGCCGAGATTCCTGAGCAGGAGCAGCCACGGCAGGGACAGGCAGGGCTCTCCAGGATGCTTGGGGCAGTGGGGATGGAGGAGCAAAGACAGGAATCTCCACACAGGTCAGAGTGGCCCTTACCACATTTTCCTGACAGGAGGGAGGAGGAGCTGTGTTTGTACCGTGGGTAGGTGTGAGATTATTGGAGAGATGGAGGGAAACTGAGGCAGCACTCTCTGCAACACAAACAGTTCCCAAGGTGCTGGAGGAGCATCTCTCCAGTGCCCTGACCCAGACAGACATTCATCTCTCCTGGTGGGTGAACTGCCTGCTGCTGGAGGCCAGCCCTGCAGCTCAGGGAGGCACTGTGCCAGGGCTAGAGCTGCCAACACCGTGACACAGTGGCCGTGGGACACCCCCAGCTGTGCCAGCCAGCACCCAAACACTGGAGATCCAATCTCCTCCTGGGCTCTCTGAAGCACAGATACAAATCTGTTAGAAGTTCAGGACTCTTTTCAGGATTTCTGAAATCCTGAAATTTCAGGATTTCTGATTTCAGAATGCAATTCCACCATAACTGGTGCCATCAACATGGAATCAAAGCAGCCCTCCTGCTCCCTCCACACTGGGAGTGCTGCTGGCCAGGCAGGATCCCGAGCACTGTAGTTATAGCAACAGGCACCGTCCTGATGGCAGCACTTACACAACTCCCAGCTGCTCCTCAGAGAGCAACTCACTGCTCAAACCTCTGAGCAGCATCAGCCCCCGAAACACCACGGGCAAGGGCTTGGGCATCCCTGGAAGCGGCCAAGGCCAGGCTGGGCAGAGCTGGGAGCAACCTGGGACAGTGGAAGGTGTCCCTACTCATGGCAGGGGGTTGGAATAAGGTTGCCCCTTCCAACCCAAACCATTCTGTGATTCTGTGGCACGAGCCCCCTTCTGCATCACAACCTGCCTCAGGAGCCTTTGAGTTCCCCTGACACTGTCACCTGTGGGCACAGCCCCCCAAGAATCAAAGCACCACGTGCCTCCTTTGCTTCAGGGCCTCAGAGTGTTCAATCCACACGATGCAGAACATCTCCAGTGCCTGCTGCTGCCCCGGGCAGTAACGCTCTCTTTGGCACCCAGGGTGTGCGGGGTCAGCAAGGCACGCTGCAGCCTGAAAGCCACACTTTGCTGATTTTCTCTTCTTCACCACACGCAGCCAGGCTAAAGAGCAGCTCTGTTGCTTACAGCTCAGACGCCCTGCTAGTAAATCAATAGTCATTTGGTGATACTCTGGCACTTGGCTGGCTGCATCGCAATGCCTTGGGAGGAGCAGCTCCCATCTGCCAGTCTCACGAGCAAGCACGAAGCAGCAAGGTTCAGACTGGCCTTGGGCAGATACTCTGGGGCAATTTGAGCAGCACAGCCTGATAAATCCATCCAAACCTTCATTTTGTGCCTGTCCAAGGGACTGCCCCAGCCCATCAGCTGGCAGAGAGCAGCCTGGGAACATCCCCGGGGCTCTCCACGTCTGTCAGGGCAGAGCACATCCCACTGCTCCCAGCACTGAAAGTGCTCCCACCCTTCCTGAAAGTCCTGGAAAACAGGGAGCACCCCTTGCATCAGCCTCACTAGAGCCCTGAGAGGTTCATGTAGCAGGTTTATATGAAACACATCTCAGCCTTGACCAGCAACAGGTGGCCCCAGTGTGGAGCTTGGGTACCTGGAGCCCCTGTGGCAGGAGAGCAGGCAGGGAGCATCCCAGGACCAGGACCAGCTCACAGACCAGCCACAGGCTGACCCAGAAACACTACAGGGCACAAAGCACAGGTACCAGCTTATTTACCTCCAGAAACAGAACAGGAATTTACAGAATTCAGTGCTAGAAACAGGATTGCTGCTTCAGGGCTGGGAAGTGCCCCTGGATTCCTGAGCCAGCATGGGACCAGGCTACAGCAATGTGATTCTGTTTGCTGGCTGGACCAGAGAGACAGGAGCAAAGAAAAGTGGGCATCAGCCACGGTTTAAAAAAAATCAGGAAGCATAAAATAGCTTTGAGCTGCTTGGAACCAAACCCAAAAGCTGATGGAACGGATGGCATCTTTGTTTAACGAAGAACAGAAATTGCTCTTTTCTGCAAATCCAGGACAGCACCAGCAGGGCTGGATTTCAGCAGGTTTCAAAGGGCAGCAGGCACGGTATTTTAAAATGATAAATAAAACGTAATAGCCCGACCTCAGGAATACAATCGCCCGTTTTCAATGCTCCCCTGTTCCTTTAATTCTTCTCCATCAGTGCAGATAGATGAACTGCCGCAAATCCCCGCCGCCTCCCCATCTGCGTGGCACAGCCGGCAGCGCAGGACCTGCTCGGGGTTACAGCCATCGGGAGGCAAATCTCTCCCGGAGAGCAGCAGGGGAAGGACATGACTCTTTCCCCTGGGCGCTGTCTGTGATAAGAGGAGAATTAAGACCGCCAATCTATTTCTAATGGAGAGGTTACGACAGGGCATTTTGGAAGCAATTGAAAGGTTGGTAAAGGGGCTCAGCCAGGAAATGTATGGAGCCTCATTACCTTTTATCTTCCCAGCGCTGCAGAAAGTTTGCAGAGACTCTGTTTAGGTTAGCAGGAAAGCTCTGCAGGAATTATATATGCTGCCCACACGCTTATCGAGGAGAGCGAGCTGCGCTCTATCAGCCAGCTGTGGGGCTCGGCAGAGATAAAGATATCCCCCTGCCCGGCAGTGACTCGGGATAAATCATCCTGTCCTCGCACTGCCATTAGGTCTAAGCCCTGCCTGGCCCCTTGCAGCCCTCACACCTCTGAGCTGCCAGAGCCAGGGCCACGGAGCGTGGCTGGGGCTGTTTCCATCCCCCTGGGGCTCTCCCTGCAGTGAGGGAAAGCAGGGAGTGCTCGATTTACAGCGCAGCTCTGAGTGCCCTGTTCTACAGAGCCGTCGGGACTGCAGCTTAAACCTGTGCACCAGGAAAACCAGTGTTTGGATCAGCTGGTTTCAGGCTGGATCCCCAGGCTGGAGCCTGAGGGGCAGCTGGGGACCAGGGGCTGGCTGGGCAGAACCTGTTTTTCTGGAGACAGCCATCACCAGTTCCGTGGGTGTCACTGTCCCTTTTCACCTTCGACCTGGGTGCCCATCAGGTCCCCTGGACCCCCTGTCCATCAGCCCCCCAGCACTCACTGCTGCTCCCCTGTACCACTGCACACCATGGAAACATTTGGCACCACCACACACATTTCCCCCCGAGACCTCTGACAGCCCCAGGCCCTCCGTGAGAGGCAGAGAACCAAGTGGGCCAAATGGTTGTATGGGGAGCTTTAGGATGGATATTTGGGAAGATTTCTTCAGCATGGCCAGGCACTAAACAGGCTGCCCAAGGAAGTGGTGGATTCATCATGTGTGGAAGTGTCCCAAAGATGTGTGCACGTGGCACTTGAGGACATTGGTTAGTGATGGTGCTGAGCTGACAGCTGCACTCAGTGATCTTGGAGGGCTTTTCCAACCTGAACAATTCTGTGATTCCGTGATCCTCCCCTACTGCTGTGGCAAAGAGGGCTTGACCCAGCCCAGAGCACTGCTGGCAGGGTTGGCCCTGTGGTCAGTGTGGAGGGGGAACAGTGGTGACCATCTGGGCTGGGGACAGCAGTGACCATCTGGGCTGGGGACAGCAGTGACCATCTGGGCTGGGGACAGTGGTGACCCTCTGGGCTGGGGGACAGCAGTGACCATCTGAGCTGGGGACAGCAGTGACCCTCTGAGCTGGGGACAGTGGTGACCATCTGGGCTGGGGACAGCAGTGGCCCTCTGGGCTGTCAGAGTAGCCCAGACCCCACGTGGGCGATGTCACCACCAGCACTTGGTGGCACTTGGTACCGTCAGAGCCATGAAGGCAGCACAGAGATGTCCTGAGGTGGCAGAACCTGCTGCCAATCTCAGGATGTGCATACAGAGAGAGACAGCCACTGCCTGCAGTGTGGAGTGAGGACTCAGACAGTGCTGAGGGCACTCAGGGCTGCCACGGCCACCCAGGGAAATCTGTCCCTTCCAACAACCTTGCTGCCCCTGAACAAGGCTCGTGGTGCTCAGGAGGCTCAGCCAGAGCTGGCTGGCCACAGACACGCTGGGCTGTGTGTTTGCCATTGTGCCACCAAGGCATGAAAAGTAGGGATGCACATAACCCACGTCCCAGAAGACTCATTGGTTTGTTCAAGCACCGTATTTACACCCGGAGAAGAAAACTGCCCGCGTGAAGGAGAACAAATTAAAATTCAATTTCATCTATACCAAATAAACGCTCTCATCAGTGGGAGGATGGTGGAGATATATTGGTACTCACATAATTCCTTGGTGGATTTTATGGGCCAATTGATAAAAAATATTCTCATGAGAGCAATGCACATTATTTCTAGAGCTCCAGTATTTTACTAGCGAGGCAACGCAGAGATGTGTGATTTACACACTGTGTGCAGAGGGCTACCCCGGCAGGGGCAGCACAAGCACAAGTGCTGCCTGGGGAATTCTGCCCTGGAATCAAGGCACAACGCCTCTGTTTGGCCTGTGGAGAAATGGCAGCCTAAGCCAGGATTTTTGTGGGTGCCTGTTGTGGGCCAAGGTAGCACATGGAGCACACAAGTGATGCAGCCAAGAAGTAGTCACAGTTCCTGTGCACTTTCTGTGTGCACAAAGCCCTTCCTTACCCATGCTCTCAAGGGCACGAACAGTTAAATAAAGCAAACAAACATGATTTTTCTGAGCTCTGAGTTTCTGGTTTCTTTGAATCCTCAAGTCCTGTCTGTGAGGCGCAGAGCTCATTTAGTTAATTAGTGTCATCTGCATAGAAAAGAGCACTCTGAAGCTCAAACTCTGGAGCACAAAACTTGAAACTCTCAGGAAATCTACCCTGAAACTTGGAAATCAGGAGCTTGACTGATAATAGCATTTTTGTATTTTACTACACTCCTGCTGTCTGCCCCTGCTCTGCTGCCTCTGGCAGATCAGCAGGGACCAGGACTCCAAGGAAGCTTTTCTGTGGGATTCTCCTCACCCAGTTCAAATCCTTCACCCCAGGCACAACCTCTCACCTCTGGAACTGGGAAGGAGACACGGCTGTGACAGAGGGCTATGCCAGGAAATATTTACTGGGGCTCAACATTCACCTGTTGTTTTTTATTTACTTATTTATGCACCTTTGCATCAATATATATCACAGCTCAGCCAATGCTTTTTGGAATAAATTTATGATAAAGTAATCCAAGATGGTTAAAATCAAAACTGACTTCATTACTTCTGACTCTAGCAGTCACTGTAATCAACTTTGCCATGTTTTAGACCATTCAGCAGTTTTGTCTCTGCTCATCTGTACTGACACATGAAGCTATTTTATTAAAATCTGATCCAACTACAGAATAAATAAAAAATCCAGTGGTGATTCTGAGGCTTAATTAAAGATAAAAATCTGTTGCCATCTTTCTAGATTGAACTGTCTTTGTTTTACTTCACAAATTTCTACTCATGTCAATCAGCTCATCAGGCTTTTCTAGGCATGTAGACAATTCCAGGGGAGGGATGGGGGCCCAGGAAAAATACCCTGGATGGTGACACGACCTGAGCACTGCTCAGGCAGCTTCAGGGAAAAATGCAGCATTTGATTTTGCTGATTACATCTGGGGCTGCTTGAATCAAATCTTACTTTCCAAAAGGCATCTCCGTGGTGTTCACCATGAAACAGTGATTTTGGGCAGTTCCTGGCTATTTTCAACAGCAGGAATGGCTGCTGCATCCCTCAGCCAGAGACACAAATTTAGCATCCCGTGGGAGGCAGCTGGTCACAGTTTGCAGGGCTGCCTTGGGGGCTGCAGCCTCTGTGTCTGTCACGAGAGAGCTGAGTGTTTGCGAGCTGGCGACATTTGGATCTGCCAGACCTCAACAACTTGTGCAGTACAACAATCCATGTGCAAAGCAGCCCCAGCAGATCAGACACTGAGGATTTCCAGGCTGACCCCTCGGTTTGAAATCAGATGTTGCTGCTGTGTCAGCTTGGGTCCACCCCTTGTATTCTCCCTCTGGCCTCTTGTTCTTTTCTTCAAACTGCAGGAGTGGCTTCTCAGAGCACCCAAACTGACCCAGACTGTGAGAAGACACAAGGATGTGACCAGACACTTGCAAACTGCTGCAGTGAGCAGCGACTGGAGCCTCCAGTACCAGCACCACATGGATTTGCACCAGTTCCCTCCAACACGATGTGCCTCTGCTGCCTTGTGGGACTGGGGGGCTTCTCTGGCTCCCCAAACTACAACAAACACACATAAAAACACATCCTAATCAATAATTTATTACACTGAGATGGCAGCATAATTAAGTAACCGGAGGGCTTTGGGCAAATATCTGGCAGCATAAGGTGTGACGGGCTTTTGGCACGAGTTTTGTTTAAACACGTTGGATCAATTTGAATCAATCTGACATGTACACACTTCAGGGCATGGCAAGTTTCAAATCAATTAAACTCCTTATGACTTTATGATTAGAAACCTGAGGTTAAAAACATTAATATAAAATCGCAGTTTGTAAAGTGAAAAGTAAAATCCCAGCCTAACGTTCCACGAAGATCACAGGAATCATTATATAAGCTTCATTAAACAAACAAGGTAAGAGTAATTAGGCTGCAAATTGAGCACAGTAGTTAAAAAAAGAGGAAACTATAATTAGGAGGTGATGCCCACTAAGGTAAAGATAAGGAAATATGAAGAACTGTGCAATTTCAAACAAAAACACAATTGATTTCCTTGTGGCATGGTGCTTCCAAACAAAACCTTCCTTGGCAGAGGCTGGTTGGAGCAAATAGATGCAGGACAAGCAAGCAAAGAAACTGGTCTGAAATTGGCCTGGAAAGAGAAAAAAAACCCACATTAGGCAGCAAGGTACAGACAGTGCTGGAATAAAATAGTGAATAAAATCCTAATGATTGGATGAGGAATGGGTTCAAGGTGGGTGTTTGGGAGCATTTCTAGGGGAAGGCTGCCAGTAGATTTTGCCTTCTTGTGTGTTTAGTGGAGGAACTGCCAAATTCAGACATGCCACCCCCTGCTAAGACAATTAACAGAAATCTCACGAGAACAAAATCCTTCCAATGAGCATTTGGAGCATGATGGTTCTGCTGCTTCTCTGGCTTGGCACAAATGGTCCAAGCAGATCCAAACCACCCCCAGCACAACTGCATCTCAAGCAGATTCAGGCCAGCACATCCTTCCAAATGCTGTGAGAGAGCTTGTGATTCTCCTTCAGAAATACAGATAACGATGTTGCAGGAGTTTTATCTGCCCTACCCAAAACATATATGTTAATGCAAAAAACCACTGAGGGTGAGAAAATGGAAGGGGCTTCCCAGCAGCTCCCTCTCTTACCCACAGGGCAGAAATCCCTTCTGAGGGAACTCAGCCACAAGTGCCAAAGGGCAGGGTCCAAAGTCCTCAAAGTTATCAGGAAAACTCATCAGCCTCAGTGAGCTTTGCACAGGGCCTGGTGCCAGCAGATCTCCTTCACTCTTGGTTTTAATGGGGTTGAGCACGGGAGGCCCACGCACAGCTGTGGGAACCTAACCTTTGCTCACACCCAAATGGATGTTTCTGTAGAGATGTGGAGGATCTGAAGAATAAAAATGCAAAATGCAGAATCAAAGAATCATTAGAAGGGATTCTAGAGATCATCTAGGACAATCCTAACTGATTCCAGGCAGAAGAAGGGCTTCCAGCAGACCCTGCTGTGCAGGCAGCCCAGGTCAGGTGTTGTCCTCTGTGGTGGTGTCACAGGAAACCCAGTGTGCCCAGTGTGCCCAGTGTGCCCAGTGTGCCCAGTGTGCCCAGTGTGTCCAGTGTGTCCAGTGTACCCAGTGTACCCAGTGTACCCAGTGTGCCCAGTGTGCCCAG
>VXBQ01010110.1:288040-341753 GCA_013400175.1 Phainopepla nitens
ACAGGGATGGCAGGAGGATGGGCACAGGGATGGCAGGGGCACAGGGATGGCAGGAGGATGGGCACAGGGATGGCAGGAGGATGGTGGCTGTGGGAAGAGCTGAGCTCTTTCCTGCAGCATCAGTGGGCTGAGGTGCTCCCACAAGGCTTGGATCATCATCCCCCAGCATCACCCACAGCTCCAGGGGTATCTTTGTAGGATAAGTGGTTTTCATTCCTCCAGGCTGAGCTCACTACTCTCCATCTCGTGAGGACCCCAATTATTTTGGGATGCAGCACTCACTGCCACTGGGCTTTGGTGGGAGACAGCACCAGCTGCTGGGGGCTGCCCACGCAGGCTCAGTTCAGGATACGTGGGAGAAATTTTCCTGGCAGAAACTTGGCTTGAGGCAAAAATAAAATCATGTAGTGCCATCGTCTCCTCACAGCTTCGGAGCATCCGTGGGCTGAGCAGGGTTAAGAGGAAGGCTGAGGTCTGCCCTGCAACTCCCAGCTTCTCCAAGGAGCCCCTTCCCGCTCCTGATCCCTGGCCATGCCTGGCCCTCAGGAAAACCACCCCTGTGCACCTACAGAAACCCTCGGATTTCCCCTTCAGCAGGCTCACCTGCAAATTCTCCCACAGCATTTTCTGTGCAGGGTGTTTCCAAACCCAGTGGCTCACCCCTTTGCTTCTGGTCTGTCTGGTGGGTGCCTGAAGATCCTTGGCTGGCAAGAAACCTGTGTGGGGTTGTAACAAATGTTCTCCACTGTAGCAGTAAGGAAGAGGGAAAAAAGGAGAAGTGATGGAGGAGGGAGAGAGTAAAATTCCTTGCAAGAACGAGGGTGGGGAGGGAGGCACGCCTGGATAAGTACAAGGATTTTATCCAATTGGTTCATCCAGCCCCAAGAGGGCAATGGAGGCAGGTGCCTGCAGTGTCCTAAGGCCCATCTGGAGACCTGCCCCAGTCTCCAGAGCTGACCTTCCCTCTTCCAAAAACTGGTGCACTGAGTGCTAACGAAGCCGTGAGGATCGGAATCCCGGGACACGAAAGCTGCACAAACACAGATCCTGTAAAGGATCATCTTCATCTTCCGCTGTTCCCTTAAGACACACACCCATCCAACCAGGCTGCACACGGAGGTCGGGGATGAGCAGCGAGCCCCGGGGCGCGGAGCCCGTGCTGCCGGGGAGGAAATGGCTGTGGCCAGGAGCAGCCGGAGAGCGCCGGGCTCCGCTGCCAGCGCTGTCCCCACGGCCGGGTGCCCCAGCAGCTCCGGCTGGGGGCTGCTCCCACCCTCCCCTCGCCCGGCTCGGGCCACAGGCGTCCCTGGGCACAGGGCAGGAGGGCTTGGATGTGCTGGGCTGAGCGCAGCAGCTCGGGGAGGAGGGATGCTGGCTGAACACATCGGGATCTGAGCTCTTTCCTCTCTGAAAAGGCGGCACGGTGCAGGAGAGCCCCGGGCTCGGCTGGCTGCTCCCCTCCTGCTCCAGAGAGCCAGCCAGCGTGTCGGATATTCATTCATTTTGGGTTAACTATCTTTTCCATTTCTGAACAGCTTCAATTTTCCTGATGTCTCGGGGAATGGTTTATGAGGAAATAGAGCCTTGAGGGTGGACAGATGGAGAAAAATCTCCCTTCTCACCAAACTGATCACTATAATCTTTCATCTGCTCAGCGCAGGCCTGGGCTGCTGGCATGTGGAGGTGCCACAGCTTCACCTGTGGATCAGCATGTCCAGGGGACAGACTGGGAGGAGGATGCTCAGCACAAACCCAGACCTGACAGAAGGAAGAGGAGAGGAGATGGGGGGGTTCAGACCCAGAGCCCTGATCAGCCTCAGGGTTTGCCCACAGAGAGCACTGGTACAGATTTAATTGCTGCCCTTGGCCCTTCCCTCTGCTACTGCTGTTCAGGGGCATGGAGGAGCTTCACATCACTGCTGCTAATAAGGAGAGAAGAGAAACCCACTGTCCTTGTTGTGAGGCACTTGTGTAACAGCACATCCACACCACAGGCTGTAACCAAAACTCTAACAGTGCTGGCAGGGACACACTGTGGGACCTCCAGTGCTGGCAAAGTTCATGAAGGGGTTGAATGAACAGCTTCAGGGAATGATTTTGACACAGATCAGCCTGCCTGAGGGCAGGAAAATAGACCTTGCAAAGTCTGTTCCCTTCTGGTGCTCCCTGATGCAATGACATCACAGATATATTTTTCCCTGCCCAGTCCTGCCAAGTTCTGGAGTTGCTGAAAACGTGACTGGCTCAAGCTGGTGCCAATAGAAGAAACATCTTCCCCCAATGGGAAACACTGGTCAGCTGGCACTGAGCAAAATAAATAAAAAAGGAACATGCAAGGAACCATCCTGATACCCCAAACCAGGTCTGTAGGGAAGAAGCTGAGCCTACACCAGCCTACACATGGTGTAATTCAAGTGCCTGCACCCAGACTGGGTCACTCCTTTGACCATCACCCTTCTGGTCCCCAGACAGTTTCTCCATCCTCCTCCTCCCCCAGGGCTCACTTTTCACCTCCAGGCTGTCCAAGTTGCTCAGGAGAGCAGCCCCAGCCCGCCCAGCTGACCCCAGCCTGCTCAGTGGTGGCACCAGGATGGCAGGACAATGGCCCAGCCAAGGAAATCTCTTGCCAGGATGCCCAGCAGCAGCAGTGAATCCAGAGCTGGGGTGAACACATCCATGGGAGGCCTGTTGGTCAAGCCACGGGGTGAGGCAGCACCCAGGGAGATCCCCCACGTGCTTCTCTCCTTGGGCTCCAGCCCCTCCCACGACTCTCAATTAACATTTAAGATTTCACTGAATAGCTGGCTGATTTATTTCATTTCTAGGACCAGTAATTTATGGAAATATATTCTTAAAAATCAAACAGAATGCACTTTACTAATAGCTGGGCCATTCTCTGACATTTCGCGGAGTAAATGAGCATTTGTGCCCAGTGGCGTGTTGTCCCATGACTGAACCCCTATAAAGGGCTTCAAAAATATCTATTAGCCAAGCTCATTAGCTTAAATATCATTAAAATAAATTATATTTCTCTACACATAGGCCCCAAAGTGAGCACTGCTCTCAGTGGTTACAGGTCAAATGCTCACTTACTCTAAGGACTCTGTGCTGAAAATAGAAAGGGTGTTAAAATTAGTTTACACATCTGCAGTGGTACAGAAATGATGTGCCCGTGCCCCACTGATCAGTTTAAAAGCGTTAACGTTGCATATGCAGAATTTTCTTTCCCAGAAAAATCAACTTAAAGATTTCCTGCTGGTTCTGTGAACATTAAAAAGATCCTTACCTTTATTGTTCAGCTTTTTAGATTTATTCACGTATCCATTTCTCCCGTTTAGAGACCCAGCTTCAGGGAATAACTCAAAGTGGGTTTATTTTGGTGCAGCTCAGCTTCTCCCATTTCTGGTTTCAGTTCGGGGAGGGGAGGTTAGTTTGTTTATTTTCCCATTAGCCAGGCATAAAATAAACAAAAGTAGCACCAGCTCCATTGGAAGCAGACCAGCTCAACGAGGCTGATTTTAAGCAGTGCCCATCAGCAGGGCTGATTTACGGCCCCGCTCACAGCTCCTCTGCCCCAGCAGCTGCCACCAAGGGGCTCACTGCCCTTCTTATCCCCAGCCAGGATGTGGCACTGGGCTCCCTGGTGGCCCACAAAGCACCCAACAAACAGGGCAGGTGTGCACAGGGATACCTGGAGATGCTGCAGCAGCAGGGAAGGGACCTTCCCCCCACAAAGCAGGTATTTCTGAGGAGCAGAGGTGATGGTTTAAGCTGCGGCGGCTTTGCTGAACCCAGGCTGCCAAAAGGGAGCTTCTCCTTCTCCTTCTTGTTATGCCTCAACACCAAGCAGCTTCCAAAAATCAAAATAGTTGCATTTATGTGATTGTAGGGGCTTGAAAGGCTGGAGAGGGACTTTTCACAAGGATTGTAGTGACAGCCTGAAGGAGGGCAGGTTTAGAGTAGACACTAAGAAGAAATTTGTCCCTGAGAGGGTGGGGAGGCCCTGGCACAGGGTGCCCAGAGAAGCTGTGCCTGCTCCTGGATCCCTGGAAGTGTCTAAGACCAGCTTGGACAGGGCTTGGAACAACGTGGGATAGTGGAGGGTGTCCCCGCTGTCTGTGGCAGCAGAGATAGAACAGGGTGGTCTGCAGGATCCCTTCCAACCCATTCCATGATTCCATGATTTTTTGTTAGAATATGGAAGTAAATGGGATGCAGGACATCACCAAGGGCACAACTCGGGGGGTGTGACTGCAGAGAGGTCACACAGCCCCTGCTGTGCTCCCCTCGGCCCCCTGCTCTGGGCAGAGATCCGGGGTGGCTCCAACGACCCTGGGCTGAATTTGCAGAAGTTAAAGTTACTGATGAATAATCTCGACACGGCACAGCGAACACGGCAACCCACAGAGCGATTTTCACAGCCAGCTCCTGCCAGGCTGAGGCAACAAGACCTTCTGAGCTCGAAAGAACACCCTCCCAAAACGGGCAGGTACCTGCAGCTGCTAACTGCAACCCGGGGCTGCCTCTCAGTCATCTCGGGAGAGAAAAGTGCATGTTATTACCGAAGCAATTCGCGTGTTGCTGTTCCCAAAGCATCCCGTGAGTTGTATTTTCCTTGTTAGCAGCACCTCGAGAACATTGCTGGCAGTGTAAGAGAGAGCCAGCGCTGAGGTCCCCCCGTCCGGGCTGTGACAGATTGCTCGGAGAAACAACGCGGTGATTGAGGACCTGGACTAATCACAGCAATTGATATAAATTACCGTGTCAGCTACACCGATGCCGCAGTCTGCAGGTTCACACCTCATTAAGCTTCCAAGTGCCAAATGAATCAACAGGGTTCAGCAGAACCGTTCTTAATTAATTGTTGTAGCAATAGGGAAAAAGTAACGGAAAAAGAGAATCAGAACTCCCGGCGCAGGCGGGCGGTCTTGCACACACTGAAACTCTGCGCCGATTCAGCATTTGAGATTAAAGACGCCCACGGATTAATCTCAGCCAGCAAGGAATTGCCAGGGGCTGGTTTTGGACTAGGGTGGAGTGAAAACGCAGGCTGGCGACTTGCAGACGTCTTTCCTCGAGTTATGCAGTGTGTTTTGCATGGAGCTCTTTGGTCGCCTGTGAAATCTCAGGGTTTGGATTTCCCACCCCACCCGCAGCGGGCAGAGACCACTTCTGGGCACCTCGGAGCCTCTTGGAGCTGATGGAAATTGCAATTCAGCAGCTTATTTTTAAGCCGTGCGTGTCCATTTTTTCCTGTCTGTATTCCCAAAGCAAGATGCAAACTTCCCAGCGAGGGAGGAGGCCAGGAAAGCTGTGGTCTCACCTCTGGCCGAGCTCCCAGCCTCGGACTCTGCTGTGCCAGGCTGCTGGAAGGACACAAAGTCAAGCTCGGGACAGAACAGCAGCAGCCACAACTGAGTTTGAAAAGCAAAGAACCCTGCAGTCACCTCGCAGGGAGCTTTCCTCCAGCACATGACAGCGCCCAGCAGTCCCATCAAAACCTGGATGTCCTGGAGCTCAGGGGGTGCTGAGGAAAGGCCAGCACAGCCCATGGGCTGATGGCATCTCCTGTGGCTGAGCACGGAGCCAGCCTCCACAGGCACTTCTCGAGGCATCTTTAGGATGGGTTTAACTCAGCAGCAGCCTCCAGCTCCCCAGAGTGGAGTTCCAGCAGCGTGCCCCTGGAGCGGATCCAGGCGGGACCGCGGCGCGCGCTCTCCAGGGGAGCCTTGGATACCTTCTCCTGCCTTCCCTCACGCGTGTTCCGCCAGCTTAAACCCTCCCTGGAGCTCCCATCTGCTCACCACACAGCTTGGAATCGCGTGTGTAACGCGAGGGGCAGTTCAGCACTCAAACCACATTCCCAGCGTTGGATGTCTCCGGGCATTTGCACTGCCACTCACCCGGCCCCTTTTCCCAAATCTATAAAACATCCATCTCCTGTTGATATCCCAGCAGGGCCCTGGCAGCCTGTAGCTGTCACTGCTTTGCCCCAGCGTTCAGGCCCAGTTGCAGCAGGTCACCCAGTTTCTCTGCACCACTGATTAACCTGTAATCTCAGTAACTTGCCAGCAAAATGTAAATTGAAGAGAAAAATGTAATATGAACACAGATTTCACCTCTCTCCTGCTTGTGACTGGGAGGCACCACTGCCTGGCAAGGGAGCTTTGCTGCTGGAACCTCAAGGGATGTGGGGTGCCAGGAGCATAAGGGAGGTGCCCGTGGTCACTCAAGAAAACAGAGTAATGAGTCAAAATTACCCATCCCAACCTTCGTTGTGCCTGGGGTGGGACCCAGTGGAAATACCCAGCCAATTTCAGGGAACTCGGGGCTGTTTTAAAGCAACCTGAGCAGGCAGGAAGAGCTGATACTGCAGCTCCAGCCCCTTCTGCAGGGCCTGGTGGTGTCAGAGCCCGTGGGGATGGAGGATGTGGATCCCTGAGCAGCCACAGGCTCTGGGCTGGGCATTCCCAGCACAAAGCCTCCTGCATTCCCACAGACACGGACAGTGCACCAGGGTCTGCTTCACATCATCAATGAAAATATCTCCCCATGACTCACCAAAATTCAACAGGTCCTCTCAATGAACTGGTCTGTGACTTTCCTCACATCTAATCACTTCTCCTACTGACCTAATACATCATTATTTTCTTTAGTTTCTCTTTTCCCCACATAAATCTCTACTTAATTAATAAAGCCAACAATTTTTTAAGAAAAAAATATCTAAACCGTATTTCTAAGCCTCAGAATTACTGCTCTAGCAACAAGCAGTATTTAAAAAAATATATTAATTGCAGTTTGAGAAAGAGGTTTTCACAAAGTTGGGTCCAGAAATACTTGTATCATAAATATTTATATTATAAATATTTTGTTCTTTTACACTTATTACTGCAAATCAGTGCGATACCATTTCTGCCCTTGTTTTATTTTAAGGGATTTAAGGTGCAAATTGGAGGATTAGCAATCCAAACAGAATAGCAAGAATACAAACAGGCCTCCAAGCCCACGTGTGAAAGCCAAAGAGTCTCTGTTCTCAAGCGAGGAGCCCAACACGGGCAGGCAGGTTCTTGTGTGGAAAGTCTCTTCACACCTTAATTACAGCTCCTGCCATCCACTTCAGCTCTGGAGTGGGATGTTTTCTCTGGTGAGAGGATACCATTAGCCCAAGGAGCAGCATCCAGGGAAATCACCTCGCAGGGGGAGCTCCCCAGGCTTCTGTTTTTAGCCACTTTGAAAAGTAAATTGATTAACACACACACACCCCACCCCCTTCCCTGCCCGTGCTGGCTTTGCACTGACACCCAACAGCTTCGCAGTTTGTAATCAAAGTGTGATTTAGGACTTTCCATTAGGGTCATTAACAGCAGGGTATTAAGGCTCCAGGAGCTGTTTCAGCTGGCAGAACCCTGGAATATCCTGAGTTGGAAGGGTCCCATTAATCTCATCCAAATCCAGCTCCTGTCCCTGCACGGGACACCCCAAGAGTCCCACCCCGTGCCCAAGGGCTTTGTCCAAACCTGCTGAGTAATAAATAGATTCAGGAAAGGCCTATCCCTGCAATTATTCATAGCTCAAACCTTCAGGATTTCAGAGCACAATCATGTTAGCACCAGTATGTCTTGGAACAGAGTTATCCCCGTTTTTAGGCAGTGCTATTCCCCCTGCTCCATGAGAGCCTCCACCACCGAGACCGATGGGGTTTGCTCTCCGACATCTGAGGGTGAAAGGCAACTTTCCACTGGCGCCCCATGCCTAATCCTTGTCTAATCCTCCACACCGTGGATAAAGGGCTGGAGCACTGCCAGGCACCTCGGTTCAGTTTCACAGCTCCCGAGGTGACACCCGCAGCGCTTTGATGCGGCCCGTGTGGATGCAGCTGGGCTGGTCCCACACGGCACTGCAGGATCACCTGGACACGGCCCAGCCTGCACAGACTGTGTGTCGCTCCTCACAGCATTCCCCCACGGTGCAGAAGCTCACAAAAAAAGTGCTAGGGCAATTTAAAACACCACAAGAGACACACCATGACTTCAGCTTTGATAGTGTTCTCCCTCCAGGTGCGTTATTCCCAGGATGTTACAGCCCCTCTGTGTTGCTTGTTCTATGGCACACAACAGGTTCTGGGCAGTTTTTATGCCTCGGATATTTTCCAGTCGGACTAACAGGCTGATTTGCTGAGCTACCTGCTGGCAGCAGCAGGAGAACGAGCAGCACATTACCCTACTGCCACCCCTGATCCATCAGTGATCCAGGAGCCTGACAGGGAGACGCAGCTGTGCAGGAAGAAAGCTCCTTGTCCAGAATAGCAAAAACTGCCAACTCATCCCAGGCTCTCCTGGTTCTCCCTGCACTGGCTCCCACAGTCCTGAGCAACTTCTCCCTGAACCCACAGCACAAAGCATCGCACTTGCCTTTTTTTGTAATGTCATCACTGGCACCCAGATCCACAGCTCGGATGCTTTGACCTTGTCTGCTGCACTCCTACATTCAGATTTTAAAATTAATCATCTAATTCCAGGTAAGTGCTTTTAAATTCGGCCGAATGGGGCATGAATCTTGCTGGATGGGAAATGCAGGTCTCTGCAGTGAGATGGATGAAGCCCTGCTACACTCCCCGTTTTGTTTCAAGGCTTCGGTAGCAATTGCCTGCTCTAATTCGAGATGGGAAGACTCGCTGTAGGGTAATTAAGCACGTGGGGAGCTCAGGAGAGCCGCCTGCCAGCACCTGGCAGTGGGATTCCCCTTCCAGAGGCACCTGCACTAAATGGTAATTCCTTCCCTCCATTTCCCACTTCACTCCCGACGCTTCTCCCGGCAGCTCGGAGGAACAGATGGAGCAATCACCCTCCTCCTCTCCCCAGCACGGACCCCTGCTGCTACCCAGCGCCTCGTGCAGTTGTAATACACATAATTAGGCAAATCAATGGACAATGCAGCATATTAGAGGAGGTGGAGTTACATCAAGGCAAAACGCGGATCCCTATTTATTTACTGCAGGAAATGGGACATTTCTGTGTAATTGCCAAAAACTGCGGGCAGGAGATGAAATGTGATCACAGCCCCGGCAGGTAGGGTGCAGCCAGCGGGTCACTCCTCTGGGTTGTTCAGAGCACAGCTGAGGGGAACCCGGTCTCATCTCGATGTTCTGTTGATTTATGCATTAAACATCTCATTACCATTTATGAGTTACACTCCCAAATCTCTCACACATCCATAATTAGCGAGAGGGATGTTCGCAGCCCTTCACCCCACCACCGACTCCAGACCAAAAGCACAAACTGAAGGTTGCAAAATGCAAGCAGCAGCCATCCCTGCCCTCCCTAGGAAGCCAAGGCCTGACAGCAGAGGCCAAGCACACACAGCTGCTGGCTCCTGGCAAAAGTGGCTGCTGAACCCTCTCCTCCTGCCGCTCCCCAGGCACAGCTTTGTTTAAGGTCAGCCCCGGCTCCGTGCTCCCTGCTCAGCAGCTCCTCTGCTCTGCTTCTTCAGCCCTTGCAGCTCCCACCCCGTGGACAGCAGGACGTGGTGAGGTCTCACCATATCCCAGTGGCAGAATGAGAAAATAAAAAATGATATAAAATAAAATACGTTGATATAAAGAGCGGGTGTGCTGCTGACGAGCAGCACGGGTGGGACCTGGTGGAGCAGGGTAACACTCAGGAAGGGGGTTCCACATGGAGGAGAGGGGCACAAGCCAAATCAGTGACGAGTGAGAGAGGCTTTCACATTTCTGGGCTCCTCAAGGAAGGTGATCCTCCTGCCAGGAGGAAACACCAGGGGTCTGTTTCCAGGTTTTGCACGCATCCAGTGGGTGTTATCCTGGGTTAGGGACTCAAAGCCAGCTGTGCCCCAGGACTGCCTGATGAAAGGACCTGTCCCAGAGAGCCACCAAAGTCTTGTTCAGGTGGTGCTGAGGCCTCACAGGTGCCCTGGACACAAGGCTCAGAGGTGTTTTAGGGAGGTACTGATACACCGGCCGAGCCTTCAGACACGTTACATTTTTAAAGAGGTTTCTGGGATCTGATTTTGGCCAGCTTTGTCAAATTTCCAGGGATTTAGAGGAGCAGTGACTGCAGCTGGTGTGGGTCAGCTCCCGAGGCACCAATGGCCTTCAGTCACTGGGATACTGATACACAGAAAGGTATTTGAGAATACATCAGAAATGGCAGATTTCAGCTTCTTGCCCTTGCTCTGCACAAGTCAGTGGCAGACAGAGAAATCTCCACGGTCAGATTTGGGTTTTACTCCTTTTTTACTCTATTTCTGTGCTCCCCTTCCAGAGTCTGGACCTTCCTGAGTTAGGAAGCAGATCAACATTAAGGAGAGGGACTGACCACAGAGCTCCTGGGGTCACTGGGGAGCAACATTAACCCCTACTGACCTTGCTGCTTTCCAGACCTGAAACTTTTTGTCCTTTTCCACACTTATCACTTCTCCCACAGAAATGAGCTGCTCTTGGGTCCGAGCTGTCCTTCATGGAGCTCTGCCAACATCTCAGTCCTCACCTAAGGGACAAATCTTGTTTTTGTCTCCAAGCATCCTCACAGTGCCACCAACTGCGCTCAGTTGGTGCTGTGTGGTGGCTTATGATACGAGAAAACATTTAAAGAAATGCAAACCAACATTACCAAGTGCATTTTGGATCTGATCTCAGTCAGGTCACCCAATTCAGCATTTGTCAAAGCGAGACTGTTACTTCTCCAAAACCTAAAGCCATAAAATTAGCCTGATTTATGGGTACCACAATACTACAAACCCAGAGTCGTTGTGTCAATGCAAAATCATGCCTCACATGTGCCCACGTAACCACAGGCTGCAGCCCACGCTCCGTGAAAAAGGGGAGGGACAGACCCACGGCAGGCTCAGGAAACGCGTGGGTGACTCAGACAACTGACACAGACACCGTTTGTTTGTTTGCTGTGAAGGCATAAATACCATCCACCGCAGCTGCAGTGCTCGGGAAGGGTCATGAGACACCTCGCTGGTGCCCACGCTGCTCCCTGCAGACACCCCGGGCTGGGGGGACCCTGCTGGCACCCCAAGGTGCCGCCGCCCAGCTGCCACCACAGCGGCTCCACATTCATTCTCTTCTCCCGGCTTATCTCCCCCCGGCTTTGGAGTGCATCCTCCCTTATCTTGGAGACAAATGGCCTCCACGGAGAGCTCTAAACAGCAGAGCAATTTATCTGCCTGACGTGTGTTTCCCTGTTTGTTTTCTGCAGCCTTGAGCCATCGGCTGGGCTGTGACAACACTCAGCTGTGGCACTGCTGGAGGGTCACCCGGCCCCTTTGCTCAGGGCTCTGAATCAATGCCTTTGCCATATTTATCATTTATGGCACTAAATCAAGTCCAATCGATGCTTTCTTGTTTTGACGTGCAGCAAAGCCTCTACAGGCTTTTCACAAATCTGCTTGGAATTAAGAAAAGCCGGGGGGGAAAAAAGATATTTTGTCAATTCAGCTCTAATTTTTAATTTGGGGGAAGAGGAAAAGGTGGCTCTGTTCCCACGAGAAAAAGGAATAAAAATCAAAACCCGCTTCTGTTTAGCTCCTTCGGATGGTTTCCAGTATTTCACTTGTTGCTTTTAACACCTTAAGGTACTACATGAACAAGCACGTCCCCAGGACATCTCCATCCTTTTCCAGCCAGCTCCTGGATGCAAAAGCCTCCTTCTCTCCCCTCTAAATAAATGTGACTTATTAGGAGTTCCTTTCATGTGTGTTCAGTTTTATTCTGTTTGTTTGGGTTTTTTTGTTTTGTTTTCCCAATACTTCTCGGACTCAGTGAGCCTCAATTTTGGCTGAACAGTTTTAAAGCTCCACTTTTCCTTAGAAGTGTCTCTGTGCGTTCTTTCTGGAGAAGCAAGGCTTCCTTTTCTCAAAGACACCGCTCATCCTGAGCACTCCTCCAGCGCTGGGTAATTCAGCCTCAGGTGAAATTCTGACCCCTCCGTATGCAAAAACTTCACGCCCCACCCCTACAGAGGTCACACACAATTGCCATCAATCAATCAATCAATCAATCAATCAATCAATCAATCAATCAATCAATCAATCAATCAATCAATCCACAACAATCAACATCTCTTATCAGCAGAAAACAGTTTTACACAGCTTTCTCCACAGCTGCAGAAGCTCCTGAGTTCACGCCTGGAATTTGGGGAGAGCAGGACCATTGCTCTTTTCTTCTGAAGTGCATTTCCCCCTCTTCTCTCAGACTTTGGCAGCTCCAGTGTGGATTTTACGGCTGGCATTTAGAAGAGTAAGTGCTCCTCGCCACACAGGATGGGAAAGGTTTCTCCCCCAGGGAACAGAGCGCAGGGACTGATTTAGCAAGCAGCAGGTATTTAAGAACATTAAAAATACTGGCAGGTGAGGGCTGCAGCTCTCACTGAGCAGGAGCTGGTGCAGGAACAGAGCTCACCTGCTGATTTCCAGCAGGGAACAGCTCTGGTGAAGAGTAAGTCCTTTAGCTTAGGATTTTTTTACATTTTTAGTAGGAAAAAAAAAGGTTGAAAAGTAATCAAAACTTGCTTCTCCAGAGGAGTGAATCAGAGGCTCCTGCTGAGCCAAACGTGGTGTCCACGTTCCATCTTCCCAAATCCTTCTGCAGAAATTAGCTAACAAAAAAAGCAGATGATTGGAGCAGCCACCCAATTTCAATAACATAAATTAGCTAACAAACTGTATTAACCTGGATTATTTGAACATTTTAAAGGCAAATAGGGATAAATAAGCTGGCCAAAGCTGTGGGCCAGACTAACAAAGCCAGGGCTACCCAGGCCAGGTTTGCTCTCAGCTGCGTTGTTCCCTCACTCTGGTTAACACTGCTGTGGTGGAACTGAGAGCATCTACAGAAAAACATTAAATAATTGGGATTTCTGTTCTTTAAACAGCAATAGAAGTGTTCACACATAGAAATATTTCCAAAACAGCACAAAAGAATGAATAAATGACAAAACTGCTGAAAGAACTTATGGAAGAACTGCAGAAATATAAACTTCTATCTCTTAGACATGAAAGACACAACCATTGATGGCACAGGAATTTCCTTTATTTTGTACAAAAAATACAGAATTTATATAATTTAAAATAATTTGCCATCACTATTTAAACTTTTAAACTTATAACCATTATTTGAAGTGGTTTGCTATGAGGCATTTTAAAATAACAGTACAATGTCATAAACAAGTTTATGCAAACATAATGAGGATATTTTTCAAATAAATCCCACCAGCTAAAGAAAATTAAAATGAGTCATTTCAGTTGTATTTGATTAGGACATCATTCTATCACTGAATAAGCTTAATGACAACAGTTTCTAGAAGTTTATTGAAATTATACACTCTCACGTCAAACACGAGACTCTGCTGAATTGGAGAAAAATAAAAATCAACTGTGAGAGTATCACACAGTCCTATCAATTCTTTTCAAAGCAGTCTTGTCCTCCAACAAAAGAGAAAAACATCTTTGTGCAGCACAGGACAGCCTTGGGACAGCTCGTTACAGAACAAGCTGTGAGCCTGTGGGTCACACTGTGCTCCTGCACAGCTCTTTAGTCTTCATCTTCATTTGTGCTGCAGACAAAAAGCAACGGGTTTGGCTTGGGGGGAGACACCTCCAAGAAATTTCCCTTCCCAGCAGCATCTTCTGAAAATCTGTCAGCCTCGGGTACAGGGTTTTCTTCTTGTTCCTGTGAAGTGCAGCCTGCAGTAGCCAATCCTTCAGGCTGCTCTGAAAGTCTCATTGCAGAGTGGATTTGCATTTCTAATTCTTCTACCAGTTTTCCAGGAGGAGTGGTGGATTGCAAGGAGCCCTTGGATTTTCCATCACCGACCTCCATCGCCCAAGTGCTCGTGCCCTGCCTTAATCCATTACAGTCAATAAGTGGAGCTGTCCTCTCCTCCTGGAGCGTGCCTTGGAAGGAATTTATTTCCCCATCTTCACTGGTCGAGGACTCCTGCTCATCTGAATCAGAGCCTTCTGTCTCAGATGATGAAGTGCTGCTGGATTCTTCAGAGTCACTTGTCTCCGACTCGGAGCAAAGCAGCTGTTGCTTGGAAACTGTGCCAGCAGCTTTTAACGCCTTCTCTTCCTCCTGCACCAGCACTGCTGCTGCTTCCAGCTCCTCCAGCTCCAGCCCCACGTGGGACTTGCTGAGCCTGGTTTTCTGCAAGGACTCACAGAGTGCAGCCAACTTTTTTGACCTTTAACAAAGAACAAGATATGTTACTGAACCTGACAAACAGAACTTTCCCCTTCGATAACGAGAACACCGATCTTAAACATTTCTTCCATTTGCTTGGTATGCAAACAACTTTCTTCTTCAGCCCTGATTGGAGAAGTGAATGTTACAGGAAGAAAAAAAAATCAGAAGGATTCATAATTACAGTTATTTAGGGCAACTTTTCCCACAAGGTTAGACAATATCCCACTGAAAGGGTTTGAGGATACCTTCCTGAAAGATCCTGCTGCTGGATGCTTCAGCAGTGCACAGTGAGGGAGAAGAGATTTCAGAAAAAGCCTTTTCAGGTTTGCTGTCTCTAGCAGCACACTCTGCAGGCCAGGGCTGGCTTGCTGAAGTTTAAGAGCAGCAAAATCATTTTGGTTTCCTACCCTCCCAGATACACCTGTGAAATGCACATGAACCACGAGAACACTCTGGTCAGTGATCCATGCTCTCCTCTCCCACCCAGCCTGCTGCAGCCACCATCACAGGAGATGGTCAGTAACTCTGGCTGCACAGGTACCTCCCCCTTCACTTGGAATTCAGCTGAAATACAATTCACCAGGAGAAACATTTAGATAAATGCCCCTAATAAAGCAGACACACCACCGTGGCTTCAAATCTCTGGTCCAGCCCCATCCATTTCCTCGAGTGCTGGAAGCCAGCACGTGCTTTACCAGAAAAGGGCACCATGGATTTAAAAATAGGGACTAAAATGTAAGAGAGTGCCTCAAAATGGAGGGGGGGGTGAGGGCAGGGAGGAAAATGGGTATAAAACCCCAAACATACATCCTGTTTCTTGTTGTGGAGCTCTGCCTCAGACTATCAATCAGCTTTTCACCACTTCCTGCAGCAGCAGGTCTGCTATAAATCCTGCAGTAACTGACTGGGTTTCATTTCCTCTGCCAGGGCTGTGAACCTGCAAGGCACGACACACTGACACTGGAGCAAGGAGCTGGGGATGTAATACACAGCTCCTGCCAGGCAAAAGTTAAAGTGCTTGTTCTCTCACTTGAATGACTTTAAAGATCTTTATATTCTATTTCCCAGGGGGCATAATTACTCAGTATAACATAGAGGCTTCCACTTTTTTTATTTGCTCCTAAAGGAATTGTATCTTTAAGGGGGGGAAGGGAAATTCAGTGCAGCTTCTTACACGTTTTACAGACAGTGCAACATTCAAATGTTTTAAAAACTTTGAATAAAACACACTAGACTTCCTTAGTTCACCCCACAGACAAGGAAACTGAGAAATAACTTTCCCAGAAGTAAAGCAACAGAAAACAATTTATATTCCTAGAATTTTCAAATCTAAAGCTAGGAATTAAATGCAACATGATCCTACCAGCCTCTAATTAAAAAAAAGGGGTACCAAATTTTAAAAACTTACTGGAATAATGTTTTCTTTCTGGCAACTTATTTCCACTTTTTTTTTTTTTGTCGAGGACTTGCATTTTTCTTAAAAAGTAACGGGGCATTTGAGAAATTGCCAACTTAATTGGGAACAAAGCAAGCATTCTCCCTGCTCCATCAGTAAAGAGAAAGGAGAAGCAGCCAAGTGATGCACTGAGAGGTTCATGGAGCCCTGCAGGCAGGGGGGAGCAGAACGAGGGGCTGCAGGGAAATCTGCTTCCTGAGCACACTGGGGAGAAGCTGATTTACACCCCGAGTCACAAGAGTTTATATCCCCTTCAGAAAGCATTTTGCTTTGCTTTTCAAACAGCCTCTTTCCTTCCACCTCTGCCTGTGCACGTGCCCCCTTGCCCTGGGAGAGCTGCTCAGAAGGTGGAGTTCAATCCCTTTTCCTCCCCTGCTCCCTGGCTGTGCACAGCCACAGCAGCTCCCCAGGCTGGCTGTGCCCTGGCACAGAACCCTGCCTTGTCCCATTTTAGGGGCTCCCTTGAATTTCACTGACACCATGAGCAACTCAGCGCACACCCTCTGGCACAACAGTTTCCCCTCAGTTCCCACTGTTTCACTGCTGCCATTATGGCAGAAAGGCAATTTTCAAAAAGTCTTCTTGCTCCCCACACTTCCATTGTATCTGTCAATTTGTTTCCTAATTCTATATGGATTTTTTTTTGCCTTTTCCTATTTTTGGCTGTTTTTCCTACCTTTTCATGCCTAGTTCCCTTGCTCCAGGCTCTCAATCCTTAAAATCCTCTCAGTCCTTAAAATTCTCTCCCCCTCCTTCACTATGCTCTTATAATGCAGTTTATATATTAAGATACAGAAACATATCACAGAACTGCACCAAGTATTAAGGAGTTATTTGACCTAATGTGCTTTTTTGGCATTAATAAATACTTTGCCCAGGTTACCTAATGCCAAACGTTAAGGAATAAATTACACTGTGACAAACTTGTTTGACTCCACACACATTATGCTCCTGAATTCAAAGTGGTCCTGCTGACAGATAAAAGAATGATGTCCCTAAAGCAATTGATGGTTTTTTTAGCTCTTGGCCACATCAGGTGTTTGATGTCCCTGCTTATTGCAGGGGGGGTTGGACTACATGGCCTTTAAAGGTCCCTTCCAACCCCAAATATTCTGACTCTACAAAAAAGTCTCGTTCCACTTTTCTCAGTAGGTCAAATGCTTCTTCCCAACTTTCACTCTGCTCATCCTGTCAGAATCTAAAGAGCTCCACTTTTCAACATGAGACAAACTCAAAACTGTCACCCTTAACAATTTTATACATAAACCCAAAAACCTCCACCCCCCAACTCTGCAATCTTGTATTTTAAAAACATCAACAAAGAACACTTGGAGAACAGGCTTGTTTCTTTGCTGCCCCTGTGCAAGGGACTAAGAGAATTACAATTAGCCATCAGTTCATCTCCTTTAAGGCAATTATCTAATGTGAAGGAGAACCAAGTTTCAGGAGTGCATTTCACATCAGCCTTAGGAATATGTGGCAGCACTCCCTGGACAAAAAAAAACTGAGGCAAACAGACTAAAAATCAGCATGGAAATGCTTTCAAAGGGTGACAGCGGGTCTCTGAGCTGATGGCTTCCCAAGGTGAAAGATAAGCAACAATTCAGGAGAACGAAAATGAGACACCAGAAATGAGATCTTGTGTATGAGAGACCTGCAGTAAACAGGCCCTGCTGTTTCCCAAACCTTTCGAGTAGTGTTTGAGAGATTAGACAGCAAATACTTTAATTTTTCAAGTATGATTAATGGAATCCATGATTACTTTAAGACATGCTCATTCAGTATGCACATTTGTGGTAATGATATCTTATTATTATGGTAATAGTGTTCTTACATAAACATGCATAATAGGTTTTAAAGGTGCTACACATGATAATTATTAGTTATCACAATGTCAGTTGCTTAAGGAAAATGCTTAATTACAGGTTAAACTGATCAGATGCATGTTTTGTTTAATGCATAGCTTAGAGGAACAGATAAGAGAAGCATCTCGGGGCTTGTCCACGTAGTCTGGAATTAAAATTCCAAAACAGAACTACAGTAATCCTTGTCTAGGCACAGGAGAGTTTCTTCAGGTGCTAGAAGAAAAAAAAAAAAATCTTGTTCTACAGATCTTAGATTATAAAGGAGTGAAACTGGGCTGAAAAGAACAAAGAATCAAAGGAGATTTAGCAAATAAAGGGAGATGGATGCAACTCTGAGAAAAATAAAAAGAGGATTGTGACAACAGGAGAGGGAAATCATTAGAGGTTTACAGCCAAGGCCACCTGTGGCAGCATGAAGAGAAGAGCTGGTGCTGGGAGTGACTGCAGGACTGGGACACGAGTGACAACCAGGGGGAGCAGAGCAGGACACGACTCCAGGTAAAGCCAAACTCCTGCAAGCTCCAGCTCTGCCTTCTGCTCCAGGGAGTACAGAGCTCCAGGATCTGAAGAGCCAAGAGAGCTGTTATCTCCAGAACGTAGAGCTATGAGGAAGAAGTCTCACTGCAGACACACATCAGAGATTTGATTGCTTCCAAGGAAGAGTTCACATAAGCTGGTAGGGAAGACAAAAATCAACCCACTGACAATAAAAATCAAATGCAGGACTTGGGTGGGGGTAAGGGGGTACATCCAGCCACAAAATCCTCTCATTTTTCCCAAATGATGAAGAAAAGAATAATTATGCTTCTACATACCATGTCCATCAGTCAGCACTACATAAAGAAAAAGGTTTAAAGAAAGTGTTAATAGCTCAGACCTCCCCATCTGCCTGGTACTTCCCTCACATGCAGTACTCTTGTTTTAGCAGTTATGTTAAAAACACCAAACAACTCAAAGAGAACTTGAAAATATAAAAATCAGCAGACTGCTCCTCATTCTGAATGATGGTGGCACTGCATACTCAATCATGCCAGGGGATTACAGATCTAAAACACTCTGTAGATTATTTGCATACATGGGAGTGAATGGCACTGCCTAGAGCAGCTGGGGCTGCCCCTGGATCCCTGGAAGTGTCCAAGGCCAGGCTGGACAGGGCTTGGAGCAGCCTGGGATAGTGGAAGGTGTTCCTGGTTGAAACTGGCTGATCTTTAAGGTCCCTTCCAACCCAAACCATTCCCTGGTTCTGTGAGAGTGACAGTGGCAGCCCAGCCTCCCAAAGCTGGAGTCAGTAACATCCCACTGTGGAATGGAAAGTGACTTTTCCTGCACAGGCACAAGCTCCAGCTTGCTTTTGTTTTTGTAAACAATAGAAGGATTATTTCTACTGGCTCATCAATTTGGCTTTGCATTCGCAGATGTGTACAAACATCCCCTGTTCTGAAGTACTCAGTGTAAACAAGGTGTAAGACACAGCAAAACCCAGCAGAGCCTCCCTGGTATCTCCCCAGGCTCAGTCCCAGCCAAGTGACAGCTCAGAGCTGCCAGGGCACATGAAGCTGCTCCTGCCCCAGCACAGCAGGAAAGGAACCAAGCACAGGACCCTCAGTATCACAAACACTGACGGCAGCTCTGGTGTTTGAATGGGACCTAAGTCATCTTGGAATTAACTAAACATTACATTGCTCGCAGGTGATTAAGGCCCACTCAGTGTTCCAGTGGGAATCAGTGCTCCGTGCTGGCAGGACTTGGCTCCAGAGGGCTGACAAGCCCTGTTTTAGAGCGTGAAACACTTTACACTAATTATCTGTAAGCCTTGCAGGCAAGATAAACAAGTCTCGGAGGCGGCAGGGCCGTCAAGCGCAGACGCGCCCCGGGAGCGGCGCGGGCTGCGGCGGGCACCGACGGACCCGGGGCCTGGACAGAGCGGGGCCTGGACAGAGTGGGCACCGACGGACCCGGGGCCGTGCCCAGAGCGGGGCCTGGACAGAGCGGGGCCTGGACAGAGTGGGCACCGACGGACCCGGGGCCTGGACAGAGCGGGGCCTGGATAGAGCGGGGCCTGGACAGAGCGGGCACCGACGGACCCGGGGCCGTGCCCAGAGCGGGCACCGACGGACCCGGGGCCTGGACAGAGCGGGGCCTGGACAGAGCGGGCACCGACGGACCCGGGGCCTGGACAGAGCGGGGCCTGGACAGAGCGGGGCCTGCCCAGAGCGGGGCCTGGACAGAGCGGGCACCGACGGACCCGGGGCCGTGTCCAGAGCAGGGCCCGGATAGAGCGGGGCCCGGATAGAGCGGGGCCGTGTCCCCGGCACTCCGGGACAGAGCTGGAGCCGTGTCCCCGGCGCTCCCGGACACAGGCACTCCCGTGTCCCCGGCCCTCCCGGACAGAGCCGGAGCTGTGTCCCCGGCGCTCCCGTGTCCCCGGCCCTCCCGGATAGAGCAGGGCCGTGTCCCCGGCGCTCCCGGACAGACGTGGGGCCGTGTCCCCGGCGCTCCCGTGGCCCCGGCGCTCCCCGGGCTGCACTCACACAGCAGCAGCAGCAGCGTGCTGCACACCCAGCACGCCTGGCACACTCACAAAGGGCAGCTCGCTCACTGATCTCCACTCTGCAGGAGCGCTGGACACACGGGGTCCATCTCGCAGCAAAGCTGCGGCACTAAGGAAAAGGTTTCCTGTCTGTTGCATCACAAGAGCCGTAATTTTGTATCTTTAACGCACAAGAAATGACCAAGTTTAAAGAGAAAGCATAGGGCTGTATTTACACTATCTTTCTGCACAAGGCCTGGCAAAACTCAGACTAAGGAAAGAAAGTTTCACCGACAGCCTCTTTCTTTGATAGAACAGATAAGATATCAAGCAATACAACCAGACCAGCATCCCCACTTTAAATGTGTTCCAAATTACACACCTGGCAGCACTGCTTACAATTTCCCACAATTATTCATTTAGCCAGAGGCACTGCAAGTATTAAGACAATTCTAGAGTTAATATTATCTCAGACATCACCAGATATTATCCCAGAGTCTCAGCAGTTCAGATACAGAGAGTGTGCAAATTTACCATCTGCGAGACATTGAAATGTCAGTTTGACTATGAGGAACAATGAAATTTTCTGCCTTGCCACCAAGACTGGTGGAGGAGAGGCTGCAGTAAGACATCACTGGTGTTTCTGCAGGGTCTGTCACTAGTGAACAAAAGGGCACCTGCAAAGGGACAGGCTCTCCCCACCCTTCAGATGGTCTCCTTTTCCCCCTGCCCACAGTGGCTCTTGCAGGATTCCATCCATCACTGTCTTCCAGCCCAAGCCTCATCTGTCCAGACATCAGGGGTATGAAGAGACACTGTTCCATGTCCAGTCTCCAGTAATGCCAAATGAGCTCCCCATGGAACTCTGCCACGATCCTGATGGAAATTCATATCCCTATGGCAGTAAGGCTACAGCTCAAAGTTCTCTCAAAGCAGGAGGATTTACAAGTTACAGGCAAACACAAAAGCAAAAGACAGGAAAGGGAGCTCATACAAGAATGACACAGGTGGCAAAGCACCCAACTAGTGCATCGAGAAGCAAATAAACTGTTCTTTGCTCTAAAATTCAGATACAGTTTCTATCTGGTCCCACACAGCTACTGGAGCCACCACACTGGTGATCTTTGGGGAAAGCTTGAAGCTGCTAACTGAGATCATCCTGGTCACTGAGCAGCATATTCTGGGAGCCAGAGGTGGAGGATAAAGCACAGGGAAGGCACATTGTGAAATGGCTGTAACAGAACTTAAACTTCAGGGGTTTAGCCCAAAAGTAGCACGATTCCTTCAGAAAGGCTAACAACTAACAATGAGAAACGTCCCTCCACACTTGATATGCACTTTCAGGCAGCTTGAAAGCAAAAAAAAAAAAAAAAAGAAGACTGAATTCTTATGATACAGAATTGACAGACAATTTGATTTTAATAAAATATTCAGGACATGAAAGAGTCTAGGTTTGATCAGCCCTGACTGGTAAGACACAGGAGCAGTAAGGATGGTGGCGTGGAATACTAAAGCAGAATTCATTAATGCAGAAACAGCTCCAGTCAACAGGCACAAAATTGCATAAATGGTCCAACAATGAGGTTAGATCACAAAACCCCTCCAGTTCAGGAAAAGAACCCTTACAAATGGACATTTAGGTGCAATAATAAGAAACTCATCCCACTAAAGGCACCATCCATTTGGCCAAACCACTCTGTAAAAAGTCATGGGTTACAAAAGAACTTGAGCCTCAGAATCTGCCTGGAGACAAGAGAGTAAGGCTCAATTACACCTTTTAGAGTGTGTTTTATAGCATCTCACAGATTTCACCATTTATTATTTCACTTTCAAGGTTATTTATAATGAGTGCTTCAATTATACACTAGTCAGTGACCTCCAATCACAGTGAAATAGCTTTGAAAAAGCAAGTCCAGGATGAAGGAACAAAAATACTCTAAAGGAAGTTCTGAAGGGAATTTAGAGCAGAAAGTCATCTTGCTAAGTGTCAATAGTGCCACCCACTTTGCCTGTCGTGCACACTGCTGTGTAACAGACCACAACAACAACTAACTTTACACTGGTTTTATTGCTAAAATTCCTTACTACTCACTTTTACCCCAATTCCCCACAAGTTTGGGCAATCTGTGCACAGATTTTATTTCATCCACATCTGGGAACACAACTATTCCTTTCAGGCTAAAACTTAAAGCACAATACTACCATGAAGTTTAAGGCATGAACTGAAAAATGCACACAGCACCTGAACCCTTTCATGGCAGCAAAAGGCTCTCACTCAGAAGAGCACAGAAAATACTCTTTTATAATCATCAGCAAGATGAATAAGTACTAAATCCACTAAGTTTCTTTCCAGCCTTTATTAGCTGGTTAGCTCATCATACCCTACCTGGCTTAGGAGATCTGAAAGAATAACAGAAGAGGTTGCACAATTAACAGAGATAAAAACAAACAGCACCATCCAACAGTTTCATATGCTCAGTTTATTACACACTTTTATAGTAAGAGGGAGAAGCCATAAATAACTCCATTAAAATCTCATTAGCTCTGATCAATGAGTACAGAAGATAATGGAAGAATGTTAGTAAAGGAAAAACAGGACCATTTTCTTCAGAACTCAGGTAAAAATTGACCTAAACTTTAACTAATCTTCTACCTTATCTGCAACAAAAGACAGATGAGTGTAAACACAACAGCAAAACCACAACATTTGTTCACAGGAATTAGTCCTGGATTAATCACTGTTTTCACAGGAAAGAAACAACACAAAGACTACTTAATTTCTAAACTTCAAGTTAGTACTAAAAAAAAAGTGCTCAGTCTGTGCAAGATCTTTTATGCAACTGCAGGCACGAATTCATGCTTTCTGTCTCTCAAGATGATGGACTCTGATTTTTAGCCTAAAAAACCTGGCTTTACACAGTTACATTGTCCATGTCCATACCAACCATTAATCATTTCCTTTCTAACAACTCCTGGAAACAGCAGGCCACTTCATCAAATTTAAGAGCAACTAGAATTTAAAGATCTTTGAATTCCTACGTATTTCATGAAAATAAGCAGAGGGGTGAATAATGAGCCTCCTGGGACAAGGCTGGCAGGACACAGCTATTGTGTCTTGATTTGGTAGGAGGCCATGGCAGGCACCCACCAGGCAGCTGATCCATGCTCACTCCAGCTGTGGACACGCCTCGTGCCTGGTGGAGGTGTCAAGGCATGTGGGGATGATGCCTCAGGTTTTAGCTTTTCTATTTTCCAGATTCTGGGCTGGTTCAGTGTGCACTTCTGGGCTTCATGTTAAGGGTTGGTGAGCTCTCTGCACAGAGTAGGGAGACAAAACAATTCCTTTCCAGCTGGGCACCAAGGACAAATTTCAGGCCCAGGAGTGGAAACAGCAGTGAAGGAAGAGAGGGAACAAGGAGGATGGAGCTTCATCACCTGGAGCTGGAATTGGACAATTCACTCCAATCTGCTGATGGACCCAAACCTATCAAAGTGTGAGGCCTCGTGCCCAGGATCCATTTTGTGCCCATTTGTGGGTTTGACTTGGGTGCAGCCCCAAGGCGTTCCTGCACTGCCCAGGCTGGATCCTTTAAATAAACACCTTTTATCCTTTTATTCTACCTGGTCTCTGTTTCCAGGTCAGCCTTCACAGGCATCAGGGAAGGGACAAGAGCATGAGGCTTGGGCTGGGAAGTTTATAAAGTCTTTTTTCTCCTTTCCTCACAGATACCAGACAAATCAGAGACTGGAAAAGCATTCCCTGCACAGCAGATCTTCACTGCAAATGGGAAAACCACACAGAAAAATGAGTGTTGGGTTCAAAATAGTCTGGAAAATGCATCTCCCTGTGAGCAAGATGCCCCCCACTTCAAATGGAGAGGAGCAGAAAAGCAGAAAAGCAGCACCAAGAGACTACTCTGGACATGAGAACCCCCTTTCTGTGCAGGTGACAAAAGACAGCCCTGCCCCATAAACAACGGCTGATGGGTGAATCCAGCAGGGCTTAAGGGGAACATAAAATGCTTTAATCTTGGAATTCTGGCTTTCAAAGGGCATTACGTGGATTCTGAAACCAGGAGTGATGTACTTGCACTGCAATCCAGCTGGCAGTCTTGTAAACATGAACTGCTATCTGCATAGCTTAAAGTATTACAGTTTGTTAACCATAAATCAAATACAAAACACAGCACCATCGTTTCCATTTAAGTGACTTCTTTTATGTTAATAAGTGTGAATGTTTCAAGTGACTTTCCCCCCATATTTATTCTGAAATTCCACAGTGCTTCTTTCATAATGAATCTAAATACTGCATGAGCTGAACTTCACATTTATAAATATTTAAAAAAAAAAAAAAAAGATGAAGTTTTCCAATATAACATCTTACTTTCATTACTTGGTCTTTTTGATAAGTTGAAACCAAACAGATCAGGGATTATAAAAGAAATCAAGTACAGCTTACTTATGTAGATGATATTATGAAAATATTCATAAGAGAAAACAGACTTGGAATTAATACTGGACTATAAAAAGAAACTGAAGGGTATTTATATGTTTTAAGAATAGTTTAACAGAGCTCTGTTGCCAAAATAACTCCAGTAAGTTGCAGCCAGTCCAAACATCTAATAATGGCACAGCTTCCAAAGTCATATATGATAAACACAAATAATGAAAGATGAATAGATAACTCACCACAAAACAGATGCAGAGAGAGATTCTATAAAATGATAGTAATATTGGCTGTGTTACAGACATGGAACAATGACAACTGCTCTGCATTAGCCCCGTCTCCCTCAAGTTTATTTGCTGCCATTACCTAGAACTTCTTCACCATCACTGCTGGTGATCTAGGAGAAAGCTCTTCTCATGCTGCAAATCAATTTGTGTTACAGTATGGCAATGAAAGGTACTCACACAGCAGGGCAGAAAATGTGAATTTTAGTGTCAGGATAACGCCAGCAAAGTCCTGTATTACAAAAATAACAACAATGGCAGGGAACGGGCTTAAAGGCACAATTACAAACATCACTCCAACATGATCCTACCCCTTTACAATGGAATTTATCCACCCAGCACCACAGTGGGGTTGATCAGAGCTTAACTCTTGCACTGCTCCATCGCTGTGACTGACACCCAGAACACCTGAAGGGAAAAACATCACCTGCAGCCTTCCTGCTCTCAGTCCATCCTCAGCTCACAGTCTGACCAGGAAAAGACACCAAGCCCAAGCATCTTGCAAGCCCCTGGCAGGAAAGCAGGTTTTTGCAAGGGCCTGAAGTGAACAGCCTGCTCCCAGCTCCTCCCACACCCCGGGCTGTGCTCAGGCCACTGTTCCCAGCTGCTCTGGGGCAGGACTGAACAAGGAGGGATGGCTTGAAACTGCAGCAGGGTCCAGTTAGATCAGCTAGAAGAACAGTTTTTAACAATGAGGGTGACAGAACACTGGAGAAGGTTGCCCAGAGAAGCTGTGGCTGCCCCATCCCTGGAAATATTCAAGGCCAGGTTGGACAGGGTCTGGAGCAACCTGACTGAGTTGAAGATGTCCCTGCTCACTGCAGGCACTGGATGCCTGTAAAGGTCCCTCCCAACTCCACCTGTTCCATGATTCCATGATCATGCCTCATAGAAATAATTATTATTATGAGGCTAGCTGCTGAGCAGGTTGGAAACAAAGCAGAAGGATGTTCCCAGCCTGGAGCTCAGCTTCCCCTTGGACCAGAGCTGCACATTCCACCTGCTCAGAAAGGCAACGACTGCACCAGCTCATCCTTCCCCCATCAAACCAGAAACACACTCAGCTGAGCTGAGCTGCCTGAAAAGACACGACACAGATCATGACCCTTCTGCAGGCACACAGGAACTGCCTCCCAACAACTTTGGAAAATCAAAGCAGTAGCCTGAGGGGGGGAAAAAAATGGCTTTCTTCTTTGCCTTCTCTGCCCACAGCAAGGTGCATTCAGACACAGCCTGGAGGAATCTGAGCTACAGAAAAGTGGTGGAATAAATAAGAAAAAACAACAGAGGGCAGGAGAGCAAAAACATCAAAGGAAACTGCAGCTAGCAGCTGGAAGAAGAGATTAAATCCCTTGTTAAAAATCCATGTTTTACAGGGCTTGCTAAAACATACATGAGGGGGAATTTCTGGTATTATACACACCTGTCTATCACCTTTGTGAGCCCTCAGGGCAGTGTTTTGCCTGAAGGCTCTTAAGGCAGTGTACTGCATTAGTTTGGTATTGTTATTTACAAGTGCTCTGGGTGCACCTCCTGCTTTACAGACACCTGAAGTGACAGCTCAGGCCTTCAGCAAGATGCTGGACCCAAGGAGAGGCACTGGCAGCAAACAAACAGAGAATGTATTAAAAACATGCATCAAAACACTGGAAGAGGAGAATGTTCCTGCAAAATATCAGTTACTATTTTTAAATCCAAGAACTGTGATCTAAGGTGTAAGAGCAGATGACTTGGGATGAAAATAAATAAATCTGGGAGTTCTACCAACAGTCAATGTACTCTTGGATGAACTGGTAACATCCTACCTAAATTTTAAGGAAAATGATAGCATTTCCTGTTTTAGGAGCATAATAAATTGCTCAGAATCTCCAATACTTTGTGCATCAGACCCAGAGCTCAGGTTTGATCCAAAAGGTGTTTATGTAACCTGTGCAATTTTGATGGAAACAAGTAAGACTATACAGAATTACCCAACAACACAGGGAGAATGGGTCAACTCAATTACTTTTCACTAGGAAAAAGTGTAAATTTATTGCTGTCTGAATTTTTCCTGTTCAAACAGACTGTGTGATTTTTATTTTTTTTAAATACAACTCAATGGCTAAACCCTGAAATCTCTGTCCCATCATACTTGTAGACAAGTCCTAATCAACCTTTAATTTTCTTACCAATGCACTCCTGAGTATCTGATGTCTTGGCTTAACACAGGTCACTCAGACATTTACATTCATGAAGTATTTTCACCCCTAATCCTCTCCATTTTTCAACATCTTTTTGAACAAGCCCTAGAATCAGTGTTTTAACACACATGACCTTAAAATGCATCATTTGTAAGACTCACTTCCTTCTTCTAAATGGTACTACTCTGCTTTTTCAGCTGAAGTGCACTCACCCTCTCACCTGCTCAGGTTCAAACTGTTCTCAAGCATGACCCAACCTATTTTTCTGAAGCTGTTGCCCTCAACTGTCTTTTATTCTGCAATCCATAACTGTGCTCTACAAGCTTTTACTGAGTGTGTCATTTTAGACTCACTTGTATTAAAATGCACATTGTTCAAATAAGCACATATGGCCAGTCTGGGGCAGCCTGTGCAATTCATTTTATACCTTTAAATAAATAACGTTTAATGCCACAAATTCTAACATTCTAATTATGTATTTTCTTACAGATTTTAAAATATGCATTAAATTAATCTCCAAGACCATCTGAAGTAGCCACTCTCATTGTTGGTAAGAGCAGCTGGGACAGCTCAAAGTCAATTCAGCACTCCAGGCCACCAAGGAAGTGAATGGGAGGCAAAGCCAGCAGAGCATGAGTACTCCAAGCAGGCAGCAAACAGTGCTGCACACTGAACTGCCTGCCAGCAGCAGTAATGCCAGCTTGTAAAACCTGCTAAGAAGGAATTACAATAATTGGGGATTGTAGTCATGAGCTACAATGATTAGGGGTTGTAGTCCTGAGCTAGTGCAGCAAGTCCTCACAGGACAGGCAGGGTGCAGGCTGAGGAAGCCCAGCTGCCTCACCCTGCTCCAGCTGTGACCACGAGCAGCACTGAGGTGCTGGGGTTTGTCCTGGTACCTGCACGCCTCTTACCAAAGCAGAACAGCAAAGGAAAGAACAGCCTTCAGATGGAAAATCTTCAAAATAGGTTTTTAGTTTTGCAGGGAGTGGGGGCAGAGAATTACGTGGCTTCAGTGCATCCACAATGACATTATCATTAAAAAGCTATCACCAAAAATATAATCCTCTCACTACAAAAGAGATCAAGCTAAGGGGTTTTGTGATGGGGCTGTTACACTACCTGATAAGTGAACACAACTGGCTACAGCAGAACAGAAGCTAAAAACACAAGCTAATGGCAAAGCTGCACTCAAAGCAGCACCATGAAAGCAATTTGGCTTTTCTCTGCACCCCACACCCTGAAAACTGGAGTTTTTCTCAAACCTGAAACTACTGCAGCCTCCACTGAACTAGTGCTGCCACGGGCAGCAATGAAGGTGAAGTCAAAGCCAAACCCAGCAGAGCAGGGCACAGCTGCCCATGACCCTGCTGAAACTCAACACCACGAGGGGCATTTTCCCCCACGCCTCAGCTGGATGAAGTGCTTCAAACGTGCTGTACAAATCTGATTAATCCCACAGAGCCAAGAGGCAGGATTTTCATCCAGAATATATTACTGCTGATGCCTTTGTTCTTTGGCATCACGGCTGCTGGATCCAGGAGGTTAACAGCTGAAAATTAGCATATTCCTCTAACATTTGAGAATGCTTTAAAGCATCAATTCATTTTTATTATGTGTTAACACATTCCCTCTTCCCCCCCCCCATCACAAATCAAAAATTTAAGAAAATAACATTAGCAGTGCACTATTTGAAAACCTTTTAGGACAGTTTTGTTCTTGAACTTTGTTCTCACTATCTGAACTCAGTATTTTTACAGTAGAGGTGCTGAGGCTGCAAGAGAAACTCCATCCACTCCTCATTTAGTAGGACAGTCCTGAGTTCCAAAGGTTACCATTAGACTCTTCCTAGGAACATGAAAATGCCATAAAGGTGAAATAGGAATTCCTGAGTATGGGCAGGTTTAGATGGGATATTGAGAAGAAATTCCTCCCTGTGAGGGAGGGAGGCCCTGGCACAGGGTGCCCAGAGCAGCTGGGGCTGCCCCTGGATCCCTGGCAGTGCCCAAGGCCAGGCTGGAACAACCTGGGACAGTGGAAGGTGTCCCTGCCATGGCAGGGGGTGGAATGGGATGACCTTGAAGGTCCCTTCCAGTCCAAACCAATCTATGAATATCAACCCCACAAGCAGCAAAAAAAAGCAAATACCAAAAGACTTTTAAAAGCCTGGCTTGTGTCTTGTCAAGTATTTTGAGCTTTTCAAAACCCCAAAACACTAAAGGAAACAAAAATGCCAAGAAGAAACAGCTGCAAAAATGGCACAATCAAAATCTTTTCTACACACTTTGAAATGTTTTTCGAAGTTTTCCAGATTTTAGCAAATAATAACCAAATCAAATTTCTTCAGTTTGCAGATAAATGATCCATTTCACAAATTATTTTAACACGCCATCAGAATGTATGTTAAAATTCTATTTACATTCTTTGAAAGATCATATTTGACTACAGAAGCTCAAAGATGTTTACATGTTACAAAATATTTTCCCAAATCTAGCAAAAGCCTGAGGTAAAACCAATGCAATGGACTGAAACTACAATATTTAGAAGTTGAGTTCTTTACTCCCTTGTGCACTTTAGGATCTGATGTGATACAGGCAGCAAAAATCCTGTATCTCACAATTCTTTTTTTTTCTCCCTCAAAGTCCTGGACTCCTTCATGCCTTTGCAGCATCAGGCCTTAACACTTCATGGCAACATTACACTGTATTGATTAAACAAGGGATTCAGAAAACCTGGGGAAAAGAACAGGAAAGGGGGTCTGAACAATCACAGTGGATCTCATCACCTCCATGACATGCTGTGAATGTAATTAATCCTACATTTATTTAGGAGAAATTCACATCCTACACATCAAGCAGCAACTCCCTGCTGGCTTCAGGCTGGGTAATTACAGTGTAACAAGGACAAGGCTTCCATTGTAAGGAGGAGATGAAAAGGAAAACACAACTATGAGGCCAACCCACCTTTCAGGGGCTGCCTCACCTGCAAACCAGGGGAAGCAAATATGACACTCAGGAATATCTGATTCTAATTCAGTTAGTTCCAATAAAGACAGCAGCTTCTATAGAGACTGTGTAAATGCCACCAGGAATCCTGGTTTTTACTTTAAATCAAGGAGTCCGTGCTGGAACTGGCATGTTACACCTACAGTCACCAAAATTAGCAGCATCACACTTGCCTCAGGGTGCAGAGCACGTACTTGTGAAGGATAACAAAGCCAGCTGCAGACAGAGTTCCACAGAACACAGCAAGGCAATTTAACAGCTCAGCTGCCTCAGCTCACAGCTCTCCTTCACTGCACGTGTTGAAGCTACTACAAAATACAACACAAACAATGATCTTTATAATCTTATGCTAAGTTAAAAAGTAGAGAAACATACATGGGATCAAACGTTCTCCTGCACACGTAACACCCATAAAACTGTGAGAAGCAAACTGTACAGCAGGCAGGCTGGATGGAGTAACCTGCTCTTGTGGAAGTGTTTGCCCATGGCAGAGGGTTGGACCTGGATGATCTTTCCATTCCCTTCCAGTCCAAACCATTCTGTGATTCTACACTGAGAGCACTAAACCCTGGAAAAGTGCCAGGAACACTCACAGCTTCACTTCCAGTGTAGGAACACAGATAATACACATTTACAAACATGAAAGTGGTACATGTTTAAAGCTAAATATGCATGTAAATATTAGGTTAAAATACTTGAAATTGCCATGGGCTGGAGCTGTTTCCTTAAGCAGGAGTGCAGAACTGCCTGTACTGCCTGCCTGGCCAAGGACTCAGGGAAGCTGTTCAGTCTCCCACCCATGTCATGGCCAGCAGGCACATGTGTACAACAGCAGCCAAAAAACACCGTGTGAATAGAGCCTGGCACAAAGGGGAACACAAAACACTGCAGGAAGACATCAGGCCACACAAAGGAACCTCAGCACAGCAAGAGACAGTGGGTAAACTATTCTGACTTCTCTAAAGGACACAGCTCCTGTGGGGTCACAGACTCCTGACAGAAAGGAGAAAAAGCTCTCCTGCAGTAAATGCACACCTGGATTGCCCTGGTCTCAGCTGCCCATATTACAGCCATCAACCCACCAGTGGTTTCCCCAAAAATCCTTCTCCTCTCCCTCATCCCCTTCTGCTTAAAGGAAGGTGTGAAGATGAAGAAAACCCCAGACTTAGAACACAAATCCAGTTCTAATTTCACCTCAGAGCAATATGTACCACCATATGTATCAGAGTGGCTTATAAAGGCTTGGACCTAAAGAACAAAAGCATGCAAACCAGGCAAATTAAATTTAATTTTATTATGGAAATGAAAGCAATAACAGAAGTGACAGCAGGGTGGATGATAAGCTCACTTAGCAGGGGGATCAAATGAAGTGATGACATGTCATTATGACCTCAGGGGTTAAAGATGCAATTTTCCATCTGGCTGCATCTGGCTTTTCAACAGAAATGTTGACACCACCTGCTGAGATTTACCACAAGCTGCCTCCATAGGTCTTTGTCAAGCTTTTGTTAGCCAGGTTAACATTTACTTTTCCCTCTTTTCTGATAAGTTTGGCTGAGCAACATGCTCCCTTCTTCAAAACCTAACAACACTTAAAAGGATTTACATGCCACTTTACACAAAGGATGGAATTATTAATAGTCACTTCACAAGCAGCTTGAAGGGGAATACCAGGAACCCAGAAAGCAGGTGAAACTGTCTTTAAGATTGCAAGCAGAAAGATGAAATTTTAGCTACACTTGCTAATATCTTGCATTGTCTAACACATTTGGGAATCTACTTTTCTCTTAGTAACAGGCACCTGAATAAAGCATTATTTCTGAAAGAAAAAAAAACCACCTTAGAATTCCAGACCTAGCTTGTGCTCCCCATCCCCAACTGACTATTAGCCACCTGTGTGTGTGTTTTTCAGCATCTTCATCATTTCCAATTCTGGATACACTGTGCTTAAAATAAATCAGCTTTTGCCAGCCCAGTGACACACTGACTAATTCATCTAATTTACCCACAGCCAAGCTATGATCTCAAACCAAATTTGTAATCAGCTATTGACACGCTGCTGGCTATAAGGATTTTGTCTCCACATGGAATATTTAAAAGCTAGGACCTACCAGGGGTGTTTCTCTCCATCTGGAATGGGACTGTGTGCTCTCTTTCACTGGATATATCCATTATGGTTTTGCCTGTGCCAGACTTTCTTCCTGAACCCAGAGATGTGTGCCAGCACAGGTGAGCTGAAGAGTTTGTGTCCAGCTGGTTTTAAAGAGCCCAGATTCTTCACTAAAAAGCACCTACAGTGTTTTAACTGTTTTAAGAGAGGCCCCAACCTCCATCAGGAATTTGTTACTTAGAGGGAAAGAGGTGAAGAAAAGGAAAACCCTCCATGGATTTTGAGTGTCCTCAGCCACAGAAAGACAGGAGGAGATGGAGACAAAGGAAGTTAATGAAGCCTGTATGGAGCAAATAATAGCTGAGAAACAAGATAGGGCAAGTATCCAGACTGACTGGGCATGGAAAGAACTTTAACACTGAAAGACCACCACATGGTCTTTCATGTCATATATGTATAAAGACCTTCCCCTCCCAAAACTCTTCCATGATAACATCAGTTAGAGAATCACAGAATGGTCTGGGTGGGAAGGGACCCTAGAGCTCCTCTCAATCCACCCCCCTGCCATGGGCAGGGCACCTTCCACTGTCCAGCCTGGCCTTGGGCACTTCCAGGGATCCAGGGGCAGCCACAGCTTCTCTGGGAAACTGTGCCAGTGCTTCAGGGGAAATCACAACCTTCTTCCCCTGAAAGGGAAGATGCACCACCCTCCTCTCCAGTTGCCTCACCCTGAGGAGCTGGGACCCCTTGCCTTGAACAGACAAATCACCACCCTGTCAAGGTGTGTCCTGAATGACAAGGGAGCTCAGCTGTTCCCTTCAGCATAAAGGAACAGGATCAGTGTTCCCATTCCCTTTGCACTTGCTGAACTTCAAACACTGCTGAACTGCACAGCAATGACTGCAGCATATGCTTAAATGCTGTCCTGATTCAGGCCTAAAAATAGGACTGGGTTCTGCAGCTCCTCTCTCTCTCTCTCTTGCTCTCCTAATGACAGACAGCCATTGTGCCGTGTCACTCTGACAATAAGATAGCTTAATTGCCCTCTTTCCAGCAGCTGTCAGTTCTGCTTAACTGGGACATAATGTGAGAGTCTGGGAGGAAATGTGTTAATCTATCAGTCACTTATAGCTACTGTGCATTTTCCTGGGCTGGATTTAAAGAAAACTGGGCTTTATGACTGACTTGCCAGACATTATATTCATTGATACGAGCAGCAGAGGTATTACTGCTTAATGACTCACTTCTTTGTGAAAGACCCATGAAATAACTTTCTCCTTTATTTACTGCACTTTTTCTACTCAACTTCAACCTGAATTTCCCCATACTTGGTGAATTTCCCCTCACATTTAAGGTGTGGTTGAAAAAGGCCTCCTCAAATATGACAGTGTAAAATGAACTGGCTGTTTCAGGAATCAAGCAGGATTGATCAATCAAAACGTTTGGCAACACCTGTAATTCTTTTGAAGTATTTTATATATTGTTACCTATAGGAACAGAGTCTCTGAAAGCACACAGAGAATAAGAATCAACATCTACAAACCATCATGAGCAGCTATGAACTGAGGGTCTTTATTTCTCCAAGAATATTGCTAAGGTCACACCTAAACATAACAGCCTGTGCAGGCTGCCTCAATTCTGTGTCTCATTCCCCCTTCTGATCAGAATTATTACCAAATTCCCTCTGTATCCCCTTCACTGTCTCGTGCACTTCAGGTATTTTATTCCCCACAGTCTCTTGTTAAATACAAAGACTATTTTAGCCACTGGTTTAGGAGCCTGCATTGCTGCACTAACAAATAAGACAATGACTTTTTTGTGTGTATATTAGTCATGCCTGTTCCAACTCACACCTTTTGTGGACTTTCAGAGAAGGCCATGAAGATATAAAAAGGAAGGAAAAATAATACAAAACCTGTACGAAAACCAGAATAAATCTGACAAGAACAATATAAAGCTTAGTAAGATTTGAACATGCAGCTTGCTTTAATCATTTAATCCACTTCCCACTGTTTTCCAACTGATACTTCTGGTTTCAAGCCATTAAAACATGCTGGTATTCCAACCAGTCTGGCTGCAGACTACCCAAAACTCTGGAAATAAGCCATGCTGACTCCACTGAAAGAACACAGGTGAGACACAGAAGTGCAGGGGTTTTGTCTGGAGGTGGCTGAGTCTCCCCTTCCTGTCAAGCAGTGGAAGCCAAAGCTTCCCACAGTGCCAGGGAGAGCTGCAGGAGCACAGAGCTCACGGGGATTTGTGACACTTGTTCTGGTGTTCATAATCAATTGGTGCAACTGCTACAGCCCATAAATCAATGCTCCATGCAGCTGGGAATGCTTTGCATGTGCTGTCAGTTTTGAACTGGAAGCTCCTCCAGTCTTTATCCTGAAGTTACATAAGTGCTACATGAACATTTCTCTTCCTAAGAAAGACCACAATAGAATGACAATTCCCCAGAAGCTGTTTTTTCCTAATATATTAATGAAAATTCACATTTTTATTTAAAATCCAATTCCTCCCTCCCTTCTCCAGTGGTGTCACTATATTAAAAAAAGGCACTGAATGTCTTTGTTTCTGTATCAAGAATTGCTGGACAGACACAGCTACTAAATGAAAAAAAAGGATCTTATTCCCACATAGAGGAGACAGAATTTATTTTACTGATATTTGTTCACAGATGAAGTATGCTAAAAAAACATCTCCCACATCAGTATCTACTGAAGAACTTACTTGACTTTCTGGATCCAGATGCAATAGTCTGTGATGAAGAGATCATTTAGGATGTAGGCAGGGTCACTCTCCATAAAAATCTTGTGAATGTCCAGCAGACACTTCAAAACTGCAGCTTTCCCTGGAAACACATTTTTGGTTTTGTGATTCACAAGAAATGATGACAGACCACCTCTATCATCTCACACCTGAGGGTTTAACAACCACAGTGTCTACAACCACCTTGGGAAGTGGGGTTGATTCCCAGGCTGGGAACAGCAGCACTGGAACATCCCTGGGGAGGGGGAGCCTCTGGATTCAGCAGGAATCTCTGCAAGAGCAAAGCCTGCAGGCCCAGCCAAGCGTGTAATTCCCCACAGCTGAAGCAGCCCCTTCCCCCAGCTCTGCTGGCCCAAACTTTGCCACAGACAGGCAGGGCACTGCACTGAAAAAGAAGAAAACTAAGCTGAAAAGTAGCTCACAAATAACAAGAAGTTGTGCCCCATCATCTCTCTCTAGAGAGGAGCATTTTTCCTTTTATGCCTACACAAATCCCAGTGCTGGGAAATGATGAGGCTGGGAACACACAGCTCACAGCAGGGCCAAGCACATGGAATTGTGTGAGGCAATGTAATGATGGCCTAACTGCAGACCAGGGCCTGCCATCAGGGAGAACTTTTTCTGCTTCTGCTAGTCACAGAACAGTTTGGCAGAACGAAAGAAAAAACTCACTTCAGGTTCAGGAAGGAGCCATTTGACACACAGTCAATAAATCCAGTAAAAGATTAAAAATGTGTTCTCACTCCACAACCAGAAAACCTTCTGTTGTCAGTCTGACTTTTCCTTCATATGCAACATTCCAATTAGCTGGAATCTTCCCCCTTCATTTTCTGATGACAGTTGCTAAAGGGTTAAATGCTGGAACACTCAGAAAAAATTATTTTCACCGTTTAATGGTGGGGAAAAAAAAACCCACATTCAAATGAAAACAGCCACCACTGCAAATGGAATCTAATAACCCTCTCCCAAGAGGCTGGCTCCTCCTAGGCTATGAAACCTGAACAGGGATGAAATTACATTTTACAGATTTAGAGGAGAGGGGAAAAAAACCAAAACGTAAAAGATGAGAACTCCCCCTGCTGTTCAAGCACAAAAATCTGTTTGCTTATTTGTAAGAAATTCCATGCTGAAAAAGCACAGCCAGAAAATGAACACTGAGGGTGAGGAAGATAAGGAGGAGGAACGGGGAGAGCAAAAAGCCCAGAAAGAACCCTGGTTTTGGAAGCCAAGTCAGCAAAGAAAATCTAAAACCCCAAATAAAACTAGTAAGCTTTAAATTGTATCCCCATCAATGCTTGTCAAACATCACTATTTTGACTAAAAAGAAGTGTGCTCTTTTACAAAGAAATGATATGTGGAATTCAAATTTGGCTGATTTTTTCAGGTTCCAGCTGTCAAGCTGTCAGCCCAAACCATTTCCAACATCCACTCCTGTTACTCATCTGCCAAGTAACAATGTACATCAGTGAATGTTACACTAATTCCCAACTAAAAATGTCTTTCTTCATAAATTAAAAGTTTTGGATTACAGTAGCTTAATGGGTCTCTAATGAGAGGCTGCAAATCTTGCCAGACTTGAAACAGGGAATCCTGCATCAGGCAAACCATCAAATGTCTGCTTTTAGAACATGAGCCCATGGGATTTAACAGTTTTTGCCCAGCTACAGCTCTGCATTGTACTAATCAATAAATAAACTGGGTTTTATGTGCAGATTCTACTCCCTGATTATTCAAAAAGCCCCACTTTGTGTGTAGAAGTACAGCTGTGTAACAGGAAAGTCAGAGAATGTGTCTGCAAATCACTGGATCCTTCAGGAGTTCCTTGCTGGGAGCTGCCAGACAGCAGCCTGAAACCTGAATGTCACAGATTCAGAAATCCAGTCCTCTTATCACAGACCATTTCAAAATGAGGATAAAATTTGACCCCAGCTCTGTATGTGCCATTTGATATGATAATCTGATTTTACACCATCATGAAATTCTACCAGCTTTCATCCTGTGTATTTGGAAGGAAAGTTTAAGCCATATATCTCTATTTTACATTCTTTTCCCCCACAGACTGCTATATGTTTTTCCACATTTTCAAGGAGGAGCATTCATCTAAAGATCAAGTGAACTTTGCTGTTATTCTCTCTTTTTAATGGAATAGTATTCTGAGACACAAGAGAAGAACTCTATAAACTTTAAAACTGAAACATCCTGGTAATAACTTACCCAGTAAGGCAACATTTCACTGGATCACTGAATGTTCACTGCAAAACCATTTTCCATCATGACATTGAAAGAAAAGCAAATTTCTTACCTCTCATGCACTGTCCTCCTCAGAAAAAGCCCCCACAGGCTGTCAGCACTGCAGTTTTGTTTTCAGAATTTTCCTTTTCACACTTATGAACAGCAACATAAGGCAGTGCAGATAAGTGAGGAGGGACAGAACCCATCTTCCCCTTAAAACTTCACTCCCTGACTGTTATAATGTCAATGGGATTTTCAATCAGCAACAGTTTTTGGCAGTAGTAGAGATCAATATTGCCATTTGTGTGGGTTTTGAATCCTGCAACTCACAGGTTTATTTAAAACAAACCAGTGAAGCACTGCTTCTCAGTGATCCTGCTGTCCAAAAAACAAATTTAATGCTCTGCTCAAAGAAGCAACTCCTGCTAAATAAAAAAGTTGCAGATAACTTTAACAAGCCAAGGTATAAAGATGGTTGTGTACAACTTCCACTCCCTGAACACTCACCCAGCTGCAGAATCATGACTGTGTCACTGAAGGCACGTGTCACCAGCTCAAAATGCCTGTACAGGGGATAGCACAGCACTCTTCTTCCAAAAGATACCAGGACATCATGGATGCTGGAGAAACTCTGTGTGCATCAGTGAAAAGTCGTCATTAGTCTGTGTGCTTCAGTGAAAAGTCTGCATTAGTCTGTGTGCTTCAGTGAAAAGTCTGCATTAGTCTGTGTGCATCAGTGAAAAGTCTGCATTAGTCTGTGTGCTTCAGTGAAAAGTCTGCATTAGTCTGTGTGCTTCAGTGAAAAGTCTGCATCAGTCTGTGTGCATCAGTGAAAAGTCTGCATTAGTCTGTGTGCTTCAGTGAAAAGTCTGCATTAGTCTGTGTGCTTGTTTGTTTTCCTTTAAGGACAAAAGCCATAGCAGAATAGGGGGGGAAAAAAAAAAGCCTATTTTGATTTATTATGCCTCTAAAACTCTGTCTTTGAATAGATATGGAAATGTACATGTTAAATAGAAACAAGACACTGCACATGGAGTTTGCATGGCAAGATAACAGAAGTCCTGTACATTTTAGTGGTTTGGGATTAAAAAAAGAATGTAGAGAACATGGGAATAAAACATCTCACTCAAGACTTTGCCATCCTTTAGATTAAAGCAATAAATTACATCTGTCCCATGTTATTATATATATATTAAGGAGAAGCTATAAAAAGCCTTTTAAGAATAAAGAAAAATTAAATCCATATGATATTAACCAAATACATGTGTACATATAAGATCTTTAAAAATGATACATGACTCTGCTTTTTATGAAAGTTCTAGATATTCAATAGAGGGATTAAACACCTGCCTGGGGAGAACAGTTCATTGTCCTCCTTCATGAGTGAGGAACACCTCTCATTTACTCAAGACAGAGGCATTAAGGAGTTATTAAAGACTTTCTTAAGAGTGATTTCCCTTCCAGCTTTCACTTTTCAAGACAAAATGCTCCATTTATTAATTAATTAAAAAAAAACCCCTATTTCATCTTGAGCTCTCAATCTATTAAAATTAATAAAAGTACTTTGCTGACAGCCAGCATTTCTCTGCATTCTGTGACTACCTCAACCCATTGTTCATTTTAATTGATCACCAGCAAGCATTTAAATCATTTATGGTTTATGATTTAATATTTAGAGGCTGAGGTGTGTCCATGCCATGGCCAGCAAAATGGCAGTCAGCTAGAACAAACCAGAGCTGAGGCAATTTTTTCTGCACACAATGATGAAAACTCCCAGCCCTAATGGTTTGCCTAACAGAGATGGTTATTAACAGCTTGGTGGCAGGATTGTGAGATTTCCAGGTGTCAAATACACTGCTGGCACAGAAAACTCATTCACTGGGTTAGGACATGGGTATGAAAAAGGAATATTTGTGAATTTTAACTGCACTCCTTTGTAACCTGCTACTGCAGAATTCAAAATAAAAGAAAACCTGTTGTCAAAGGACAAGTTATAACTGAATACAGCATTCAGCACTACTGGAAAAGTTACAAGGACTGGACCCAAAAATCCTGTCCAATTTCAGTTTGGATCCTGCCAAGTGGGACTGGGCTCAGCCATTCCAGGACTGAGCTGGGACAGGCCTTTCCACCTTCCTGCATTTTCAGAATTCATGGATTTCAGGCCAGGTCAAGGCCTTTCCACCTCCAGCTCTGTAACCATTTCTTTACACAGGCCTGGGTGCCTTCAGTGACCAATCTGGACGTGGAGAGAGTGGAATTCAGGGTTTCCTCCAATTTCTGTGGGTTCCAGAGGGTGAGCAGCAGCTAAAACAGGGATGTGGCACTTGGACATGGTGATGAGCTGGTAATGGTTGGACCTGAGGATCTGAAAGGACTTTTCCAACCTTTATTATTCCAAGAACAAGGCTGAAAAGAAGAGGGCAGGTAAAGCAACAGGTGCCCACTAACTCCTGGAGCCCAGAAATCAATTTCTGGTACCATTAAAAAGAGGATATACAATTAATTAATCTTCAATGCTGAAAGAGCAAATTTGGCACAGAAACAACATAAAACCCCAAGTAATCCAGCAAAAACATAACACAAAACTTTACTTTTAGCTTACCTCCAGCCAGCACAACGTTGCACTCAGTTTCCTGATGTTCCAGGATGATTCAACCTGTAAGAGAAGACAGTAAAACAAGTATTATCTCATCCAACACTGCTGGCAAACTATTTAAGATAACATTCTGACAGCAACTTAAGAACCTTTGTGGATGAGAAGCAGTAATTACATTATGTGCATTGAAATGGCTACAGGACAGCATTAAAAATGATATTGCAATGCAGATGTTGAAAAACTGAGCTGGTTTCCATAGTAGGATGATGCAGCCCATGCACAGAATCTTTAAAATAAAACAGCAATACACAGAGAAATGGAATTTTAGTGGAATTCTGTCCCTTTGCACAAAGCACCAGAGACTTGAATCAACAAAAGCCAAGCTCAAATGCTTTGTTTCATGAAAACAGCTCAATACTTTTGGCTTGCAGAGAGGGTCCTAAAGCCAGCAGTACATGTAAAATGTCATTACTCTTAATATGTGACAGATTCATAGTATTTGAGTGGAAGTGTGGTCCAGTGGGATGATTGGGGCAAAAAGCCAGACAGCCTTGATCTAAAATCCTGGCTCCAGTAAAGATTTGTGTGGCCTGAATGTCTTGGTTTTCCTATTAAATGGGAATAAAAAAAAAGGGGGGGGGAGGAGAAAAAAACCCCCAGTGTGTTTTCCACACAGTTACTGCAAAACCAATAAAGAATTGTACAACTGTGGTCCTGGCAGATATGCAATTCTGAGCACCTCTAACATGCAACACAACAACAATCCCAGATTATTCTGGTCAATCAGCAGGTCTGGACATTTTGCTTCTCATTCTACAGTGCATGCCCTGTGTGTCAGTCTGATTAAACCAGAATGCTTTGGATTTTATGTGCCAGTATTTTGGTTATAAGCAAAAACATCTCCTTGGTTCATATCAGCACAGGAGATGTGAGGCACAAAGCTCTATCTGGGAAGCAATTCCAACAGGGCCAGGTATCCACACAGAACAAAAAGAAAAAATTATTTTGTTAAATTGGCATTTGCATAAACTGAGATAGACAAATCAGAACTACAGAGAATTGTCTGCAATCTCCTGCCACTCCACTCCTGTCTCTCCTATGACAGTGCTGCTGCAGAAGAACACAAGTATTTAGAAATCCTACTAATCCCCATGAGATATAAAAAAATCTTTCATTTTAACTTCATCATGCATGTTTAATACCTGGGAGTAAGTTCAGTTTAAAAGGTAAGTGCCCGAAATGGCAGTACAGGGTCCAGCACTGGGCTCCTAAAACATATGATATTTTTTACTTGTTTAAACTCACATTCTTGTCCCCCTCATTGACACAGATCTCGTAGCAATAAGCCAGGAGAATATCAATTAATCCAAGATACACGTGCCGACGGCTCCTTTTATCCAGAAGGTAAGATTTATTTGTGAACTTTCTCATCTGCTCTCTCTCTTCCTCAGAGAAGACAACTAGAAAAAGTAAAAGGATAATTGATTATGAATTTAAAGCTGGCACGTTCACTTTAACAGGTGGTAATACAACTTCAACAGTGTCTTCAAAAAGGAGTGTGTAACTAATCACAAGTCACCCATCACTCAAGAAAAAGCCTAAATCACTCTTTCTTTCCTTTTTAATCTTATAAGCTCTGGTATATTCATTTCAATGTCATGCTCCAGCACAGCACTGCATGCACACACTGATGATTCTGAATCTCTCCAGGTGCCAAGGATTTCTGTGGCTGCCTGGATGTCTTACTCAGGGATAAATGCACAATCAGGATCCAAGTAAAATGAGGATTTTTAAGTCCACATTGTATGGGACAAAAATCCAGAGGCACATGATAATTTCAAAAAACTATGGCACTTCTGTTTTTTCTGCTCATGCAAAGCAGGTCAGTATCATCCCCTGAATCACAACTATAGGTGACAGATCTCTATCAGTAAATTCATTTATAAGTTGATCCTTCAATGTAAACATGAACCACACTTCACTTTTAAACACCAAAGAAACTCCCAGTGAAATTTATCAAATATAGCAGTAAAGTTTTCTTCCTTTAAAATTCCAACTCTGAATGATGTCTACAGCTGGACCATAAACACAGAAATTCCAGACCTATTAAATAACAGCAAACAAGATGTAGAGTAAACAATTCTCAAAGGTAAATATTACAAGATATTAATTAAGTTGCTGCGAAGTGCCAGGTGTTCAAATAAAATATCTAAGAAAATACTTCAATGTTTAAAAAAATTCTATCCATTGCCTGAAGTTTTTGAACAATTAATTATCTGGGCCTGAAACTCGTTATTAACATGTCCAAACCACCACCTACTTTGTTTTCCCCATTCAAAACTTCCAAGTACATGGTGTGAAATTATCAGAACAATTAAAATTGTAATTACATTTCTGCTGTACTAAGCCTGTACACTTTTGTACACTTACACTGCCAAATTTTAGCTAACAATCTGTACCACAATCAGCATTAATCTAATGCAAAGCAGCACTTGCTGCTACTTATCAAGTAAGCTAAATTAGCAAATTTTTTGTAACTTTGATTTAAAATTGTTTTGTGTATTTGCCAGTGGCAAATACATGCCAGACTATAAATGTGTGTTAATATATCCACATCTAAAGGAGTCAGACATTCATCTCACAAAGTTTCTGACAGATGAGACTGCAGACATTACCTTTACATTTTAATCACCTCTTTTACTGGTTTTAAGCTGGCCATTCCTCATGTTAAAAAAGAAGATATTTCAAAGTGTCCTCCAGTAGCAGAGTGTCAGTGCAGCAGAGTTTAATCTCAGAGGGGAGGATGAGGTCTGACAGCCAGAGGGTGTTTTGTTACAGCCCTACTGCTATTTTACACTGTGATAACACCACTTAAATCACTGGGAGATCTGTATCTCGAGACTGCTATGACACTTCCAGCTCTAAATGTGTTAGGGGCACTTACATTAAATGTGCTGGACCCACACAGAGAGCTGACTCGGTGGTCACTCAGTTAAGTACAGCTCAGGAAGCACCTCTGATAATCTGGTGACAGCAGAGCCTCAGTTCATGATCCTGTCAAGCCAAGTCTTGAATCCCACAGCTCTCCCAAAGGGAAAGAACTGAGCAGAACTCACCCCTCCTCTTTTTGTTCCCCCCTTAAACTAAAATATTATGCTACAATTTCAAGGTTTTTAAATGTGTGCTTCTATCCCTGCAGGTTAAGGAATCAGCAACATCAGATGAAGGAGGAGAGTAGTCAGCAGAGAGCAGATTAGTCAGAATAAAGTTATTTATATTAATCAGCAGCAAACAAGTTTCCTTTCAAGTTCCTCCTAAGCCATTAGAAGATGAAAGGCAGCACTACTCTGACTGGAGTCACCCAAAGCCTTTGTGCAGGGTCAGCATCTTCCTCAGTGCTGGATACTGCCTTAAAAACACTCAATAATAATGTCAACTTAAACAAGTAACTGATGTAATAAAGCTGATTTCTGGCGAAGTGCTTGAATTTGTTGCAGCCTGCTGAGGTATGAGGGGTTAGTGGAACTTCCCACTTCCTTCCTGTGCAGACTCTGCCTCTCAAAAGGTGGCACTGAGGATTCTGCAAGAGCTCTTCCCCTCATACACGGGGCCATTTTTGGAAAGTTGCAGATTGTGGCCATCTCTGAGACTCCCTAAAGCTCTGTCAGGTAGGCTGTGATCAGAAGAGCCTCAGTTTTTCAGGAAATGAGCCAAAAGTCCTAAAACCACAAATCTATCCCCTCTGCACTCTCCTTTTCACCCTAACTATGGTCACTCGAGTCTGGTTTGCTCATCCCTCCCCTGTCTTTCAATTCTTCCCCTCAGATTTTATCTCCTTCACTTACCTTTTCTTCCCTCTCAAATCAACGTTTCCAGCACATTTTCTCCACATCCCTTCTGACCTCCTTCCTCCAGGCATTCTCCACAGAACCACTGCACTTGGAGAGCCCTTCCTGGATCTCACTATTTATCTCCTTCAGACCCATTTTTCTTACTGTTGCTTGTGAAATCCACAGTTGGTGCAAACATATCAACACCATACATCATTCTTTCTTCCCTACTGTTCTTGCCTTTTAAAACCTGAGATATTTTACAGTGGAGCCTGATCATTTGGAGTTCTGCATGAATAAAAAGCAGAATTTCCTCACAGAACAAAAACCTGCTCTGCAGCAGAGCAGTGCCAGGAAAGAACACATGATGCAAAGCCCTGAAAACTGAGCAAAGCAAGTAGACAGCACAATTGCAGAAATTTGATTAAAAAAAAAAAGTAATGCATCTTAAACTTATGAATCCACCAGTAACAGCATATATTTGAGCCAAATCTTACTGAAAGGTAGAATTTTGAGAGGAAATTGCTTCTCTTTCTATAAAGAAATAAGAAACAACAGTCACTGTAAGCATGAGAGGTTACCCTGAACAAAATAAGATATCCTTGGAGCATATAAATGTTAGATTAAATACATATGTCAGCCTGAGCCTTTGAAGATTACTGTGTTGCCTAAAGAGGAGTTTTTTACAGTAGTGCAATTGGAAGTAGAGTAAAAAGGAACTTTTAACCAAGCTGAATGTGGCTGTTAGAAAACACAAACCCTTTCATCTGGAATCTGTAGAAGCAAGACACTAATGTAAACTTAAGCAGCAGCAGAAAGCAAGCTTTCCAAAAATGTTCTCCAAAAATGTTCTCCCCTCATGGGAAAGGCTGTGTAATTAATAAGGCTTTATGGAGTATTACTTGACTTGAATGAGACACTGCAAGTGTGAACAAAAAGGGAACAGAATACACAGTAAGATGTACAAAAAGGACAAAAAAAAGAAAGGACATTTGAGATAAGGAAAAAAATCTGAAAAGGCAAAATACACAAACCATGCACAGAAGCTGGAGAAAAAGTAAAAAGGTCAAATAAAAATAGATTCAAAGTAGGGACAGAAGAGAGATGAAAACTTTAAATGTTAATGAGAACAGATGAACCAAAAAGAGAAAAAATTGATAATGAGATATTAGAAGAACCTGATGATGTAAAAACAAAGGGAAAATAACCAGAGAGATAAATATAAGAGCAGTAATCAACCAAAGAAAATCTTCACTTAATTGCAATGTCATGCAAAAAATAAAAAAGGCCATCTGTACTTCTAATTACTTCTTGCAGCCAAAGACATTATAAAGACAAAAGTAATCAAGGTTTTGATTCCAAGAAACCAATGAAGATAACAACTGAAAAGACATCAATGTAAGTCAGGAAGAGGAAGAAAAAAAATTCTCTTTATTCAGTGTTTCTGAATACAAAAACAAACTTTTAAAGAATCTGCTAATTTTTATGTCTCTTTCCCCCTCTAAACTCACTTTTACATTTAACGTGAGGAGCAACATGCCTTTATTCAAAACCAAATCCCTCCTTGAGACAGGAGAGACAGGAGTTCCTGATTAGCTGCACCATTCCTTTGGCTGGGTAAAGCAATCTAAACCCACAGGGGATCCATCCTGCTGCTGAGCAGACTCCAGGTGGAAGAGCCTGCAGCCACCTCCTGCCTTTCCCCCCACAGGACACCTCCAGGCAGAACCTGCACTCCCTCTCATGGTGGTTTCCTTCAGCACAGCTCACTCAGCTTTAGGAGCACCCACTGATTTCAGTCAGTTATTCCAACAGCACAAATGTTACCAAAACTGAGGTCTTTGCAAGGAAAAGGGTGGGTTTGCTGTCATTAACATTACCCAAACTCCAGACTGCCTCTCATGTTCCTTGAATTTCCTCGAGATTCACAAAACTGCATGAGCCTCTCTCCACTCAGCCCCATGAAGGTGAGATTTTTTTGATCCTCCTCATTAAATAGATATCTGTTATAACAAATGGTTTGGGGCAAAGGTGATGCTTTATAAAGTCCATTTTCTGTGTCATTTCCATTAGCAGGCCTGCCAGGCTTTTGAGGAGTTTGTTTGTTGTGCCCCTCAAACCCAACAACAGACACGTTTTTCCTCAGTACCTCAGTTTGGAGGAGAACCCTTCCTTATCAATAAAATCATCCAGCAGCTCTTCATTTTAATTATATTCCTTAAACCACGCAAACAGGAGTAGTGTTTCATGTACTGAGGGGTGAATGGATAAAAACAAACAAAGGAACCCCTCATTATTCTGTTTTCAAGCCTCTTGTACCTTTGTCCAATGCTTTTTACATGGAGTGTTTATGATGGACATAATTAACAATTTCTGGCTTCAGAGGCTGAAAAGAGACCAGGCATGAAGATCAGATTACATTCAGAGTAAAACACACAACATCTACCCAAATTCTATTGTTCTCCCAGAGCAAATGTGGAAGTGCAGGTATTATGAGTGCACTGAGAACCTCTGCTGAAGGGATTATCATCATCTACTTCAGTAATATCAGATTTTCATATGACATAGGAAATGAACAAAGAACAATAGAGGAAAATGCACAATGGTGACTTGTGGTGCTCTCTGTAACCACTGTGTGCAGGGAGGCAGCCTCAGTTTTCTGTTAACAGTGTTCCCACAAGGTTACTCACTCTGGAAATATCCCTTCAGGTTTCTAAATGGACACAAAGAGCTTTCTTTGAAAAAAAGTCTCCCAAGACCCATAAAGTAATGTAATAAAGTAAAAAATAATACCTGTAACAGAGTAATAAATTACCTTTAAGAACAATAAGCTATAACATGGCATCACAGCAATTATCATTCAAGCAACAGATGTGTGTATTTATATATATATATGTATATTCTCACCAAATGCAGAACTGTCATGCTCCTGATGACTTTCTCCCTGCAAGGCTGTCATCTTTTTATGAGCATCAATCCACCAGGGTTTGTACTTTAAAAGATGCTTAATAGCTTCATCTTCAAAAAAATCAGCTCTAGGGAAAATAGAAAGAGCTTTCATATGCTATTTATTTCAATTCATGTTGTATGTGGGTACATATTAACACATCCACAGAACACATCTCACTTGGCTTTAGGTTATTTTCCATGTTAGAAATATGTTCTTTGACTTTAAAGCAGAAAATTATTAGAAAACCCCCAATATTCCCCTGTCTTTCAGTATTCCTTCCCTACTTCCTCCACCTTTCCTGAGCCACCCAGAAGGCCAGGAATTAATGACCTTGCAGCACCACATGAAGCTGAACCAATCTGATTTGTTCTGAGTGCAGCTCAAGGAAAACACTCCAAAGGCTTCTCAGACCAATCACTTGATTTTCTTGGGCAGCTCTCCCACTCAAGACCAGGGAATTTGTGGGGAGGAAGTCATGCAGCTGGAGGGTAAAGCAGAAGCAGGGATGGGGATGGGCTTGAAGCAAGGACATGCAGCAGCAAGGTGGAAAAAGAAGAGTTGTACATGGATTCTGGAAGAGAGATCACCTCCTTCTCAGCACAAAGCCACTGTGGTAAAAATCTCAATCTAGTAATCCTGGGAGGATTTATCCTAAAGGATTCGAGTTCTAAGCCTCCTCTTATAATCTGAGCTTTTCCTTCAAACCAAACAATAGTATAAATACTGAGAATTGAAGTAAATTTCTCAGTACCTTCTTAATCACCACACAAAACCTGAACACAGAATGCAATCTGCTTCCCCCTCACATTGACAGATTTTTTTTGCTGCCTCCCTTCAATGTCACAGCAACTTAGAGATATCAGCCAGGGTACATTTTCCTCAAAGCCACCACAACAGTTTGCCTCAATTTCTACCAGAAAACATTTTTGTTGAAGAAAGGTTGGTATCATCTGTTCTGAAACAACCAAGACACAGCCATTAAACTGAATGGTGTAGCTCTACCAGGCCAGAACACAGAGTCTAAAATTGAAACTTGAAATTACTGCAATTTGCATCCCATTAGAGGTTAGGAACTACTTCAGTTCTAGTGAAATGTAGTTCAAGAAAGCTCTTCTATTTTTTGTGTGTTACAGGAAGACAGGAGGCTGCCTCTGAAACATCTGAGGAAGAATTCCAGACTTGCAAAGTTACCTTCTGAAACAACTCAAAATGGCTGAAGCCTTCTTGTCCCCAAAAACCACAGCACAGAACCAATCCTCCTCACTGAGGACTGCCCTCTTCTCCCACCAGATCCATCTTGCAGCAATCAATCTATATTAATAAATCTCATCACCTGCATTTATTTTCCTTATCTGAACCTAACCTGACCTGAAATACTCCAACCTGAAAGGCACAAATAATCATTTTCACCTCACTATATGGAATGAATCACAAAACAAACACTAAGTTTTGGTTTGGACATTTTCCTCATTCTGCTGTAAAACAAGTTTCATGTGATGAAGGCAAAAAACAAAGTGGCCAAGACAAAATTTCATAACTTCAAAACTCAAATTCCCCCCTCCTAGACAAGTATGGCTTGTCAATCCTTTTTTTACAAGGTGAAAACAAAGTTCTGACTTTGTCAAGCCAAAAAGCCAGCAGGGAGTGGCTGCTGAAGAGATCAAGTATGAAATAATGTTCTGCAACAGCTGACAGCAGACCCCTTAAACACAGACTTCAGCACTAATTAAACAGCTGAGTAACCCCAGAACAGATGAGTGATGTTTTGTGTCAGTTCATACTAAGAACACCCACTAAGGCCTGCTCTGGTGAGACAAAACCAGACCAGAAGTAAGGCTGTTCTTTGCAAAAGTGATCTTGAATGCAACCATGTGCAACCAGGGAATGTGTTTCAGAGGTACCTGGCCAGGTGAGGTCAGTCAGTACTCACAGGTAATGGTCAGGCTCAAACTTGGCAGCCTCAGCTGCCCAACGTCTCCTCCTGCGCTCCTCTGCAGGGGTCTGGTCTGGATCCTTCAGGTCAATAACATCACTGAGCTCATCCTGCAAATGGGAACACAGTCACTGCACCAAGGCCCTGGAATGGCACACAGCATTTATTCAGGAGGAATTGAAGAAGGATGCTTATCAGCACTGCACTGAAATCCCTAAGAAAGCTTCAACCTCCCTTTCGAGTCTTCCAAATTCAGGCTCCACTATGCAAATAAAGCATCAAAATTCCAAGGAAATGCAATTGTTTGAAGCTCCTTAGAATTCATGATAATATCAAGTCTATTCAGGCCATTTTATCATAAGGCAGGGAGGTTATTTTGCATTATGATAAATTAACCATGTTAAACAAAAGCACACAACCCCAACAAAGACAAGATAAGAATCACACACCATTCTTGTGACTTTTGAGAATACTCTGACTCTCTGAAGTGGCTGTACATTAATTAATAGGCAATTTCAGTGCCCTTTTAAACACCACTAAGTAGTTCTTTCCATTAATGCTGATGGGAAATGTATTTCTTCACAAATGTCATGGTAATAAAGCAGCATGTATGTCCTAAGAGAATGCAAATACTTCCTCCATCAACAGCAATCCTGCTGCAAGACCTGTGAATCCAATTCCCCCAACAGCAAGACAGAGTTACAGAACTCTCTAAACTCTGTCAAAACTCTGTTTTGCACTTTTCAAAAGTTCTTGTCTTGTGAGCCAGGAAGCCCACACAGCAAGTTAAGCAAGAACTTCTAAGACAGGGGAAGACAAAGTGCACCTACCTGCAGCCTCTGGAACACCCCTGAGCGCAAATTGCCAAATCCATAGGGGTGCTGCAGTGGTGGAGTGCTTTCTTCATAAGGAATCTGTTCAATTTCCCAGTCAAATTCTTCTTCATCCTCTTCAGACAGCTCAGCAGAGGCAGCTGTATTTATGGCATGGTCAGAAAAAGGAAATTATTACATAGAAGAATACTTATTTCCTTGAAGATTTATTGTGCTGCTGGTGTTTGCCTCTCATTTTACTGCATCTTTTAAGGAATCTCACTCAACACTGGGTCATGCAGATCTGAAACCCACAGGTCCTGCTTCAAGCTCCCCAACTTTCAAAAATGAACATTAGGAACACTGAATTTTAAATGCACTCCCTCAGACTGAAATACCTGTTCCATTGAATTCAACAAGATGAGCATTTGAAGCTAGGAGAACCCCGACAGAACCTCAGGGATGTTCTCAATAATTTAAAGCAGGTGTTGAAAAAAAAAAAAATCAAACAGAGGCGACCAAACATTTCTGTCTGTTAAATTCTGATGTTAAGTGAGACATGCACTAGAATTTGTGGTCTTTATTAGCTTCTCACTTGAGCTAATAGACCAGCTGTAGCTTGTAGAGAGCAGAAGACTCAACTGTGTGTGTGTTCTACAGCCACTAGAGGGGTACAAAGACCTACAGAGCATTAGCATAATTCTAAAGCACATTTTAAGCACATTTTGGAAAAATTTACACATAACTAAACCCATAAAGCTGACATGTGTATCATCTCCAACATATTTATTTGTACTCTTATCCATACTTGGATTTATTCACACCCTTCATCATACCTTGGACCAGTCAATAATAAAAATATTGTACTTTTCTACATGGATCACTCTATAGAGCTATAGCTGTTCTATTCCATACATGTATCATCCTGTATAAACAAGATTCATTTTGTCATACCCATCTCTTCTACCAAAGGTTTTGCTGATCTTGATTTCTTTGGTGCTAACAGAGATGTCAGCATGTCCAATCCCTCAAAATATTGGCCAGGAACCTCCTTGGGCAACTGAATTGTAAAAGTACCTTAAAAGAAATAGAAATACAATTATTACATTAAAATATCTGACTCAGACATGCATTTTTCCTCCATGAGAAAGGCTCAGAGGAAGTAGGACACATGCAGGGAGCATTTTATTTTGCATCGATCTCTGTGCATGTTTTTAACCTTATTTCATAACAATTCAGGATTTTAATGATAAAACATGAAAGAGAATATTTAACTACTTGGAGTCTCCTGACTCACATTGTATAAACACAAACCAAAAGAAGAAAGCAAGCTTTATTTAATTTTTAATCCTTCCACCAAACAATCCACAGAATTTCCTTCACCAATCTGATTACTGTCTTGGTCATGTAATAAAGGTTCTGCAAGCAACAAATTTATTGCTTTATTGGGTTTTTTTTGTTTTGTTTTAAAGTATAAACTACTGGAGATAGCAACATTTTTTAAGATACATATCAATAACATCAACCAATACCTTCATCTGTATTATAAGATGCTTTTTCTCTGCCATCCTCCACAATTCTTCCAGGAAGTGTCAATCTGCAGGCAAAAAAATGAGATGCCTCACTAAAAGCCTGACTAATTCTGCAAGTTAATGCCCCAGCCTATAAAAATGGAAGGCACATTCCAAAAGCAGCCCAAAGGGTTTAACTACACTCCTTTTCACAATCCATGCAGTTCAATTCCTCCCAGGAAAAGACACACTCTACAAAATTTACACCCAGAGAGTTGTCTGGCCATTTACAATTAAAAAGCCATTCTACTGTAAATTTAGAAGAGTATTTCTTTCAACTCCCTTTAACATGATTTAATGCCTAGGAACAAAGAGGCCAGACCCAAAAAAACCCAAATCTCTGCATGAACTGAGCTGTCTGTAGTCAACAGAATAAAAGCTGCAGATGAAGAACATCCTGAAGGGACCAAAATTAAGTTCATTTCCTGCTATGAAGATCAATTTTTCAAAACTTTTTCCACTACTTGCCTGAGAAAGTATGGCTTAGCATAAAATTTGAAATCTTCCCCTTCAAAATAAATGTCAAACTCTGAAGCTCTGGCGTAAGGCACTCTGATTTTTACTGTAAGAAAATCTGGATCCTGGCTCAGTTCAAAAGCTGGAGTGATCATGATGAGTCCAGCAGCAAAAGCAAACACTGGTTGTGTGGCCCTACAGAAACAGGAAAAGAAAAAACAAAATGATTGCAGCTTCCAATTCATGACAGCGAGTGGTGTCTCTTCAAAATTCTGTAAGAGTCAGATTCCCACATAATTATCCCCCACGTGCTCAAGAAGAAGACACTGACAACAGCAACAACATCAAAGTTGTACCAAAAACATGAAGGTAGCACCTCTCTGCACCTTAATGAAACAAGTGAATGTAGGGCTGGAGATCAGGAAAGCACCTGGTACATTCCCTGTGAAAACCACACTAAAACTCAGTCCTAAACCTTTTCAGCTTTTCCTGTTATTTATAATTCCACACACAGCAGACCTTGGACCTTAGCAGTTCTCCAGTGAACTGAACACAAACCACTATTAAAAAAAAATCCTAAAAACAAGAAATAAAAAAAAGAGCTGTGTTTTATAATTCACACACATATTAGCCAGAATGTGAGGAACAGCTTCAAGGACAGTTTAGATAACATCCCTCAGAAGCACCTGTGTGTATATACACTGGCATGTGTACACATCTAGCACGAGAAAAGGAATTTATATTGTACAATTCACCTAATACACAACTGTCTGACCTTTCAATAGCTTCTCATCTGAGGTTTAATTTAGAATCCAGTCATGCATTGTTTGGGGTTTTATTTTTGTTGGTTTGTTTTTGTTTTGGAACATAGGTTTACAAAATGTATGTTAACACGGTTTTGAAAGTTAGTTTTTTTAACCAAAAATATTTTAAGAATATGCAGAATAGAACTTTTTATCTGGAGAAAAAAGTTACTTTTCACTAACTTTCAGTTATCTTTACTAAACACAGCCCCATTCTGGCAACTTCATGCACAGCCAGAAATCATTAACCATTAACAAGGCTAAATTAACAGACCACCCTTTTTCTCATATGGGTAATCAGCCCTATTTAGCATGCAGGAAAAAGAGTAAAACTTTGCATTTCACCATTCCAGGGGCAACATTCCCACCCATTCCAGGCTGAGGAGCTGCCTGGTGTTTCATAGAATTGTATTGAAACAGGAAACCTGGCTCGTACAACACCTGCACTGCACACCCGATGCACTTCCCTGGGGGTTTCCTTCTTCTCTCAACACCCCAGGAGGTACCAAAACCCCCGTAACACATTTGGGCTCTTCAGGGATGACCTGCCAGCGTGCATTTTTATTTTCTCCAGTCAGAGGTTCATAAATGAACAGCAGCCCCAAAAACCAGGCCCGGCTCCCCCTGCCCTGCACTCGGCGCATCCCGGGCCCCCATTCATCACCTCACACGACTCTCGGGGGGGATCCTACACAAATCCCTGACGTGTAACCGCCGGCACACACCACTCCCACCAGCTACCGCAAAGAACCCCGCTGCTCGGCCTCTGCCGTGCATGAGGGCAAGGCCGAGGGAGCCCTCGGAGGCAGGGACACGAAACGCCCGCAGGGTCCCCTCAGAGGGGGCCGCCACAGCCCCGGCTCTGCCTCTCCACACGGGAAAAAAGTCCTTCTTCACGCTGAGGCGGAACTTGTTCTGATTCATGTTAAGGCCGCTGCTCCTCGTCCTGTCGCTGGGCGCTCCTGGTGCCGTCCTCCGACACCTCTTGGCGGTATTTATGTACATGAACGAGAGCCCCGCTCAGTGTTCTCCTCTCCAGCCTAAGCAGGCCCAGCTCCCCCAGCCTCTCCTCATCAGAGAGATGCTGCAGACCCCTCACCACCTTCGTTCCCTCCGCTGGACCCTCTCCGTGTCCTTCCTGCACTGAGGAGCCCAGACTGGACACAGCCTCCCGCCGNCCCGGACTGGCCCCAGCCCCCCGCCGGTGCCATCACACCGGGCCACGCGCCGACCTGCGGCCATACCCTCCGTCAGCCACCCCAGCAGCGGGCCCCGCAAGGGGACAGAGCCCTCGGGGAAGGCGGCTACCCGGGAGAACCCCGGGAGAACCCCGGGAGAACCCCGGGAGAACCCTGGGAAGAGCGCCAGGAACAGCCCCGGCCATGCCCGCCCGCGCCACTCACTGAGTTCCGCGCCGCTCCCGCCGCCGCTTCCCGCGCCCGCCCGCACCGGGGCGGAGCCGCGCACGCGCACTCGGGAGGNTGCACTGAGGAGCCCAGACTGGACACAGCCTCCCGCCGGTGCCATCACACCGGGCCACGCGCCGACCTGCGGCCATACCCTCCGTCAGCCACCCCAGCAGCGGGCCCCGCAAGGGGACAGAGCCCTCGGGGAAGGCGGCTACCCGGGAGAACCCCGGGAGAACCCCGGGAGAACCCCGGGAGAACCC
>VXBQ01010110.1:345516-370005 GCA_013400175.1 Phainopepla nitens
GGGCGGTTCTGTGCCCCGGCCCTGCCCTCGGTAGTGCCCGGGCCGTTCGCTGTGCCCGTGGCCAGCCCCACGCGTGGCCGCCCGCCCCCGGTCCCCGCGGCGGGGCCGCGTTGCTGCCGGTGCGTCGGGCGCTTCTCTCTGCCTGATGTTCTTCCCCCGCTGGTGAGCGCTGATGAACGACCCTTGTGCGAACTGCTGAGGTTCGCGAGTACAAACTTTCCCCGGCGTGTTTCCCCTGGCAGCGGAGTTGCCAGAGGTGCCGCGAAAGGTTGTCCCTGTGCCCGAGCGGGGGGGTTCCCTCCTCTGCGGGAGCAGCTTCTGAAACAGCGGCTTTGCCATTAATTCTGGCCTTGTTCCGGAGGCTGACGTGGGCACTGTGGGACTCGGTCTGGCGTGAGGGGCTGCTGTCACCGCGGGAGCTGCGCTATGCGGCTTTTCCAGGGAGAAAAGGCAAAGCGGCTCGTCATTGCTGAGTGGTGCCACTGGGTTCCAAGCTGCGGAGGCACTGGCAGATTTTAAGCTTTGGAGCTTTTTGTTTTGAGTGTTTTTATATGTAAATGAATTTAGCAGAACTTTAAAGGTGTTTTAAATCGTGGTGTGGTGTGTTTCCTCTCCCAGCACCTTACAGGCAGGGTATTTTTTTAAAAAACTAATTAGTTGAGAAAGAGCAGCTTTTAGTGGGTGGAGAACTTGTTTCCCCCTTTGCATTCCAATTATATTATGGTCAGTGTGACCTCATATATCTAATTAACTTGGTATGTCTTTGTGTCTCTGATTCATGATTTCACAGAGATGTTCTGAATGAAAGACTATTCTTGTTTTTTTTGAGCTCTTACTCCTTAACTTATTAAAGCAGTTGGTTTCTCCCCAGCATTGTTACCCCACTGAATGCAGGAGATGTTTTCTGGGGCTGAGAGCGGGCCACGGACAGAATTCAAATGCCGGTATTAAAGCAGGATTATTTCCACTAGCAACTGTACCTCCTGAAGTCATTTTTCTTTAAGGCATATCTCTGTGATTATCATGGAAATCAAGAAGAACACTGAAGGAGGGAGCCCGAAAAGTATGGAACTGCCAGAGAGTGTAAACAACCATTCCACTTCATGCGCTTTTCAGTGGCATCTTCATGTTTCACAGTTTGACATTATCTAACTTTTTGATTATTTGTTGACTTTGCAAGTCCTTTTTACAAGGTCTGCAACACAACAGCAAAAAAAAAAAGGGAGGAATTTAGTATTCAAAATGTGCATTTCCTTCAGAATTTTGTTTGTTGGGCTTGGTGATTGTTTTTTCCCTCGTCATCCTGCGCCGTTGGCCCCAGCAGGAGTTTGTATAACTGAGAAGCACAGTCCTGTGGGTCCTGTTCAGCCATTTGCTGAAAGATTCTGTGTTACGTTACTTAGTACTAAAATATATTCAGGTGAGGGTGACCATAAAAAAAGAATTTTTGTGGGGAGGGTGTGACATAAGTGGTTCAAGTGGAGCTGATGCGTGCCTGGTTGGAAAGGCACCAGGTGGTGGGATCTGCTGGGCTAAAAAAGCCTGATCCAAGCTAAACTGAAAGCAGTGGGGAGGGCTTGAATTTGGATTGTAAGAAACAGGCCATGATTATCATTTTAGTTCCTCCTTATGAGCAGAGGAATATTATTTTTTTATTTGTTGCTAGAGATCCCACCTTCTCTAACTGATTCATTCAGGATAATAGCAAATCTGATTAGGACTGTGTAAGCTCTTGTGAGGTGATCACAGTGTACATGCTTGTATGAGACTGCAGAATTGATTAACAGAACTTTAGTGAAGTTCTGTGTGAATGTAAAACGTTTAAATTCAGTTTTCTCAAGCCAGTTTGTCAGAGGATGCAAGTTTTGGGCTCAGCTCAGAAACAAAGACGTTACTTAGGATTTCTGTTTGCTTTATGAGAATCAGCATCTTGCAGGGAAGATGAATTGTATTTTGACTGGAATTTGTAATATTATTTTCTGTAGTCACCTAATATCAGAAGACATCAGGTTTTAAGAAGTGTAGAATTCTTTTAACATAAGAAGCTCTACATAAAGCTTATTGTAGGCACATGTCATTAGCTGACTGGTGCTTCACAAATGTTAGCAGTGACATTCATGTGTCCTGCTTTGGTCATTAGAAAATTTTGACAAATCTAGGTAAGTTTCTGGTTAGCTTTGACAACTTGATTTTCTGTGGTGGTTTTGCTGCTCATTGCTGTTGGAAGTAGCAAGTCCTATGCCTTCGGTAAGACTTGTTTTATATAAAGAATTTTAAGTACATGCCAAACCCACGTGTGCAAAGTACCAAAAAGAAGGAGGATTGTTTTACATTGGAAGGGCAGATGTGACCATGCTCTCTCTTAAACCAGCCTGGCAAGGCTGGGGAGTGAACTTCTGCCAGCACCTTTAATTCCCTTGAAAGTAACTTTTCAATGCAAAACATCCCTTGCATGGCAACCTGTCAAGATACTTGTTTCTTCTGTGCAGCCTGTGTGCACACACATGCAAGTTTGACTTGAGTTTGATAATAAGATGCTGAAACCCCAAGTATTTCATACTTGTCTCATAAAGAACCCTCTTCATAAAAGGAGAGAGAAACATCCATTCTGGTTTTGAGTGGCTTTTTTCCCCTTTCTCTGAGTGGTGGGAGAAGGTTGAAACTTCAACCATTTTTGCATTGACAGCAGCTACAGTTGGTTTTGGGCAACTGCTGCAAAGTGAGAAAGGTTGATTTAATAGCATCTGTATTTCAGAGTCTGCAGGAAAATGTGTTTCACATCACAGAGCTGTTGTTGGGATGTTGGCTCAGGCAGGGGTGGCTGTCAGGGAAGGAAGGAGCCTGTTCAGTGAATCACCAATTTTGATACAGCGCCTGAATCTACCCTTGTTTGTGCTGCAAAAGTAAATGAGATCATAATGGGAAGAAGATTTCAAAAATTAACAACTGTATTGCATTTGGGAGGCATCTGCATGCATTATCTTTCAGGAATAAATTTGAAGGCTTGAATAGATTAGCAGCCTCTGTAATGAGGTGGGAATGCATTCCTTTGAATGGATTTGGATTGATTTAGACAGGTTTTGGGTTAATTATGTTTGAGACACTTTGGCTGTGACTAATAAGAAAATTACATGTAATCTAAACTTTAAGACCTAGGAATGCAGGCTGTTGTGCTGGAGCACTCAGGCTGCTCCTGCTGTGTCAGTGCCTTTCTGAAAGAAAAAATTGTATTCAGTAAATAAAATAGGAGTGAGCAACTGGATGGGAGTTGCTCTGTATTGTTGGAAGGTCTTTGCTGTAAGCATTTTATTGTGCTCCATTTTATTGACTTCATCTTCAGCCACTCCATGGGGATGTGTTCTGCAAGTATTTTGTGATGTTTTCTGGAGTGCTTAATCTTAGTTTGTGTATTTGTTCTTGTCAAACACATTAAACTTTAGGGCCCAGGTCTCTGCATTGCTTTCAATATGTTTAAATATTTAATTTGGGTTGTAAAATCCAACTACAGACTGTTGATAACAGACAAGTTGAACTATAAAGCAGTGAATGTAAATGTTAGGAAGAATTGGCTAATGATAATAATTGCATTACTCTGTGGATCTATGGGCTTTTTAATGTCTTGGGAGTCCCTTGAGGTAGGAAATTCTTAGAGCTGTGACAGCTGTTCCCATTTTACAGGTAGGACAACTTGGCTGTGTCCTGCACATCTTTAAGGGATGTCCTTTCATCCAGCTGCTGTACTTCCATTCTCCTTGCCCTGTGTGAGGTGCAGGCAGGAAAAGGGCAGGGAAGGGGAGCTGGGATGTTCTTTGCCAGAATCTGCTTTTCTGCCCTCCAGGCAAAGTGACTTTGCCTCTTCTACACTGCCCCTTCTCAGGCTTCTGGATTATTGTTATTTTTAAAGGCTAAGTTAAAATTGCAGTCAAATGCAGCCTGCTGTGGCACTGTTTTATCTCCCATTGCAGCTCACCTTTGTTTTTACTGTCCTCTAAGTTTCTTTTTGTACTTACAAAGAAGATGCCAAAAGTTGTGTCCCAAAATTCTTCTGTGCCTCATTGCTACTTCTCTCAGTGCTTATTGCCCTCAGTGTCCCAGACTATGACTGATGTTGTTCAAACAGCTCCTTTTTCTGGGATTTTCATTCCAGTTCAGGCCACTCCAGGCTCCTGAACCCGCTGCAGTGTTGGTAATTCCTCACCTCCAAGGCTCAGCTTGCTTCTCCACACTGTCTGTGGTAGATGTCTGTTGTTATCCCTGCTCCCATGGGCTTTCCAGGCATTCTGCTTTCACCAAGGATTGCTTCTGCTGGAAGTGCTGTCTCCACATACTGGATTTTTCACTGCAAAGAGCTGCATAGGGCACTGTGGCTAAAACTGCCCAGCAGAGCTGAGTGCTTTGGTGTGGGCTTTGGAAATGTTGCAATAAAAGTGCAGGGTTTAGTCCCTCTCCCAGTGAATTCCATTGCCAGAAGCTACATCAAAGCAGCTCCCAGCCTGTGCATGGTTTGATTTAGAGACTCAATTAAGGGGAAACATTAAACAGATAGGGAGAAAAGGTGATCTGTGTGAGCAGCTAATTATTCACTAAAATAATTCAGCAACTTTACACTAATAGGTTGGAAAGTAAATACCACTTCACATAGATGTAAAATATTCCATTATTTATATGCTGATGAAATTAGGGGTTAATTAAGATTAAAGCAGAAGATTTTAAAGCCTTAATGAAATGTGTTGTTTTGTATAGTCAGTGAAGTGCCAGTGCCTGGTGCTCCTTTACACAGAGGTGGGTTACTCTGAAGGGTAGAATGCTGCTGTTACACAGAGCAGCACTTCAATGTCTGCAAGAAATAACAACAGCTTAAAACTGTTATTTTTCTCTTTGTTTAGAACTTCTGTTTGTAGCATTAACTCCAGGGATTAATTGTGTGTGTGTGTAATTGTGTGTGCAGAGCAGGGCTGGGATTGATGTCCTCTGCTCAGAGATGTGTCCAGAGCAGGCAGTGAGCTGTGATTTGCCTTTTGAACTCTCCAGGAGTGATTACTGTGCCTGGGATTTAGTTGCTTGGTCAGCTCCATCCCCTGTGATGGAGGCTGAGTGCCATCTGTGTTGGAATGTGGATTCACCGTGGTGCAAGCATTCCTGGAAGATGCAATTTTTACCTCCACCCTTGACACAGAATCAAAACACAGTTTTCAAAAGGTCTTCAGCTTCCCAGGAGAACCTGATTTTTCTGGCTTTGTTGTGCCTCTTACTGTGTTCCCTGTATCTGGATGAAATGCATTTCAAGCCCACACAGGTGGGTGCTAAGTCAAAGTCCCTCAGTTTGGCCCTTGGAATATAGTCTGATTCATCTGGGAAATGTGACTATATTTGTTTTCAAAAATCTCTATTTTAGCAAAATCTCATGGATTCGGTGGGGTGAAATGGAGAGCAGTCCTTTGAAACTCTGCCAGTGCCTTCAGGCCAGGATTAAGGCATGCATCTTTAATAGCAAAATTAATTAACTGTTAGAACAATTTACATATGGATGGCATGGAGTTGGTTTTTTTTTTTCAAGTATGTATGTTTTCTTCCAGTCTAGCCATTATGGACTTGGAAGTGAAATTGCTGGATGCAGTTGTGTGATCTGCATTGTGTTAGAAAGTTGGCTGGGTAGCTGTAACTCTATTCTTGCTTGTGACCTGTGGGCTGGGGAAAGAGCTGTCATTTGCACAGAGCAAGGTGGTGTCTGGCTTCAGGTGCTGTGAAATTGGCTTCATCTGTGTCTGTAGTGCAGTGATTTTTGCAAACCCAGAAAATAGCCTCCTTTTTAATGCTGTAATTGTAATACTATTGAACTGTACCATGGACAGAAATTCCCATGCTATTTGCTTGGTCTGGAAATACCTAACCAGAAAAAAACCCGATCCCTTGCAAAATGATGAAGAAAAAACCCCGACAACCCTGATGTCTGTTAATGAGGGATTCTCTTGGTGTCTGCCTCAGTAATTTTTGTGTGCCTGTGCCTGAATTTTCAGGAAGCCTGGAGAGCAGAAGCATGCAAAGGAGCCCTCATCCTTGCAGTGCATGCATCTGGCAGTGGTGGCGTGTGGGGACCGGCTGGAGGAGACGCTGATCATGCTGAAATCAGCAGTCCTCTTCAGCAACAGGAGGCTCTGCTTCCACATCTTTGCCGAGGATTCCCTTAAGCCTGAATTCGAGAAGAAGGTCAGTTTCTTTGTCATTTGGTAAATAAATAAATGAGTTAGTTTTAAGTTGTAAATCTCTGAGAAAAATTACGTTGACATCGACAAGTAGCAGGTTGTTTACTGTACACAGTTACAAATCCCTCCTCCGTGCATTTTTTAACAAAAGCTCTATAACGTGTAGTGTCTGATTTTCTCCCACCATGTCTTTCAGTTAAAGGAGTGGCCTTCCTCATATACAAAGAAGTTTGAGTCCAACATTTACCCAATAACCTTCTCAGTAGGAAATGCTCAGGAATGGAAAAAGTTATTCAAACCATGTGCTGCCCAGCGCCTGTTTCTTCCGGTAAGGCACCTGGATTTCTGAGGAGGTTGCTTCAGGAAAAGGTTAATTCCACAGAAAGGAAGCTTTGCTGGTGTGATATTAGAACCATTTTCAGGCTGAAACATCTGCTTAAAGATAATTTTAGCCTGTGCTTTAAAACACCATAAAAAGACAACGCAGAAATTCAGGCTGGCTTTTTCCTGGCTAACAAAGGATGTGTGTTTCTGATTTGTCTCTGGTTCCATGAGCCTCTCGGGCTCTCCAGACTCTCCAGACTCCAGAGAGTGTTAGAGCTCTCTCAGGGCAGATCTTTTGGGGTAGATGCTGCCTGCCTTTTGTAAATAACATTGTTTACAACATGCCCTCTTTACTCACAATCTTTCTTTCCATACGTTAGCCTTTAAACTCATGCTCTCAGCACTCCCTTTTCCTTGAGTTTTACTTCTTTTTTTCTGAGACAGTCAGAATTGCCCTTAAGGTAATAATTCCAGTGTGTTTGAAGTTGGATTTCATGCAAGAGCTTGGTGCATCTTGGACTCTTCAAGTTCACTGGAAAGTTGTATTATACTCAGTGTCATAAACTTGGAGAGAAGGGAAGCGTTGACTCCAGTTTTGCATATCAGAAGTTGAGAGAACGTTTGCATAAAGCAATTTCTGTGGAACTGAGAACATCTATCAAAAATATCTCGTGGGTTGCTGTTGATTGGGGTGACTCCAGTGAAGTGACAAGCTGTTCACGTGATTCAGATTTCTTCATCTCTCTCTTAGGAGAAGTGGAGGGGGACAAAGAAATCTTTCCCCTCTCAGATGGAAGCAATCAGGAGACAGCTGCATGTCCAGATACTGAGCCTGTGAATACATATGTGAGAAAATATGTGCTGTCAGCAGTTCTGCTGATCTGCCATTTAGGGCTGGACTATCAACAGCACAAAGGCCAGATGGGCTGGAAGTAACTCCAGCTGCAGCAGGGATCCTCTCTCCCCTGAGTAAATATCTGTATCACCTGGGAAATAATCCCTGAGGGTTAGCTTGTTCCATACAGAGTGTCAGGATGTCCTGGGTAAAAAGAAGTCTCTGTTCTTCTGTAATACTTTCTGTCATTTTGGGAGACTAATCATAGGAATGACTTAACTTTTATTTCTTTTCACTGTTCTGATGACAGAGAGGGGTTATGCATTCATGCTGATTGCTTCAGGCTGGGCAGTGCTTTTTTAATTCCTTTCTGTCACTCACAGGTTGCTGAACTTCTCCAGTAACTTCTTTTAAGGAATATTAGAGTGTTGCATGTTGTGTTTGCAGAATGAGGGGCCAGCTTGGACTGTAGGTGTCTGTTTCTCCAGGGGCAGTTGCAAAATGCTGTGTGTGGTCAGGCTGAGGTTTATGGCTTGGTGTCGGGGGGCTGTGAGGGGAGTTGCAGCTGGCACGGAGTTGATGTGGCTGTAATAAACAAGCTGTCATCGTAGCTGGGGTGGCAAATGTCCTGTGGGACCCTTGAGCTTTCCTGCTCGAGTTCTCAGGCTGACACAACCTTGGGCTGTTTCTGGGTAATTCCAGCCATTATTTTGGGTTTTTTTGGTATTTGATAACTGGGTTCTGATATCCCACTTGAATTGTCTGCACACAGTGGGAGCAGAGGGTTCCAAGTGTTACTCTTCACAGAACTAGTTTGACTTCTTTTTAATAAATACCAGCAGAATATCAGTTTGGTTTTGTTTTTTTTTTTTTTATCCTTCCCCATAGTGAGCCGTTTTTCCCTGCAGCAGCATGAAATGTGCCTGGATTAAGGGAGGACCCCAGGAGAGCAGTAGTTATCAGCTGTTTAGCTCTCAGTTGTGCAAATTGTCTTGCTCCTGATAATGCTAAGCCCGAGTGGAATGCGAGTCTTTGATTCACAAGTGCCTCTCCTGCCAAAGAAAGCTCCTCTGCAGCACCAGCAGGCTGGGAAAGTGGACAGGAGGATCTCAGGAATGTGTTCAGGGAGAGTCGGGTGAGAACCTTTCAGTGATGAAAGCAGAGCTGTGGGATGTGACCCTGCAGTTTGCAGAGCTGAACTGTTCTGTCCTGGGCAACAGGTTGAGGTGCACATTCCCAACTCGTTGACTCTACCCAGGATGCTAAAATAATAAGGAAGACTGTACAGCATCCTGCATTTTTCAGAGGCATTCTGAGACATCTGAGCACATTTGCCACTTAGATACAGGGGGCGTAGATGGAGCCTCTGGAATCTCACAAGTCCATCTCTTGCTGCACTCTGCTGCAATAAAACCATCCAGGGCATTTGCAGAGGCACAGGAGGAAGATGCAGATCTTTTTGTAAGCACTGAATGAAACTTTAGCATGAAGCTAGGAGGGCAGTGCTTCTCAGCAGTTGCTGGGAGCTGGTTTGTGCTCCTGACACGACAGCAGGTGAGGAACTTCCTCTGGTCCCAGGGATGTTGGTCCCTCAGGGCTGTCTTCAGCTGTCTCTGTGCTGCTCTTCTGGGGCTACCAAAACAATCTGCTAAAGTATCCTGAAATGCTTAAGGGATTTTTGGATGATTTTTGGATGAACATTTAGAGCCCTTCTCAAAACACTTAATCTACTTAAGAGCTTTTAAAATAGATTAGCAATATCCCTGTGTTACAGCTTTCCTCTTGAGGGATGCTCAAGTATCCAGCCCAGGGAATGGATGCCAGGGCCTTATCTAGACAAAAGTCTCTGCTGTAACTTGAGTTAATCTCTTACTACAACGAGGTTTAGTAACTCAACTTTGTGGCACTGTTACTGTAGCATCAAGCTTAGTGATTTGTCCCTAATTTTGGATAAAGCTGTGCTAAGCTGCCACATGAGCCCTCACAAACCCTTAGGTAGCCCAGCTTCACAGTACAGCAATGTGTGTTTACTCAGGAGTGTGTTATTCCTTGGGAACCTTGCTAACTCAGGGAGAATCTATGGAGACAGAAGTTGTGAAATCAAATTACAGATAATTGAGTATTTAAGTGAAGTGCCAGGCTAAATATAGCCAGCTCTGTGCAGAACTTTTTGACAGATTTACTAAGAATACTCTATATAACTGCAAAAAAAAAAAAATTAAAAATCACATTTTTAAGCTGTAAGTGCCTGCAGAGCAAAGGGAAGACAAGCAGAGCAAGCCATGTTTCTGGCCATCCCTTTCCAAAATCCCAGGCTGCCAGGTGTGTCTGCATCATTTGTGTGAGCTCAGAGCTCCAGGCCAGCCTGGCAAAGCTGCTCCAGGTCACTGTGTGTCACTTTTAACCTGCCCTGCAGGTTCCTGCTCTGTGAGGAGCTCCTACAGCTGCAGGTGGTGAAATTAAATCCCCCCTGACCCAAGGCACAGCCAGGAGAGATTCCAGCAATTCAACCTGACATCTGCAGCTTTTAAAGGAGTCTGAACACTCAGGGTGGGAAAGTGGGAAGGGCTTAAAGGAGGTAGCACAGCTCTTTTTGTAGCCAGCTGGGTGTCACTGCAGGGCAACGCCTTGGGCACAGGAGAAAAAAGAATCTTTTAACCAGCAGAAAGAGAGCCTGTGAATCCTGAGAGGAGGAGTACAAGGTGGGGTCAGGGCCTGGTGGGCACTGCACAAAGAACTGAAATACCTGCTTGAATCTGAAGGAAAATTATTACAGTCCATAGACTTCCACAGATTTAAATTTATTTGTGTATTGAAAGGTGCTGAAAGGATGTTTTTCTGCTGGAAGAAGCAGTGGCCAGGCTGTCTTTTGTGCTTGGGAGTGATAAGGATGATCTGTAGGCTCCTGTTAAACTTTCCCCTGAACTGGGATAAGTTTTCCTGCTGGAAAATGCCTCAATTTGCCTTTTTACCAGGGCCCCCTTAGACAAAAATCTTACATGGTCTGCAGTGTGCTGTGGATCCACAAGCAAAGTCTAATAGCTTCTGCTCTGCTTCTATTCCAGTGTTACCTCCTGTCTCAGACTAAATTTGGGGGTGATTTTTCTTTTTTTAATGTATTTTAATTTTATGTGACTTCATATAGCAGGTCCCTATGAATCAGGGCTCCTAGGTGCTGCAGAATAATTAATCCACAATACCCAGGATATCCTTAAACTGAAAACCTTTCTTCCTTTCAGATTGTCTTTCTTCTGTTGATTTACTCTTACAGTAGCTGTCTTTTTCATTGGTTTGGTTTTTTTAGTTCTGGACTTGAGGATGCTTAACATCTCCAAATATTTACTCTGAGCTCTTAGTGTATTATTGAACTATTTTTGTTCCTTACTTATTGACACCTCCACATGCTGGTTTGTGGGGTTTTTGTGGGAAAATGCTGTATTGCTGTAATCTTCCATCCAGCAGAGAGATCTGGATTGTGTTGAATGTGTTTACTTAGAGTTTGTTCTAAGCATAACTTTTGTTTAAAATGCAGAGACAGTTCCTTCTCCTGCTTGCCCTGTTCTGTAGGAAGAACATGTAGTTATCTTGTCAGAAATACAGGTCAGGGATTTGTTAAACTTGACTAAATGTCAGTCTGAATCCCAAAGTGTTCAGTCAGGTGAAAAATCTCATTTAAGTCTTTACTCACGGATTTGGCATCTTAGTGGATTCCTGTTGAGCATGCTTAGAGGTGATATTTTTCACCCACTTGTTGAAAATCCTAATGTTACTCACTCTATTTCACAGGTAATCCTCAGTCACAACACATTAGAATTTATGTAAAACCTAATTTCTTTGGTAGAATTTCTTGTAACCTGCATAAATAGGAGAGTTTGTCATTAATGTCATTGCAGTTGGATGAGAGAGTGATTGTTGTGTTCCACATGGTGAAAATCCAAAGCCTTTTGGGTTTGCTTTTCAGAGAAAGACAGAGGAGTAAATAGGGTTTTTGACTAGACCAAAGTAAGAAAATTTCACTCCTTCAAGAAATTTTGGACAGTTTTAGCAAATAATGAAGGACAGTAACAAAAATGCAGTTGGAACAAGTGGTCAGCTGTAGGTAAAGATCTTTATTACTTTACAAAGACTTGAAGCCCCAGGTCGTTTGTCCCACCACGGACGTTAATGAAGGAGTGTGTGAGGATTTGGGCAGCCACAAGGGGGACCGTGGTCAGCAGGAACACTGAGATACCCTGGCTCCAGGCTGCAGTTTACTCCCTTCTGACCTGGCCAGCTTTCCTGTGGCCATTCCTCACCCAGAATCTGCTAGCAGAGCTCAGAATGCGACCTGCTGTGATTTAATGGGACATTTCTGTTTAACGACCAAATTTTGTTCTTCAGGGGAATGCACATATATCAATGTGGTTGTCTTAATTAATGTGAAACAGCTGTATATATTAATTATATATGAAGGTAAGTCTAAATATTCTGGTCTCCTGGGTTACCCTTTCTGCCAGTGGAGAAAGTGCTTCACCACTTAGAGATCTTGGGAATAGCTCTGTAAATATATATTAGTTAAATTTTATTTCTGAACAGGTACTGAGTAGTCCTTGCAGGTGTTTTTGGGAGCTCAGTGGATTCATAAGAAGGTTAATCCAACCTCAGTGCTCTGGTAGCTGTTGTACTGTGCAGTTCAAAAAAAACCCCACAGCCAACAACGAGCCAATAATCTGATAACTGTTGTTCCTCTGTGTAATTACATTTAGCTGATAAATCAATAACCTCTCCCAAATGATCAGTTTAAAGTAAAAAATGCTTTTGGCCAATAATCTTTGCGTGCGTTGTCCCTCTGATTTGTTTTCCGTCCCGCTGCGCAAACCCCACAGGTGATTTTAAAGGACGTGGACTCCCTGCTGTACGTGGACACTGATGTGCTGTTCCTGAGGCCCATGGATGACATCTGGCACCTCCTGAGAGAGTTCAACTCCACGCAGCTGGCTGCCATGGCCCCCGAGCACGAGGTCGCCAAGATCGGCTGGTACAGCCGCTTCGCCCGGCACCCTTTCTACGGCAGCACCGGCCTCAACTCGGGCGTGATGCTGATGAACCTGACACGCATCCGCAGCACTCACTTCAAGGTGAGAGCCAGTGCAGCTGTCACTGACACTCAGGGTTGCTCTGTTTCTCACGTCTTGGCAAGCTCAGGGTGAAATGTGGGAATCCAGGACACAGGAAATGCTCCTGTGCCTGTCCTGAGATGGTTTATTCCTCAGGAGAGCACGGCTTTTAGTCTTTGGCCGTGGAAAAAGCTTCCAGGACTTTGTGAGGAGGTGAGTTTTTGTTAATGTATATAGTAGATGATATTGTAGTTTGTCACAGGGTGAAAAAGTAGGTTTTGGGTTTTAGTATGGAAGGTAGATGAAAGACAAGGTGGAGGATTTTGGCTGTTAACTCAGTCTTCTTCCTTCTTCATCTGCTCCATTTTCTGCAGTGTTGGTGGCACAGTGATTGGTTAGACAAAGTCACAATGCAGATGTTACATGACTGAAGAATAATTAGGAATTGGTAGAAAAATAAAAACATACTAGGTGTTAGGTACATTGTAAAACTTAATTGGATAAGGTATCTGTATAAAAGTCCTCGAAATCGTCCATTTTGTGTCCTGCTGGCACATGTCACTGAAGTATGCAGGGCCTGTTGTCACCTGAGGCTCTGAACTGAGATAAAGAAATAATAAACACCTGCAGAGCAGAGCCAGCGAGTCCTGCTCGTCTCATTCCTGGTTCCTGACCCTGGCACAGACTTTTCACAGGGGATTCCCAGGAAGGGAACCCCTGGTGTGGGAGGTAATTCCCACATAAAATTGCATAAAGTTCGTGCTGCAAAGAATTAGAGAAATACAGAATGTGTATAATGGGATGCTACAAGCTGTTGTGAACGTGATTGTTAAAAGAAATGAAACTTCCTCAAGGCTGGAGCAGTGAGAACTTGCAGTCTGGTAGCAGTGTTCCAAAATGGCTTCCCCAGCTTCTGACATTTCCCTGGAAAGATACATGAAAGAACAAACTCGAGATCTTCAGTGCAGTCGCTGTGTTGTTTCTGACATTGGAAAGCTTGATGTGAATGCCCAGAGAAATGGGTGATTTTTGCATCCTGCTGCAGAGGAGTGGCTCTGTGAACTGGTGTAGGTGAGAAGGGAACGTTTTCATGACAGATCTGTGTCGTTGAGCACATATTCTGTAATCACTGAAACTTTGCTTACCCCAAGTGCTTCCTCAGGCAAGGCCAGGAGTTTCCTGCATTGTTACAGGAACAGCTGGAGGGAAAAAAAAAACCCCAACCATGGCTCTTACTACCATAATTCCCAGGGAAAATGATCATTAGTAATTTTCCCTGCTTTTATACCTTAGTTTTCACCTTGTCCCTGCATTTTTCCACTTCTTCACTTTTCTCCCCTCCTGTTCCTTGGATCAGGAACATTGTGAATAGCAGGAGCTGACATCAGAGCTGGGCCCAGGAGATCTTGTTTTCCTGTTTAGATAAACACAGTGAGTTCTGCTGTTACAGCCCTGTCCAGATCTAACATTTCCTGGCAGTTTTTCATTTTTCACCTGGGTGTCCAACATGGCTCAGCAGAACTTAGGGATTTGTGTGTGCCCCCTCTGAGTCAGATACCACAGCACTGGTCATGGTATTAACCCCTTGATTCTGTTTTCCTGCCCTGCAGAACAGCTTGATACCAGGTGGCTTGACTTGGGAGGAAATGTTATATCCATTGTACCAAAAGTACAAAAATTACATCACGTGGGGAGACCAGGATTTGCTAAATATCATTTTTTACTTTAACCCAGGTAAGGAATGATTCTTGGAGTTGTCATTTTCTATGTTGAGAAAATCTTTTGAGCTTGATATTTTTTTTAACTGGTATTTGTTATTTATAATATGCATAAATACTCTGGTATGGAGTTACTGTGTAACTGCACCCTCAAAGGACTTAAAACCTAGTGAAGTATTTCTGACATTGCTGCAGGTAATGGGGCTTGGACTTGTTTCCATTGAATAGGTAAATCTGTTTTCTGGAGATTTGAGAAAATAATGAGGTATAAAATTAATGATAAAGTGAAGGGATGAAGTTCGTGTTATGTGTCAGTAGACCAGGGTGTAGCTGCAAAAATGTTTTTGTTTCAAATATTTGAATGTAAAAATGCCAAACTTTCTGCAAAGCTAAGCCCCATTTTTCTGAAATTCAGCTGACTTGTGGTACTTATGCAAATAAGTAGCAAGGCTAATACAGACAGCAAGTGGGCACAGCCCCTGGAATATCTCATGTAAAACAGCTTCCAGCCTCTGAGCCAAGTGACCCGGCCTCAGCAGGCACCAGTGGTGTCATCCATGTCCTGCTGGTGAGAAATGCAGGGAGCAGAGCACACACTTCCCAGAGAAGCTGAGAACCTCATTTCAAGTTTCTAAATGGATGCTGATTATCCATCCCCACTGCTTCTCCTGGTTTCCTACGTGACCTGGTCACTTCCAGTGGTCTTAAGAGTAAAACAAGTTTGGAATGATCTTTATTTATTCTGCTCCTTTTTCTCTGGGGAGTCACAGGGTAGGTAATTGGATATACCCAAATCCAGACAAACTGCTGGAGTAAGGAGAAGCAAAGCAAAAAGCAAATATCTGTTTACTGTAGACAGATGCCAAACATCAGTGTCCCTGGTACACCACATACTGCCCCTGGTCCTAGGGAAAAATAGAGTAGGAATTCATTTCCAAAAGGAAACAAGTGTTATGGGAGTATGGTCTCCTGGAGAAAGAAGAAGATGGAGACAGATTAGCTGTGAAGTCAGACACAAGCTGTTCGCTGAAGTGTGCAGGAAAAAACAAGATTGCAAAAAGTACTTCAATATTGTGATGAGTGTTCTCTATCAAAGCTAGGTCTGGGGACTCCTCTGCACCACAGTCTGTCCTTTCCTCAGAACTGGTAAAGAATTTTTTATGAATTGCATAGTATCAGACTGCTCAAGAAAAGAAAACAAAAGAACTGGATACAATTAACACAGAAAACTGAACTTTCTAGGGTCTTAAGCTCTGGGTTATTGAGGCTGCCTGGGGAGGGAATAGGCCAGGACTGCTGCAGGTGCCTTTTTATAGGTGTGAGGTAAAACCACAGAGAACTGTCTGCCCCGGGCCTGAGGAGCTGCTGCCTTTGCCCATCTCCAAAGACTGCTCTCCCTTCTTGGAGAGCTCTGCTGGAGAGGCCTTGAGGCAAGAAAAGTTCAGAAAGTTTTTCTTCTGCTTTTTAAGAACCACACAGGACCAGCTGCAGGCTTCCTGGGAAGCTGGGAAAGGCCAGAGGAGGAATTCAATCTGCAGTGCTTCTGCCATGCCCTGCTGGCACCAGCCATGATTCATTGTTCCCCAGGGCCAAGGCAGAAAGGTTGCAGGGACTGGAGTGATTTATGACAAGCAGATTGCAAGCACTGTGTGCATAGAGTTTTAAAAAAATCACCATGAGAAAGGGAGTTATGAGCCCTTCTGAGAAATTAGGTTCATCTCTAAATAACCTAGACCTGTGAAATTAATGGATGATGACTCTTTGGAGGGCTGTGGATAAAATACACCACCCCTTATGCTCTGCTGTGTAACAAATTGTCATGGCCTCTGACAGCTTCAGCAGGAACACTGGATATGCTTTGCAAGTTTTCCCATGCTGGCTCCAGGAGGATTTTTCATTACCCTCTCTGCTGGGTGTGCTTCCCCAGTCATTGCTGTCACTTCAGAAACCCCCTTCCTAAGGCAGAGGGCTCTGGACAGTGCCACCTGCCGTGTGCTCTCTGGTTTGATTCTCCCCCTCAGCTTTCCAAAGGGCTCCCGTGGGTCGTGTTGGTTTTGTGTTGTCCTGTCTGTTCAGGACCAGCAGCTCAGGAGTGCAGTCACCCAGAGGGAAGGAAAACTCTCTGTGGGGATACTTGCAAAAGATAGAACCGCGTATTCCCTGCCCACGAGTGCCAGGCTGGTTTGGTTTGTTTTGCTCTTGTCTGAGGTGTCTGCTCTCCTCCCCCGTGGCAGAGTGCCTGTACGTGTTCCCCTGCCAGTGGAACTACCGGCCCGACCACTGCATGTACGGCAGCAACTGCCGCGGGGCGGAGCACCACGGGGTGGCCATCCTGCACGGCAACAGGGGCGTGTACCACGATGACAAGCAGCCCACCTTCAGGGCCCTCTACGAGGTGATCCGGGATGTAAGTGCTGCCTCCCCGGGGCCACTGCTGCTCTCCCGGGGTCCTTGTGTCCCAGGGTGGGGTCACACTTCACTCTGATTGCTCTGCCAGCAGTCAGGCTGGGTGGCTGTGGTACTGTAAAACCCACCAGACACAAGTGAACGCGGTTGCTTTGGCCTCTCTGAGGTGGCTTAAACATTTCTCTTCTGTATTATAGTAATGAAAAGGGCTGATAAATTGCTTTTCTATAATACTGAAGGTAGAAAAAAGGTGCTGGAGTGGAGTTTCTCCTGCTGGAGCTGCAGATCTGGCCCACAAATTCCCAGGGAAAGCTTGTCCTCCCTGAGCAGCTCAAGCCTCCAGGCACATGGAGGGCAGAAGCTTCTCCACTGGCACAGGTGCCTGTGTCCTCTTGGGATGCTGTGTGTGTACAGCTCTGCTTGCCAAAGCTCCTGTTTCCTTACAGTATCCTTAATTAATAAAATTCCTATCAATGCACACTCTCAAGCAGGCAGGGTGTGAAGTGATGGGGCTGGTGACGCTTGGCAGGTGAGGGACAAGACATTCCCTACCTATGGAAGGTTTTCTCTTACAGAACTTGTGAAATGCCCTTTTACAACTAGTGAAAATTGATTTTTTTATTTTAATTTTTTTTTTAGTTTCCATTTGAAGACAATCTCTTCCAGTCCTTGTACTACCCTCTGCAGTCGAAGTTTCTGGATACAGTGCACACTTTATGTGGGAGAATTCCACAAGTATTTTTGAAGCAAATTGAGAAAACTATGAAGAAGGTGTATGAAAATCGTGTCATTGTGTACTTGGGGGCCAACCACAGATACTAACTGTAGCTCTGTTCTTACATAGAAGTTTTAAGTCTTGAACTCCATTTCATGAAGGATATAAATGAAGAATATGAATTCTTTTACTGAAACTCAGAATTAAAATATTTCTTATTCCAATTTTCTGATAACCCTGGAAATGACAAAAAGCAGGAAATCCTAGAAGCCTGCTGAGATTGTTGCTGAGAACAGCAGGAGAATCCTTTCTTTGTGGAGTACATTTGTGGCCTGCCTTCACAGTCCCTTACAGTTTAAGAGTGTGTTCTCTGGCTTGGTAATGTGAATTGCATTAGGCACAGTCCAGGACTGTTGTCAGTGAAGAGTACAAACCCAGGTACTGTTGATCCATTTTCCTCTGTGAATGCTCTTCCCTGCACAGTAACAGCTCCACTGTCAGGTGGTTTTCCATCCCTGCCTTGCGAGGTGGCCAGTGCTGCCCCTGCCTCCCCTCTCCTCATGGGAAGGTATTTGTGCCTGGCACTTGCATTTCTGGGATCTGAGAGCCCCAGAATTCTGGAATGGTTTGGGTTGGAAGGGCCCGTCGTGGATGCCTTGTTCCACACCCTGCCGTGGGCAGGGACACCTTCCACTAGACCAGGTTACTCCAGCCCTGTCCAACCTTGGACTCTTCCAGGGATGGGGAAGCTGAGGTCTTTATGCTGGGATCAAAATGAATAGCCTCAAAGCGGAAGAGGATACAAAATGGCTTTGATGTTTATTTAAAATAACTTCATTTAGCTTAAATTTCCAAAATATGATCATCATCTTGTGATATGCACAAAGAGCTTATTTAATTGCAGTAGCTGAAAGGTGCTTGGGACCATTCCCTGGGGAACTGGAAGTGAGGACACTCCTACAGAGCAGGGATCCAAGAGCAGACTCCCAGAGGGCATTTTCTAGGTGCAAGCCCCAAGGGTGTGTGTAGGAGTGCTTCAAGGAAGCAGCAGAGAAAATGATGTTACTTTTCAAGTCTGTTGAGCAGAAGTCATCAGCCATTACTCGGAGCTGCTCATTTTTGTGTCTAACAGGCAAAGTAGGAGCGGGGTGAGCAGGGTGAGGTAATGAAGCCTTCCTCTGATGAAAGGAAAAGTGGCACAGATGGGATATCCTGTACATCTATCATACATTTGTTAGAGAGAAATGCTTGGGGACTCTGGATGAGGGAAGGGACAAGTTCCCAAAGTTAAAGCAGGATTTCTGAGGAATTGCAGGTTTGGCATTCTCCCCTGTCCAGTCAGGACTAAGGCAAGGTTTCATAAAAAAACAAACTCCAGGAGTCTCCCTTTTATCTCACACATTTCTCTCTCCTTGTCTGGCAGTTCCTGAGAGGAGGGGAAACACGACCTTGGTGCCATCTCAGGCTGCCAGATAAGAGCCTGTGCACGGGATGGAATTCCAGCAAGCTTTTCCCAAAGCCTGGAGTGTGAGGGCGTGTGTGACACAGGCTGGCACAGAGCAGGGCTGCAGGCAGCTGAGAGGGGAGTGGTGGGACAGGGGCTGGGAGTGAGGGACAGGGGAACTGCCGGGGCTCACAGCAGGACAGCAACAGAAACCTTGTTTGCACCTCTGCTGCAAATCGTAATCACGGTTTGATTAAACAATGTGCTCTGACTCCAGCCCTTATCTGGCAGTGTTTGCCACCCGAGTGTAAATTGACATGTGAAGGACAGAGGCAGCTCGACTGTTGTGATTGCAAGCCTGGGACCCAGGAAGTCATTTAAACTTGAGCAGAGATGCCTTGCCAGCTTGCCTTAGGATTTTCTATTTCAGCTGAAGTTTCAGTTGCCAATTTAAACAAGAGTACGCTTCTGCCTACTGAGAGAAGTTTGAGATGTAACCCAAATGAGCATGGAAGATTTCAGAACCAGAAGACAGAGAAGAGAAGGTAAAGCTGCTGATTTAAAAAGTTTAAAATAATGTAGGACAGGTAAACCTTTAGACCAGCAATTCTGAGAGCTTGTATAAAGTATTTAGCTTGCTTTTGGTCTTTATTTTCAAGTATCAGGGTAAAGCTGATGCAGGTGTAACGAGGCTGGTGGAGCTGCTTGCTGGGCAGGCCAAATTCCTGATTTCCATGCTGTCTCCAAGCTACAGAAAGCTGCAGAGCAGAGTCTTGCTGCCCAGACGGTTGCAGCCCCAGTGCTGAGGCTCTGGAGTTTCGGAGGCTGTGGTTGTGTAAGCTGTGATTCAGCAGAACCCTGCAACTACGGGCACATTCAAATGAAGGAGTGGAATTCATTACAAAACAAAGGCATTATTGCATATGAACTGATTAGAGATTAAAGCAGTGCTTTTTATGTTCACAGGAGGTGCTACATTTTGTTCAGGAAGAACTGAGTTGTGTTCTCAACAGCTATTAAATATATGAAGTATTTGCTTTAACATGAAGACTCTTGTTAATGTAATATCAGCTGGCAGGAAGAATGGGGGAGGTTCCCCCCTGCTGGGCTTTTTCTGAGGTAAAAAAGCAATAATTTGAGCTCTCTAAAGTGTTTTAAAACAATTACGTAGCTTTGTTTTTTGTTGTTGTTAGAATTATTAATTTATATTTCACTACAGCTTCCAAACCCATGTTATATTTTAGTTTTAACAGTAGTTGGTTGTAATATTCATCTTACTTAGAAACCAGTTTTAATTCACTTTGTATTTCATACTGGTGGCTAATTCCATGTTAATTAGCCTTCATTTATCTTAATAATGGGATGTGTAAATACTTACAAAGACTTTATGTCCTCATTTCCCCTTCCTCTCCTGTGCTTTAGTTATCTCCAATGGTATAATGGATAGAACTCACCAGCATTTTGCATACAGGGGAAACTGGGAACTGCTCAGTGTGTGTGTGTGTGCACAGCACGAGTGTGTGTGTAAAAAATGTCCCTTTTCTCTGTCACTGAATTGCTTGTGGATTTCTCTCTGACAAGTGCACTGATTGTTACAGCTCCCAAGGAGGCTGAGCAGTGCATTTCTGGGTTGAGGACGATCCCTTGGCTTACCATACAAATAAATGAAATTTTAAGCAATCTCTATAATTTGCTAGTTTTCATTTAAATACAAGATTTTGTGCTGGTCTGGTTGGAATAGAGTTTAGTAGGTGTGATGTTAGAGTGTGTGTATACAGGGTTTGACAGCAGGGAACACAGATAAATGTTCCTCTTTTACAGTTTTACTGTAGTGAAAGAGTCTGATATTGGATATAAAGAGACAAATACATTTAACTTCCCCCAGAGTGCTTGTATGTCATGCTGCAGCTCCAGTTATGTTATGGTGAGCATAGATCAGAACCTTCTCTCAAAGAAAACTGGAGTTTATCTTTTACTCTTTACTGTTTCTCCATTTTGTTTCACTCCTTAGAGGTCATTTAGCATCATTTCCACTCCCTCCTTCTTGTATGCATTTTTGACATCTTGCATGGCCACTGCTGTGCTGTCCTTGCTTGTGACACCTCTGTGTGACAGAAGCTCCTGGGGTCTCTGTTCAGCCAAGCCCTGCTGCTGACGCTGTTCCCAGCTGGGTGATGTGTTGGGCTCGGCCTCAGCTCCCTGAAGTGAAAACAAGAATAAAGCTGTCATTGACATGAAGGGCAGAGGCTGTAGAACACCAGTTCTGGGAAGGCTGTGGGTGTGTGGGTGTGTTACAGACCCACAGGCACACTGCTCAGTGATCCAAGGCTTTCACCTGCAGACATGGCTCCAGCCAGCATTGCTCTGGGGACAAGAGAGATTTCCCAAGCTGGGAATAAAGTACAGCTAACTGAAAGAAACAAATCTTGACGCTTTATCAACTGTCAGAGAATCCTTTTCTCCTCTCTATCAATACAATAAAAAGTGATGGTGGGGAATTGTGAGCACCCCTGCAGAGGTGAGGTGGGGTGGGACAGTCACCAGGATTGTCCCTGCAGAGGCTGGAACATTCCCCCACTGCTCTGGGGACAGAGCTTGTCTGTGCTGGGATCAGGCTGCACCTCCCGCTGCCACCAGATAAGGAATTGCTATCTGAGCTTCAAAAGACAGAGCAGGGTTGGGAAATTCTGCTTTCGTTCTGGATCAGAATACAAACCAAACTGTCAACACTTCCTTTGAAATGAAAATGGAGACAAAACACCAAAATGAGAATCAGCGCTGAAGATAAACAAAGCACTTTGTTAATGTTTTCTTTTGAGGCAAAATATTTTGGTTTGACTTTTACATTTCAATAAATGCACCTTAATTGTTGCTGTTTGTGAAAACTACAGTATAGCCCAAAAGTGTGTAAGTGTAGTTTTGGTAATTAATGCTGAAATAATGAAACAGAAACGACAGGGCTCTTTATTTTAAAGACCTGTTCTTCCTGAATCCTCCTGAAAATGTTAATTTTCTTTTTGGGAGGGTTAGAACTGTGTAAAAGAGGTGCCTTCTCAGGGTTCACTCCTTCAAGGAAAGATCTTCCCATTCTGCTGAGCACTTCCAAAGGGCACCGTGGTTCCCCTCACCTGGGATCCCAGGTGAGAAAACAAGGCTGGGTTTAGCCTGACTGGTCCCGTAGTTTGTGGGGTGATGTCAGGAAGCTCCTGTCCCAGGGGTGTCCTGGGAGGAAGGTGTGAAATACAGCTTGGAAAGAAAACTGCACTGGCCAGTTTGCCACGGGCTCTTGGATTAATAGGAGACAATCCCTGGGGACTTGCTGGGGCCAGTGGCTGAACCAGGTAAAGCCTAGAATGTTTGAAACATCTGATCATTCTCTGGATTTTTTCTATCTCCTGTGGGTAATCTTTCAAAAGAAAAAACTCCCACAAATACCATTTTTCTCTTGTCAGCCTCTTTTTTTTCAAGTCAGTGTGTGTGAGCTGTTCTCATCTTTCGATACTCCCAGGTCTTCCAGATTTTTTAAAAGCACAATAAAGATCTTTAGTCATTTTCTCAGAGGAGAAACATAATTTGTCTTGAGGTGGCTGTGATATACTTTAAAGAAAAAAAAAAACAACTTTCCTTCTGTGGATGGTTCAGAGATCCATGATTTTTAGTGTCAAGTTATTGTACCATACTCAGGTTTCTGCAGCTATAAATTTAAACAAACCAAACAAAATCTCTATGCCCCTTTTGTAAATCCTTTGATGTGTATCGATGTACAATATTTTCTGAAGACCTAAGTGGGTCTTAAAATATAAGACTGTTCTCATTTTCTTATTGTTCTCACTGGATTCTCCCTTGCTTGAATGCTATATTGAATTGCTACAGATTGTTTCAAAGCACAACAATCAATTTTGGTTCAAATTGGGTGGAAATACCTTACAAATTGCTGTCACACATCAGTGAAGGGAAACTGCTTTAAGTCAAGTTGGGTCAGGGATCTCTAGAAACCTAATCTAAGCTTCATTACAGAGAGCAGAAGTAGCTGCTGGTCTCACACCACAAATTATTTTAATTATTGATCCGTGCCCAGGGGTTGGACAGCCTGTAACTGTCAAAAAGTACATTTTTAAATCTGAAACGTAAATCTTAACGAGGCTTTGTGTAAGTTTAGTGCAAGAGAAAAAAACAAAACTGGATTGGCAAACAGTTTCTCATTGTTCTTTAGTTAGGTGTTTAAGCCACCACATCTTCCCCAGCAAGGTGATTATTCTTATTGTTGGGTCTCAGTGAATACTCCACAAGCAGGCTGGGAACTGACACAAAGTGAAATCATCCTCTCCGCGTGCATTTTTATTACAAGGTGTGTCAAATTCCTTACAAGGAGTAATTATCATTTATGTTTCATTAGTGAAGAAGCTCAGCTGTGATTGCCTCACCCTGAGATCACACAACAAACCGATGATGAAACTACCTACAAGCTTTTTGTGTTCTAGGATTACGTTTGAATGTTTCAGCTTTGAAAATGGAAGGAAAAGGTGATGGCTGTGAGCTGAAATCTTTCCCAGTTAGTACAGGGGGCTGGGCTAGAGCCTCTGCTCTGCTCTCTGCCTCGCCGTGGCCAGGAAGGGTGCCGGGTCTGCCGGGGCTTCATGAGAACCTCTCCTGAGAGGAGGGCACAGATGGGCGAGGGGATCTGGCCAGGAAGGGTGCCGGGTCTGCCGGGGCTTCATGAGAACCTCTCCTGAGAGGAGGGCACAGATGGGCGAGGGGATCTGGCCAGGAAGGGTGCCGGGTCTGCCGGGGCTTCATGAGAACCTCTCCTGAGAGCCCGGTGCTGGCACAGGATGGGCGAGGGGATCTGGCCAGGAAGGGTGCCGGGTCTGCCGGGGCTTCATGAGAACCTCTCCTGAGAGCCCGGTGCTGGCACAGGATGGGCGAGGGGATCTGGCCAGGAAGGGTGCCGGGTCTGCCGGGGCTTCATGAGAACCTCTCCTGAGAGCCCGGTGCTGGCACAGGATGGGCGAGGGGATCACCCCGGGGGCGCAGGGAGTGTGTGCCAGGCTGGGAGGAGAGTCTCTGGAGGAGACCTCGCCGGCATCTTCAACATCCTCCTGAGGGGGAGCGGAGGGAAGGGGCAGGTACCGATCTCTTCACTCTCGGGAGCAGTGACAGGGCTCGAGGGAATGGCGTGAAGCTGGCGGGGAGGTTTGGGCACGGTGTTACGAAAGGATTCGTCCCCCGAGCGGGTGCTGGGGCACCGCCCAGGCTCCCCGGGGAATGAGCACGGCCGCAAGGCTGCCGGAGCGCCAGGAGCGTTTGGACAATGCTCTCAGGGACGTACAGAGCGGGATTGTTGGGCTGTCAGTGCAGGGCCAGCAGCCGGACTGCGCGGTGGGCCCCTTCCCACTGGGGATCTTCTGTGATCTTGCTGAGAATAAAAAAACAGGCACGTCTTTGCACGAGCAAGGACTTGGGGTGGGCGGGGGGAGCGCGGTGACCCTCAGCCTGAAAGCGGGGGAGGGAAAGAACAAGAGCTCTCTGAGGGGCCGGGCTTGAAGGGGGGAAGACTCCGCGTTCCCTCCCCCGGGGATCTGCGTGGCGGGGCCGGCACGAGGAGGACGATAACCGCGGCTGGAAAAGAGGAGCAGAGCCGCCCTCAGCCCGCCCGTGGCGGTCAGGCAGCCGGGCACCGCGGCCGGAAAAGAGGAGCAGAGCCCTCCTCAGCCGGCCCGTGGCGGTCAGCCAGCCGGGCACCGCGGC
>VXBQ01010111.1:10159-32373 GCA_013400175.1 Phainopepla nitens
GACTGAATGAGTTGTACCGGCCCAGTGCTGCCAAACACAGATCTCCCTGCCTTGGCTCTCCAAGTGTGGTGGTGACAGGTTTTTCTCGTGAGCATTTGTGTAAGCAGTTGGGGGATTCCTTTGAAATGCCAAGTTCAAACCATCAGGTAAATTCTGATTTTTTGTTAACATTTTTCCACAGAAGTTTCAACCAGGTTTTCTTTATTTTTTTTGTTTTTGTTTTGATTTTTTTTCCTTTTGTTTCTTTAGCTCAACATCTCTTTCCCAGCTACTGGGTGCCAGAAGCTCATTGAAGTTGACGATGAGCGTAAGCTCAGGACATTTTATGAAAAACGAATGGCTACAGAGGTGCTGGCTGATTCCCTGGGTGAGGAGTGGAAGGTAAGTAGTGCAGGAGGATATGTAAGAGTTTTATCTGACGAGCTTAAAATACGAAATTTCTCCAATATGCACTTGTCATGCTGCCGTGCTTGTGTGGTGTGCATGTGGCAGTCTAGTTGAAAGTTTCTCTCGCTATACATGTACTGAATTTACTGGTTAGGCTAGCCTCCTATGATTCTTTATCTGGGTGGGTGCTTTTGGTTTTTAAAGCCTCGTGTTTGGCATTTCTTGCTCCCCCTGGCAGTAGCTTCTGCTCTTCATCTGTCTGCTGTCTCTTGGTATTCAGGATAAGTTAAATCTGCAGTGTAAAACTGGTGGCCTGTTATAAATTGAGTTTGTTTAAACTGCTGCTAATGTGTGGGGAAAAAACATATTGGGCCTGGTGGATGGGCCTGGAATAGTTAGTGTTCCTATGGACAGTGCAGCTGAATTTGAGGAGTGTGATCAAGGTGTTGATTAAAGCTGTTTGCACTAGCAGTAACAGTGATTTGTGCTGAATTGTGGACATGCAGCTCCGCTGTTCCGTGCATTCTGTTGTGGTATCTACTACTTTTTGAGGTGATAAAGACAGGAGTAACTCTGAAGTGTTTCTGTTTCTGTAGGGATACGTTGTCCGGATCAGCGGTGGCAACGACAAGCAAGGCTTCCCCATGAAGCAGGGTGTCCTGACTCACGGGCGTGTCCGCCTCCTGCTCAGCAAGGGCCATTCCTGCTACCGCCCCAGGAGAACCGGCGAGAGGAAGCGCAAGTCTGTCCGCGGATGCATCGTTGATGCAAACTTGAGCGTCCTGAACCTGGTCATAGTGAAAAAGGGTAAGAGTCTGGATGAAACAACCGGTAGGTAGATGTAGGCACCTGGAAAGAGCCCGCTTGGCAGCGGTTGGCAAGCGGTGTGGACACTAAAACTGCTGCTGCCAGCGATCTGATCATGTCAAAGCAGCCTAGGGTAGCTAGGGTGATGTGACTGACAGGTGAACCCCAAAGATTATCCAGCATTACCTTGAATTTTTACTTACTTTAAACATAGTGTTTTGCTGCTGAGCCTGATGTTAAAACTTACATCCCCGAAGGTGAAAAGGACATTCCTGGGCTGACTGACACAACTGTGCCCCGTCGTCTGGGTCCCAAGAGGGCCAGCAGGATCCGCAAGCTGTTCAACCTCTCTAAGGAAGATGATGTTCGCCAGTACGTTGTGAGGAAGCCTCTGAACAAAGAGGGTAAGAACTCCCAGGAGTACAGCTCTGCAGGTTTCTCTGATAGCTGCCGAGGTGTCCAGCCTACTGCCCTGAATAAAGCACAGTCAATAGTGCATCTAGGAAGCCGAACTCACTGTATTTTAGCTTTGTCAGCTGTAGCTTGTGGAAAAAAAGTACAGTTTCTTGGTTGCCTCATTTCCTTCCCCACTCTCTGACGTGTTTTGTTGTAGTTTGTTCTTGAAAGTTTGGTAGAATCTGGAGTAATTTTTACTAGCATTTCTAAGAATAACCCAGAAGTAGTTGTTCGTAAAAGAAAGTTACATACAAGGTGGAATGTTGTTAAAACTTCCATATTTTGGGGTAAAAGGCAGTGTAAAGAGAAGATGCTAGGATTTTTTTCCCCCTACTTAAGGCAGGCAGTCTGAAATAAGGTCTTATTGGTCGGGCACTGCTTTGGTTACTACCTCTCTTGCAGTGTAGGATTTTAATTTTGGGTTTTCTTGCTTTTGATTGGGGGGGAAAAAAGTGGGTTTTTAGAAGAATATGATTAGACTTGAGTACTGTGAAAGTTTGGGGGAAGGAACACATCATAAGAAATGTTTTTTTCCATTAAAGAATGTAATCCTGGTGGACATCAGACTGTGGTGTATGATTGCTGAAGTCTGTCAGGATTGCTTAGTAAAATTTTATTTTAGAGGTGTGTATTAGTGTGTTTTGTTTGCTCATTGTGGACTGTAAATCTGTTTTTTGGGATAAACGAGGTCAAACTTAAGTAAAACTGAAGATGGCTTTTTAATGCTGGAAACAATGGCTTCTGGAAGCTGTATAATTAATTCCTTTATTACTAAAAAATCTTGGTCTAGGGGGAGTGACAAGAGACAGGCCTACTGAGAAGCTAGGAATTCACACTTCATTTCTAAAAACAAATCACAAGCATCAGGACAGCGTATTGTTAATGCTGCCTCTGGTGATAATTGATCACTTTTCCTGTAAAATCCATGAAGATGTTGAACTCTCTGTAGTTGCTGTAATAGGTGGTGTGCTAAACAATGTTACTGTAGCAGTAAATCAAACTTAGTCTGAAGTTGGCTAGATGAGGCCTGTGGCCTCTTCGGAAGGTACACTGCCACTTCTCCTGATCCGTGATGATTTTTAGGCAAGAAACCCAGAACGAAGGCTCCCAAGATCCAGCGACTGGTGACTCCTAGAGTGCTGCAGCATAAGCGCAGGCGTATTGCCCTGAAGAAGCAGCGCACTCAGAAGAACAAGGAGGAAGCTGCAGAGTATGCAAAGCTCTTGGCCAAGAGGATGAAGGTATGCTTGCCCCTTTAGCTCAGCTGTGTGGAATATAGCTCATCTCCCAGAATCGAGGGGTTTGGTAAACTGTATGCCTACAGCTGCTCTGTACCTGCTCATTTTGAATATAAGTGCCCAAATGTGAGTATAAACATAGCTGGTCAGTTGGGGTTTTTTAATATTTCTTGCTGTTTCTGCCAGTCATAGAGCAAGAGAAATTACCCAGGCCCACTAATTTGAGAACTTTTTTTTAAGGAAATAAATAGNTAGCTATTTCAGTTAAAATGAATTCTGGTTTAACTTGAAGATGCGCAGTATTTGAGTGATTGTGTGGAGAAATGGGATTCAGCAGTTGATCTTGATGGAGGATAAGTTGTCAAGAAGGTATTTGATAGCAAGCGTTTGCCCTTGCTCCTAAAACTGCAGTGACTGCTGAAGCAGTACTGTGAGCGGTACAGTTGAAATATTTGGCACAGTGCTTCCTGAATTTCATGACTTCCAGATAGAAACAGACAGATGTACCTTTAGTGCATTGAAAACCCTACTTCAGTTTCTTAACTAAAGTTTTGGGTGCATCCTGTGCAAAGACACAGGTCTGTGTTGGTTTGGATAGTTGGGGAATTCTGTAGGGACTTGTGACCTGTAGAAGGGAAATTATTTTGCTCTTTTGACTTACAGAATTGCTTCAAGTTGCATTTTCCCTAGTTTGTTCCTTGGTAGATGTTTTGAAGTGCCTGATAATTTGTAACATTTCCATACTCTCTGCCTTTCAGGAAGCCAAGGAAAAGCGCCAGGAGCAGATTGCCAAGAGGCGCCGGCTTTCTTCTTTGAGAGCCTCTACATCCAAGTCTGAATCAAGTCAGAAGTAAAGATGTACTACAAAGACATTGTACATTTCATTACCAATAAACTCCTTTGGTGGTGAGCTTCCAGTATGAGACTTTAGTGCATGTTGTTACTGGCAATTGCTTAAACAGAAGTTCAGACTAACTGCATCACGTATGTCAAACAGGAACCACAAACCTGGTTTTCATGCAGTTCTCTTAGCAAAAGATTGTGTCACTCACTTTTGATACTAAGTATAACATTGGTAAAACTTCAAACCTTCAGCTGATTCTTGGTAGAATTAAGTGCAGTTCAGATGCTCACTGGAATAGGTTCTCCAGGGAAGTGGCCACAAACCTGCCAGAGTTCTGGGAACATCTGGGTGATGCTCTTAGTCAAAAGCTTTAGTGGTACATAGTCCTTTAAGGAGTCCTGGTGTTGCTTTTGGTGATCCTTACAGGTTACTGCAAACATTAGATGTTTGTGATTCTGTAGGTATTGCAGCATTCTGGTCTTGAAATTGATACTGAGCATAAGAAGGCACTTTTTAAAAGGTTTGACTTGAGGATTAAAAACTACAGTAGCCTAGATGTATTCAGTATGTACTGGGTGAGGGTAATGGGAATTAAACTCCAAGTTAAAAGTACACGTGTTGGATGCTAAAATGGTCTGCAGCTAAATAAATTTTCTTAGTTCTTAAAATAGTAATTTGGATCGACTTCTATTTTTATTGAGGTAGGTGCTTCTGTTTCTAGTAAATTAGGCTTCAGCACAGGCTAAGAAAGTTGGCAAGGTTTTTATTCTTCCTGTGTGTGTGGCAAGGCCCTTCTAAGTTAGGGCCCCACCTGGCTAGAAGCAGATTTTAATGCATCAGATGAAAAATGTGGATTCATAAATCTAAAGTTGCAGAAGACAGGACCTGCTAGCAGTACATAAGGAGCCCAGAAGGATCAAACCTGTGGTCCTCAAACTTTAGGTTTATATTAGGATAATGAGATACCCATCTCTGACAAGGACAATTTGCCATGCAGTACTTGTGTGCTGTGGAACCTTGGACCAAGAGACTTAACCAAAGCAGTTACTGAGCTTTAAGCCATCTTTTACAGCGTAACTGAAACTGTTTTTGAAGGACAACTAAGTAATCAGAAAAGATTAGGAGGGCTAGTAATTGTGTGTGTTAAATAATGATGGCTAGTTCAATAAAATTTTTAAAGGGCACCATTTTTCAATTTTTTTTTTTGTGGAGACCTTGTTCATTGCCTACAGTTTAGGCAATGAAATAATGAAGATCAATAGTGAAGATCCATAGGCCCTGTTAAACCTGAGCTTTCTTACATAAAAGGGTCCCTTTTTATTCCATGTTAGTCTCTCAACTGCAAAAATTAAAATGGAGAAAATGTAGGTAAGAGTCACGCTCACTCAGTTCATAGTGTTGAGAATTTTATAGTCTGTAGAAGGGCAATAACACTGTCTAGCCTCTTAATCCTAGTAAAATGTACTTGCACACAGCTAAGAAGTACTTCGTCTGGTCAGGGTGAACAGGCAGAACAGGAGTGTTCTGAACAGGCTGCTACTAAGTAGTAGGATGTAGGATTTTCTGCTGTGTAGGCTGCAAGTATGTCTTTCTCTGAAGCAGTGCAACTAATACTAAGTTGTATTAATGTGTGAAAAAATTCAGTGGGGTCCTGTTTTTTTTTTTTTTTTAATCTAGCTTTGAAGGGTGTGTGGCCTTGTCAGAGCTAGGGAATACATGGCCTTATCACCAGTAGCGGATAAGTCCCTTCTGCACTTCCTCACTTGTTTCCTGGAGCTGCCTTAGTTTGTCTGCTGCTTCCTTCTGCAGACGTAAACTTTCAAGTTCAAATCAGGCATATCATGACTTGCAGACTCAACAGAACAGTCCTGGCTTCAAGGACCTTGAAAGATCATCTGCTCCAGCCTGTTCATATCTCTGAAAGGTGGCTCTCCCTGCCAACGTGTCCATCTCAGTTGACACCAGTTCAGTGACACAGCAAATATGGTGGGCGTGCTTTTGGTCCCGTCATGCAGATCATCCTTCACGGAGATGTTACAACGTGGAGCCCAGTACTGATCCCCGGGGGGCCTTGCTTGTGACAGGCTGCCAGCCTCCGTAAAACATTGATCACCTGTGAGATGACTCCTGCCCATCTTGCAGATCACCCCCATCCAGTCTGTATTTGACATTTGTCTAGGAGGAAGCTATGGGAAACAGTGTCAAATGCTTTGCCAAGATCCAAGCAGCTAAACTACTCTCTCTTGACATGCTATTTTTCTGTAGCACTTATCAATTTAGCCTGACATGATTTGCCTTTGATAAATTCATACTGACTTTTCCCAGTCACCTACTTTCACCATGGCTTTAAGCCATGGATGATTCAAATCCCCAACTTGAAAGAGGCTAATAAAGTAACAGCATATTTTCTCTGCCCCTGTGCACTTCTGGCTTTACTGCAGTAGAAACTGCAATAAAGCCACAAGGCCAGCAGCTGCAGAAGTCCCTTAACAGCTTAACAGCAGTTTGAAACCTGTGAAACTGAACACAATGCCAGGTGCTATCTGGGAACAGCAGCTTTTCCTTGAATGTTTCAGCAGTTTTGGCAGCATTTCTGCTCTTTGAGGGCAGTTTTGCTGTAGGTCTGAAGCTTGGCTGCAAACTCAGAGATACCGTAAGCTTCAGGGCAAGTAATGGACCCTGGTCAGAACCTGACGGGTTGCCATTTCATCTCTTTACAACTAAAGGAAATAGAATACACATAACATTGACATACATAACCACTTTTAACCAGCAGGGTTTGAATTTAGACAGAGAGAACAAATGAGGAAAAAATGCCAAAGGAAAGCATCTTGAGGAAACCTAAACAAAAATGTCGGAACATCTCTCTGAACTACTTAAAACTAGGTGAAGAAGGCCTCTGTTCTTCCCCGCAGTTTCTCTGCCATCCGTCTCCATGGAACCACTGAGACTCCTCCAGGCAACTCTTGAAAACAGTAATGTGCAAACACCTGCTGAAGCGGGGCACTGGCTGGTCAAATCTGAGCATTTTTTAGGGCTGTCTCAGGGTCAAGTTGGTGCCCACCAGAAACGTGAGGTCTTTGCTGCTCCACTGCTCTTGAGCCTGTACTGCAATTATTCCTTCACAGAGGCTTTTGGATTACTGGTGGACCCCATCAGTTATCTAGCCTGGCAAGCTAGACGCTACTTGTCTACTTTGTAGACAGTAGAAGTTGTCTCTACAGATATATGAGTAACTATCACTATTAGTAGGGAGCTACCAGTTAAGGTGGCTCTGAACACATGAGGGATCAGAGCTTCCTTAAGCAAGCACCTTCTGCTATTTTCTTTAACATCACATTCCCTCAAATTTCCCACCAGGTTCTGGCACAGGAAGTAGCAGTTCCCTCCTCTCTACAGCTTCAAACCCAAACCTTGTCTTCATGCTCCTTTGGGGATTCCTCAAATGGAAGCATCTGTTCCTGCACAGCATTTTCTCTTTTCTGTCTCCTCCCTCAACAGGCCACATGAGGGGTAGGAAATGCAAAACATTCTTAGCAAGCAGCATTATTGAAAAGCAGCAGCGACAAAAGTAGTCAGAGGAAAACAAGGAAAGTCAGTGTGATGCTTACAAGATACTCAAGTCCAAAAGACTAACTGTTCCTCAGCTCCCTATCTAAAAATAGGTCTGGAAATATGGGTTTGTTATGAATCTTCTCCACAAGATATCAATCTGTGCTATGCATATCACTGTCATCAGCAAGGAAGGTCTTTAGGGTCTGTTACTGTCAGATTAATGAACTGACTGCTGTACATGAGGGGGTTTGAAAGATACTCAGTTGTGAAGGCCTGAGGCACTGCCAAATTCTACTACTTTAATTTCATCTCAGCCTCACTCCTATTCCTCCCTCTGCCCCATAAAAAAACCCAACCAACCAACGAAAAACACTCCCCCCCAAAAAAAAAAACCCCACCAAAAAACCTCAAAAACACCCCTGGAAACTACATGTAACCTGCAACTATATTATGAGTCAAGAGGTCCACCAATGTTTTTGCAAGTGAGGATGCAGAAGGAAACAGCATCGCTCTGTGTCCCCATTATGAAGCCATTGAGAAACTAGACTCCTGGGAAGTGTTCACTCAAGTAAAGCCACAAATATGCTGCCTAGAGCATCAGATGTCCTCAGGAAGCCTGGGGCCATGCTTTACCTACAAACAAGAGCTTTACAAATTCTGTCACACTGAGCCTGTTTTTCAGCTGTTCTTACCTCTACTGATGCCCAGTATTTGCTGAAGGCACCACAGAGCCTTCCATCCTCTCTAGAAGCCACATCTCCACAACTGAATCCCATTTTTTATTTTCCTCTGCCTCTGCTCTTTCCCACCATTTAGAAGCCACTGAGGTACTGTGAAATAATTACCCAAAAAGACAGTCAAAAATCTTTTGCCCAGCTATAGATTGAATTTGCACTTAATCTTAAATACTGTCAGTAAATGTAAATTCCAGTGAAAAAAGCTGAACAATGGCACATTTTTACACAGGATGCATATATATTTTATTGTGGGAACAACATTAAAAATTGTTTCTTAGTCTAGAATATCTATACAGAATTCAGAATATAGAGTGCCCTTTTAAACTCAAATTTTTGTCAAATGTACAAAAATATTACAGAGAAACAATTGTTAATCAAAGCACAGTAAATGGATGCCATTTTCCAACAGTTCAAAACAGTCTCTAAACCAGTGCAAATTTTATTGCATTAAGCTTCCCAGCTCACTTAATAGATTCATAATTTATTCACACTGCATCATTTCATCCTTGCTACAATACAGTTAATTTTGAGCTCCTAATACGAGTTTAATGTGCTTCTAAACAACAGCAAACAATCCCTTTTATTTGCACCATTGGTTGATGCAGACTGAAAGAACAAATAAAAACGCCATCCAATCCTCTCATGTATGCATCACAATATGCAGCACAAGAGAGTACAGAACTAAAGTTCTATTTAACCATTCAGTTTCAACACTTACAAGTTAAAAGGGTGTTTGTTTTTAAAAAGATCCATAGTGAAAGCTGATATACAGAATGCATTTTAAGATTTTTATTAGTTGAAATATAAAAAGAACCCTTTTGTTGGAAAATATACAATTATGTGAATAAGATTACCTGCTTACTGTTAATGAAATAGGAGTTATCTGCATTGAAATAATTGTTGAATTAAGAGTTGTAAAAAGAGAAAACTACTGAGTGGATTCTTCAGTTCCTTACATTTTAACAATTTGTTTTAAAAATATAGTTTCTATGATCTAATTTAAAATACATTTTGAAAATATCCCCTATGTTGCAGTTATTCAAGGAAAGCAGTAAACTCAATGAAAGGTATATTCTTTTAGCTGCAGCAATACAAAAAGCCATTAATTCACAGTTACAATAGAATATTACTCATTCACAAGTGCAGCATAGCTTGAGCTTAACCAATGTGAAATTCCACCAGGAACAACACTAAGTTACTTGCAAAATTAATTTAGTTTGAAACACATATAGCAAATAAAATATTTTCCATTATAATTATGTGGTCTAAACTTGAGTTATATAAAGTGTGAAGACAGGATATGATTATAAGTAACATACAGATGCTTCTAGTAACATGTAAAAGCTGGCACCAATTACAGTGCCAATGCTGCAGCCACATCAGTCTCCTAGGCCTAAAGGGTTTTCAAAGTTCTCAGGTTTTGGTGATGTGCCAGAATATAATTACTAAAGAAAAACTTTGTAACTTAAGAATCCTAATTTTAAACATTTACGAACTCATTTGTTGTTTTAATTCTGCAAAAAAACCCAGCTGTTCTTATGTGAGTACACAAGCTGTATATGTAACTGATTTATAGCTGGGTGAAAGGTGCAAGGTATTATCTTAGCACAACTGGCTGCAGTTCAACATCCTTAGGGAAACAATTCAAGGAAGCTCCTCTTTGCTAATTGTTCTTCCAATACAAACTTTCTAAGTCTTGGGCGTACCTGAAATTCACTGTTTGCTTCCACTTCTGTTGTCATGTTGCTTTACAACCTCATTTTGCACACACATTGCATGTTTTGAAATTAGTGCTGATTTGCAAATGTTTTCTTCAGGTTGTATGTGGAAATTACAAAATATACACAGAAGAATATCTCCTAAACACTGGCTTTGAGATATTAGAAAGAGTATGTGGAGGAAAGAGTACGTTAAGAGTTTCATAAGTGAGCAAAATGCCACTTCTTCTGTTTATATTGACAGAAAAACAGAACCAAAATCTAACTTATCCTCATTCCCCCTCCACAACACTTTGCTCAGATCAGTAATGTATTATGGATTCAGATAAATTTGCATGCCTAGAACCTGGGTTTCAAACAAGTTAGAAGCATTTGTATGGAACTAAGTTATCCCCACGTAGCCCAAGAAGTTCATCCTGTCAACTAAATTGCAGAAGTGTGCCTTTAGTGCCTAATTTTCAGAAGAACGGAAGTGTTTGTAATGCACTCAAAAAAAGCTTTTGAAACTTTTCCCTGGATAATTTTGTCCAGGTTTTGTGAAACTCTCTTTTTTTCCCCCAAAAAAAGCATCTCAGATGAAAACAAATTGTTTTCAGAGATCTCCCTTTTCATCTGAGCTATGGATTACATTAAAAAAACAACTGATTAGTTAGCTACTCTAAAACCTTAGCATTATAAACTTCTTCTAAAAAGGATAAGGTCTTCCTTTTTTATTCTATATTAAAGAATCAATTCCAATATTCAGATTCAAGATTTCAAGTAGCTACATGCAGGACTTCTACCACTCTGAAATCCAGGTGCCTACACCAGGACTAGCAGTTAATCTGTAGTGTACAAAAATGCCAATATGCTAGAGAAAATCAAAGCAAGTTCAATTCTGCAGCTGTTCTTTTGTCCTCTGGCTTTACTTTTGTTGGGATTTTTTTGTTTGTTTAGTGTATACAGCTTGGAAAGGTTAAACAATGAACACTAGATATTGTGACACAATCTGCTTTGCTGTCTTTACAACACTACTTACTACCTTATTAATCTATATTTTCGGCAATAGATAAGAAAGTTGTTTGAAAATGAAGATCATGTGTTTATGGAAATGAGTTCATAACAGTATTATTTACTGTCTTTTAAAACTCTTCGGATATGTAACTGTTTGTCACATATCTTAAACAGCACTCACTAGACAGATTTTCCTTGCCATTTAATGAGCTGGGAGAGTTTAGGGGTAACTAAAACTTGATTCCTTGCAAGTTGCATCACATAATCATATGGTTTGTCCATTTAACACTCAAAAATGGTCTTTGTGTAGCTAGCTGTTTGTTGAAAAATAATGCACAGAGTTATACACATAAATTTGCTGGCTTTGATTCGTAGAAATATTGTTTGAACCAATGCTTTAGATAGAGTTTAATTTTAGAAGGAAGGAACCATGTCGATTATGTAACTGGAGAAGAGAGAAGAAGATGAAGAATCAAGGATTCTTGTTCTTTAATTGTGATATAGGTCAGATATCAGCAAGCAACTATGCATAAACTCAAAAAATAAAAAACAATCATTGTGTGCTTTCTTGCTTTTAGTTGTTGAGAAAGCACAATAGTTTTATCAGGAGAGAATCTGTCCAGGTAATATCCCCATATTAACTTAGGATCAGCACTTTTAGACAAAATACAAGGCATCAATTTATGACGTAAATATATTTTGTCATAAATAGTGCAACTCCCTTGTTTTCACTTCATGAAAAAAAAAATTGTTTTTATTGTTTAATGTAAAAAATTGTTCCAGACAGATCTTCATCCCTCATCATTTTGAAGAATGAAAATTTTTACAAGTAGTATCAAGTAAATACATTCATACCCAGATGCAATTAATATTTTAAGCTATGCTCATTTTACATGCTACAGATATCTTTTTTTCTCACCAAGTTATTCAATTGCAAAAGCCAAACCACTAACTTTCAGCAAAAAACCTGGAACAAATCTTATCATATTCTTCAAGTAACAGAAGCACTTAAGCTGCTGACCAGTATCCAGGCTCTCCTTGCCAAGACTATGACTACGGCAGTCAATTAAATACGTGAGGTGAGGAAGTGTCTTATCTACTAGAAGCAATACAAAAGATGGATACATCATTTCAGATCATACACATAAGCACTTCATTTTTGCTAATATACACCTTGAAGACCACATTTATAAATATATCTTAATTGAAATATTGAATCTGGACTATCAGTGCAAAATAAGTAACCCACAGGCTAGTATGAAACCAAGGGAGAGAATGATAAAGAATTCGAGGAAGACACCTCTTAAGCATACATGCAAATAGCATAAAGCATAATCTTTTTTCAAGCAGTATCTGTTGACAATTCTTGTTTGTATTCTAATTCCATTTGAGCTTCCTACATAATTTTTAGAAAGAATTTCTGAGCTGCTTTGTGTAGAAGACTATCCTTCTTTGGAGAAAGCAGCCAGTACATTTACAGGATCTTACAGCTTGTCAAATAGAGAATACAGCAAAGCTGAGTGTAAGTCTCTGTTTTCTCACAGCTGTAGATACACATTTTGAAAGGTCAGCAAAGGTAATTCAGAATACTGATTGGGACAAGAGTCAGGAGAAGGGTAGCAATTTAATGTACTGTGATCTGATGAAAGGAACTATGTTGCAGCTTCCAATCCAAGGTTTCAAATAGTTACATTCATACAACCATACCACACACTGACAGAAGGATCCCTCTCTAGGTAAAGGTCATTTAAAAGAAGCATTGAAGAATCTGAGCAGTGGAAAAGTATTTCATTAAAATACACCAGTATTGGTGGCCCTTGTATTGGTGGCCCTTAAGAAAGTCTCCAACTATAGACTGCTGTTTCGTCAGTAACTTTTTGAACAACTTGATATCGTGGAGGAAAATTTTGAGGAAATTTAAGAATATATAAGGGGAAAAAGCAGATCAACCACCGAAACAAACTCATAATTTTAAAACATTTTGACATACTTTACAATGTGCCTATGAGATGAATGGGAAGAATTATGTTGCAGCTCAATGAAACTGGTTTGACAAATTGCTCAGTTGACCCCTTTTGAGAGTCAAAAGTGTGTATGTCACCATGCTCTTGGGTTTGTTCACCTCTGCTTTTGTCTCTCCAAAGTTTGGTGTGAGTCTTCCTTGCTTTTATATTAAAGGTGCTCCAAAGCACTTCCTGCAACACTCAACCCTGCTGCTTGGTGGAACATCTATTCTCTGCATCTTTTCAAGAACGTCCTTTGGTAGTTTTTTAAGTGCAAGTCTGTATTCACTATCAAAGACCTCTGAAACAGAAAAAGTACAGTTTGAGGTTATTTAAGAAACAGTGTACAATGCACACTACTATTCTTATAAAATGCTTTTGGTGATTTTTATATAGTAACAAAATTATTTTCATTAAAGATGAAAATAATGCTGATTTTATTATTCAAAATGCACCTTCTCAGAGGACCTGATAAGCATCTCCATAAGATGGTGTGGCACCACAACACATCACAGTGGATGCCCATTGCTTCTTTTACAGTTCCATTTCCCTGTTCCCAGTGTATTTCCCCTATCACATTCCATAAGGGAATCACTTTGATTGCATAGTACCACATAGAAGACAGGATAGAAGAGATCAGGACAGGGTGGGAAATCAGGTGTTTAGATAACACAGGTCTTACATATGTGGGTCAGAGAAAGATGGACAAGACTGGAAACAAGCCTTCAGATATGAAGAATTAAAACTTCAAGCTCTTCAAATACTCTTTGTTTAAAGTAACTCATTACTGGTTTCAAACAAAGTCAAAATTAATGGTTCCTTTTGAATTATATTTACATAAAAGCAACTAAAGACTGACAGTGCAGTACTTTACAGTAAAATTGAATCTTAGAATCTTATATATTAGCTTCCATGTAAAATATGCACAGGGACTATGCATTTCACAGTATTTTTTACTTACCAATGTCAATGTTTTCTCTTCCAAGAGATACCAGAGACAGGAAAAGAATTTCCCTGTAAAAACTCCTAGAAGAATATTTTGAAGGATGAGTTAATGAAAGCATCAACTATCCTGTTTACAAAGTCAATATTGAAGACTTACATTATGTAGTTTCTGCAACTGTTCTGTTAACCTTGCTTGTAAAGAAAGGGACCAATGTGCATGACTACTAGCTTAAGGTTTTTTAATGCCTGAATACTTCTACTTGATATGGAAAACCATATTATTGCCAAATCCTAGTAGTTGCATTTTCTATGAAAAATTCCTCTGCCATAGAAATGCCTAACAAACAAGAAATATTAAATTAACCACCACTTTTTTATTTATTATTAATTCATTCCTGCTTGACCATGAAGCAATGTGTGGGTGTGGGTTTCTTTCAGATCACCCATACTTTCGGTTTTTGTTTCAGAATGTCATGGTCAATCTCAGAAATGGATATCATTAAATAATCAGATATTATTTTTTCCCCTTGTGGAAGTCATAAAGATGTTTCTCCAGGCAGATCAGTTTCTGTTTCTTTTAAGTAACTACAAAACACAGAAACAAGGATGACTTAGCATGACAGACTTCAAACACATCTTGTATCTGCTGTAATTTACTTCAGAGTCTGTGCTTTTGTACAAAGCCTTCCTTGAACTGCAGTGCAGGTTACAAAATGTACCATACAAGAATTATTTACACATCTCCCTCTCTTTGTGACTCATGCTGCCTCCAATTTTCGTAGCCAGTACTCCAGGTTGCTAGACTTTCAGAAGATAGAACTAGGGAGAATATTCCACCCACTGCAACAGGATGGTGTACACTCCTATTTATCAATTTGCTAGATCTGGAGCAACATCAAAATCTGTGTAATTAATACCAGCACTTTTCGTACTCATTGTAAAATGTCCATTTTTATTAAAGAATCATATTAATCCATTTGATCTGGATGAACTATGCATCTGAATATAGAGTGCATCTGTTCGTAAACACAGCATAAAAAGTACACATGGTTTTTGGTGGACACAAATGAAACTGAATCTGCCCCAGAAGTCCTTATGAAATTATCACCATGAAATGTATACAGTCTGATCTTATTTAATTTTTAGTGGGGAGAAACTAGAAGAGATTATGCCTTTACCTCTGTCGTTTCACATCTGGCTTAACTTTCTGTAGGAGGAGGTTGATCGGCTTCATAACATCATTGTGTTGAATACTTAGTTTGATGTTCTCTAACAAGGTGTTTGTTGCCTGCTGATCTTCTGCCAGTGTGGAGGGTTTCTTTTCAGAAGAATCTGAGAAGTGGAACCATACAGACTATTACAGCAGTAAAGATTTTTTTTTCACTTTAATAAGCAGAAATATTTCCAAAAGTGAGATAAACATAGAGAACCTCTACTCAATCTACAGGAATTTGTTATAATGGGAGGACCTTGTCTGCTTATAGTTTTCACTCAAAAGTAACTTTACCCAGAAGTTACAGGATGCATCAACTATCTATGTGCAAGAGATCCCCTATGACAGAGTAATACAAGAGACTGAAGAGTACCCAGCATCAGATGTTGCCTTTGATGGTTGGTTAGCTCAGTTTTTTGCTGCACTTAAAAACCAGGTTCACTGCAAAAAGATTATTGTTACACAAGGGAACAGAAATAAAATACAATTGTCACTTTTCTCAGAAAAGAAACTTCTCTTATCAAAGCCCTTCTTAAAAGTCACGTACAATGAACTGATAATTTTGGGATAGTTATTGAAATAGGTAATGCACAGTTGAATCAAACAGGAAAGAAAATGACCAAGACATTTACCGTCATGATTTGTTACTTAAAATGCCACATTCAGAATAGCATTGAACTATTATTTTCTGGAAGACAGTGACTCACGAGGGAATAGAAAGTCCATGTACTGGCAAAGAAATAAGTTTACAGATTAGGAAGGGAGTACATGGTGTGTAAATGAATTGCAGACCAAGCCTAGTAATCTTCACCACATCAACAAGATGTTTTCATAAAATTGACATATATGACACTTACAAACATAATTTGTGTTTTCAGAATATGTTCTGACACTGTTATATGGGCTGTCTATTATTCTTCACATCTAAAACATCCCTTTGCGCCTTTGTTTACATAAATGTATATATTTATGCATCTTCATTCATGGCTAGATGATTTGGAGATGTTTTTCATCTATTATGGTTATATCAATATGCTTTGTAGAATCTGAGGGAAATAACATATGTTGTTCTATGCTCTTGACTGTAATTTTCTGATCAGTCTCTTTATTTTTAGGACATTTTTCAACAAATCCCTTTTAATTCCTTAGAACCAAAACTAGCACACAACAAAGTTTTTAGCATAGTTTTTAAAAGTTAAAATATGGATTCAGAAGTCTAGGTCAACAAAGCTTTTTGATGATCATAAGTAAGGAAATCCTTAAATTCTTATAAAAAGTGTGGCAGTTTTTATACTAGACAAAGCTCTACTTTTTGACAGTCAAGAGGGGTTGCCAAATGTACCTATTAAACGGACTGGTGATGTTTCATTCATTTACAGAAGTAAAAAATATACTTTCTTTGTAATACAGCCTTCTTGCACCAGATAATGCAATGAAACATTCAAATCTAGTGAGGCTTATTTAGCACCACATCTAGAGCAATCAGCAATTCCTCCCATCCTGTAAGTATATGACATATGGTGAGCAGATCAAACTTATTTTCACAACTAATTTGATACCCAGTCTATGCAAAGTACCTAAGGGATAGCAGATGCTTCACATACTAAAAAAAATTGCAAATTGATTGGCTGTGTACACTTCAGCCACTATAAACCAATGGTTTCTTTCCATAGTGTCTTCTCCCTCTGTTTTCTGTAGCATTTGTTTTACTTACTGAGATTTCTCCAAGATATATACAGCGGCTCCCCTGGCTCTTGGTGGAGGTTGATATTGTCCCATAGAAGATGGATGTATACTAGCTTGCTATCTTGAGCAAGAGATGTCAAAGGAAGCTAAAACACATGAGGAAAGGGAAAAAGTTTTAAAAACACCAGTACAGTGTCACATTATTTAAAAATCCTGGTCTTTTATATTTTTGCTAACAAAGAAGGTTAACTTTATTTTACTTGAATCTAACAAACAGGAGCGGATGTTATCTTCTACAGTAAACTGCACTCAACCAGAGCAGTCACAAGTACTGCAGCATTTAATTACCTTTTTTAGTTCATCCTAACGTGTGAAGACCATTCTACAGGCATCTGAAGAAAATATTTATGAATATGCATCTGGAAATTTCTTTTGTGCACCAGACACTGTACTTGATCTGTACTACTAATCATGCCATATTGCAACATTTACTGACCTGATGAATGTTTTGGCATTCATGTCTACATGCTGGCCTTCCCAAAAAGCAGAATCTTCATATGTATACAAATATGAAATATTTATTTCCATTAAAAATATATGGTAGTCAAAACAACACTTACTTAATTATCTTATAAAATTAAGTGCCTCTGGAATCACTAATACAACAAGAATTACCAGGCAAGAAAAACTTACCACTTAAGAGTGTCTATTTAAAAAATAATTAGATGATATTATGTCCCATCTTGCTGTTTTCCCTGTTAATGCATCGTGGATGCTTTAGATTTCATTAGTATTGTCTTCAACTACATTTCTTGGAAATTTTTTCTCAGTTCTAGGTGGGTGTGTTTTTGAAAATTGAGGGAAAGAAATTTAAAGTTGAAGTGTGTACAAGTAGATAGAAAAATATTACTTTTTTGCATGCATCAGGTATGAATACATATTTAATTTCAATTTGTACCTACACATAAAAATTATTTCTGTTTCAGTCTACTCCTTTAACTTAGAAGGGCAAAATACTGAAAAGATAGATCTGTTCTACATTCTTTTGTTCTAGTCATGTAGTAATGAAACTCAGTGGAGTTTGAACAGCAAAACCTATTCTTGGAATACACACTCTGTGTGTATTGCGATATATTACAATTTTTGAGTTGTTTGCAGACACATCTTGTTTCCTAGTCTTCAATGAATCTTACTCTCTGGCTTTTTAATAAAAAGAGACCATCTTGACTAGAATTTGAAGACAGTTTTAACACATGTCCCTTCAAGAATCCTTGCGGGAAACAAACCTATCTACTTGGATTATAAAAGCGCAAGAACTTAGATTCAGCTATTCAGGAATTACTTACCCAGCTGTTTTGAACCAAGCTCTCCAACTTAACTCACTGTAATACCTGCCAGTCGAACACGCGGATGCCATTTACCTGCACTCCCCCATTGCAGTGCTCAGATGTCAGAATGAGTCCAGGTAAGTTGCTGGGCAGGTCCAGCCGTTGGAAATACCAGACCAGGTTCCAGAAGATTATGGGGTGTTGATTGATGAATTTGGATGTATGAATTACTTGCTCTCCCTCATTCTCCAACAGTGATTCAAGCTCCTTATGCAGTACCAAAGGGCTCAAATAGGGTACAGATACAGGGGCAGGGTTAGGTTGTTTTAATAAAGGATCCTAAAAACAGAAGATGCACAAAAAAAAAAAAATTTGGTTTTTTTGGTTTTCTTTGTTTCAGGGTGGGTTTTTTTGTTTGTTTGTAGTGGAGTTTTTGTTTGTTTTTCCTTTTGCTTTTGTTTTTTTTTTTACTAAATCAAAAAAGGTATTTCTTCCAGAAATATTTTTCAGGATTACTTGCCCTGGAAACCTTAACTGCAGTTTCTTTTGACACTTGGAAGAAGCCTATGGAACTACTGAACACAAAATAACTTTAACAGCATCAGCAGTTTTGACTGTTGGAGATTTCTTAATTTTAAAGATCAATCACCTAGGCTTTCTCTATCATGTGAACAAGAAAAAAATGCTAATTTGTTAGAACTTGTTCCTGATTGTGCAGTTTCAGGCTATCTAAGCTGCTAGCCAGTACCAAGCCTGCAGCAATGGAAACTGAAGAGAAATGCCAGTAATTATACCACCTGTGGAAATGAATCATGATTTCCCATGTTAAGGCAGCCTCTGGAAAATAACAAGTACCAAGAGAGAGGAGAAACTTTTTTTCACAAGAAGGGTAAGATTCTCAATACTACCTCTTAGCTCCTCCCATGCACTCACCACATAAGCCTAACAGAATGTACAGTAGGAGCGTAAGCAAATGCACAGAAACGGAACAAACACACTATTGTGTTTAGTCAGCTGTCAGAGTTGCTTTACTATTGAACTTCCAGTTTGAGAAAGACAAAGACTAGCTTCGTTCTGTTAGAGAGAACATTCCAAATCAAGTAGTACTGTTCATTTCACAAAGTATTGGAAAAGCGATTTTAGATTAACTGAACTAAGATTTTTTTCAGTTGTAAGAGGGTGAAAATATGCTTGGCCATTCCCATTCCTCAAATGGGCAGGAATGCTAGTAGTAGAATATTATTAAGTACATTGTCTTCAATATTTTTTTTCAACTCAATATGCAGCTTCTAGACTTACCCCTGCTTCCTGCAAACTATTTGGAAGACTAACTGTTGAAATGCCATGAGAAGGTCTCTGGGAGAGATCAATGTTTTGCAGTGGACCTCCCACACTGTGGCTCCGAGTCAAGGACACTCCCCTTTTTGGTGGATTATTGGCATGTGTCTTCACGGTTGTGGGATCTGTAGTCTGTTCTTCAGCCAAATCACTGTATGAATTTTAGAAGAAAATATGCTAATATTTCAGCATTTCTACTGCAACAGGAAGGAGGCAGAGAAAGGCTGCCAAGTGAAGATCCCAAACAAATTTTCTCTATTAATAAGAAATTGTATTTTCCCAGTTAGCTCCATTGTTTAGGGAACACAGAAAAAATGCCCCTCAGATCAGTATAAACATCCCTTTAAAGGGATTCTTTATTAAAGTAGCTAGGTATAACTTAAGATATGAATCTGAAAGCACTGCAGCTCTATACAGAAACGACTGCCCTTGTACAGCTTTACCTTGCTTAAAAAAACAGCAATCCACAGTTTTGCCAATCTAAAAAGATTATCTTCTTTTGACTATGCTCATCTTTACTTCCTCTTCCCTTTATGTTCTAAGTGTCATAACAGAACAACAGTATAGCAGAAAGCAATTTAAAAATTGCATGCCCAAGTAATAATAAAAAACTGTATCAAACTCATCCAGCAAGCTAATTTAAGGAAACTCAGACTTGTCAGATTTAACACACGCAATCAAGGCATTTGCAGATCTGGGAATATTTTTTCTGTGCTCCTTATAATTATAATGGATAAAACTACAGCTTCAACTACAATACAGAAGAACAAAGAAAGTGAAACAGAAAGTGTCTGCTTCCATACAATCTGTAGAGAGAGAAGAGATTATTTACAGGTGACTTTCGGTCCTCAATTTTACTTCAGTCAAAAATACATTCTCATCAGAATTAAGATGTTAACATAAGCAATACCACCTTTAATTTTTAGTGTATTAAGATTAACTATTATTGCATTGATTTAAGTTTTAGTTGTCTGACACAGGGATTAGCTCATTACTTTCAGGCATTAATACTCCAGAATTTCAAATTAAATTATGAATAAAAAACCCCCAAACAATTACAACAAATTGTAACCAATCCCAGCAAAAATTCACAGCAGAATTATTTCAGTTCTTCCCTTGTCCAACATGACACCTTTCCCTTAATGCTTTTTTTCCTCAAACTGTTTCAAAAGTGGTATTGTTTGTCAGAGTTTCAGTTTTACATAGGTTTTGTTTGTCATAGAGCACAAGCTCAGCACAAGTCTTGAGTGCTTCCAGAACTTTCTCTCAAGCAAAGTGTTCCAGCAAATGGACTTATTTTTTCCCATAATGCAGTGTCCTTCTTATTTAATCAAACATACAAGGAAAGGAGAAGTAATGCTTGAATTTCTGCGTGAGTTTAAACAGTGACCCGGCTTTAACCACACAGAATAGAGGTTTTACCCCTTGATCAATAGCAGATGGACATGAAATTTCATTTCTATAGCTCTATCTCTAGAACCCAACTCACTTGGTGGAATGAGTTTACTTCAAACTGATAAAAGCATGCTTAAAAGATGCAAAAAGTGAGAAAGGGAAGAGATGATCCTCAAGTTCACCACATTCAGAATAAAAGCCAACCTTATCCTTACAAGTATGGAAGTACTGATGCATTTCTGACAGAACTAACAATCCTGTTTCACCTACCCCTGCTCAGCTGTGGAGCTGGTTTCTTCAGCTATGGTGTGGCTGGACTGCAGGTGATCTGAAAAACTGATCAAGTCAGCAACAGCTGGACCGGTAAACAGTTTCTGCTCCAGAGGGTCTGTGGCTAGTGGAAGGGTGCCACTCTGTAAACTATCTCCAGAGGTACTTTGCTTCAGGAAAAAGCTAAAGTTACAACATGAATGGGAGGGAGGAAAATACAAAGATAAAGATATAAGCATAAAAACATAAAGTTATTATTTTCTACATTTGCTTTTCAGAAGTAGCAAAAAAAGGAAACACAACATTAAAAAGCTTGACAACAGGACATAAATTTCATCCTCCTCTCATCCCTGCAACTTATACAGGCAGAATAAATTAACACATAGAGAGATTTGATCTGCAAAAAAAAGACATCCCACACTGGACATAAATCATTACAAGTCACCTTAGTTTGTCATGGTTTCAAATCAGCAACAGTGTGTTAATAGGTGACACATCACTGAAAATGATTGCTATTGTAATGTGACATTACAGACTACAGGATCATACACCATTGTAATCACATGGCAACACATGAATGTGTCCTGCTTTGGTAAGTCTCAGAAGTACACACTCTACAGTTAATATAAATGTTCAATTTCTGCATTAGAGAACACTACTGGAACCTCTCTTTCACAGCAATAACCACTACAGTGAAAACTGGAACTTAATTTTAAGTTCCACTTTTCACAGCGCAACTCAAAGAGGTTAAAACAGTAAGCAGAGAAGCTTAAACTGGAGAAACAGTAAGGTGGAACAATAATCTGGAACTAAAAGCTGCTAGCAAATTTGGTCTAGCAAAAATTCTTTGCTGACAGATTTAAAAACCTCTTCATATGCTTCTATAAAATTTAAGGTATATAGGCTTTGTTTTAACATCAAAACAAAATGATAACTGACTTTCACCTTCCATACAATTATGCTTGCAAAGAAAATATGAAATGAAAAAGTGATAAAAAGGGGACTAGTTCTTTGGTTTTTCACAGTTTTACAATGCAACTCAATACTTTACACAACGTATAATTTCCTTCAGTACAATCATGACAATCAAATAGGCAGTAACATTCTAGTGTACATCTAGATGGGGAAAGATATTGAAGATCCTCTTGTGAAAAAATATAACCACACACAGGTACAAAGGCATAAATAGAGTATCTATAAAATGCACTGACCTTGCAGAGCCACGAAGGTCTTTAAATTCAACATTAAGCAAAGGTAGGAAGGTACTTTTACAGAAAGGGCAGGTAGTGTTCAAGTTTGAG
>VXBQ01010112.1:5925-17908 GCA_013400175.1 Phainopepla nitens
GTCCAGGGTGCTCGGTGCCTCCCGCGCCACCGCAGAGCTGAGGGAGGGTTTAAGTCGGGGGGCCGGGAGGGTGAGCTCCCGCCGCCGCAGCGGCAGGGCGGGGTGACATGCCGGCGTTGAAATGGGGAATATCGCGGAGCTCTCCATGGTGACGAGTTTGGCCCGGTCACCGCCAGCGCACGGTGCTGAGGAGGCTTCGGGAGGGACAGGGGGTGTCGCTGGGGCAGGAGGGTGACATGGAGCCACACGAGGTGATGACGAGTGTCCGTGGACAAGGGACACTGCGCTGCGTGAGGGAAGAGGCCACTCACCGCGGGGGACAGCCTGGATCTCAGGGCATCCCCCTCCTCACCCTCAGCCCGGATCTCAGGGCATCCCCCTCCTCCCCCTCAGCCCGGATCTCAGGGCATCCCCCTCCTCACTCACAGCCCGGATCTCAGGGCATTCCCCTCCTCACTCACAGCCTGGATCTCAGGGCATCCCCCTCCTCACTCACAGCCCGGATCTCAGGGCATCCCCCTCCTCGTCCTCAGCCTGGATCTCAGGGCATCCCCCTCCTCACCCTCCTGCCCCTTTGCCGGCTGCTGCGGGGGGATGCCGGTGCCTCAGGCTCGTCGGGGAGGGTACCCGTGCCACGGCACCCTGGGCTGTGGGGAATAGGGTCCCCCAGCACATGGAAGTGAGTCCTGGGGAGTGGGGGCATTTCTCACCGGGAAACAGAGCCAGACCCCACCCCACCAGTGTCGGGAGCGGGGGTGAGGGGCTTCCAGCCCATGGCAGGGGACTGGGCCCTGGGTCACAGGGCTCTTGGTGATCTCATGAGCTTTAGGAGAGGCTACTGGCCCTGGGGGAGGAGTCAGGAGCTTGGCGGGTAAGCGAGGAGTATCTGGGGGAGCAGGGAGCCTCTGGGGAACACAGGGACACATCTGGGGGCTCCGTGAGGTGGGGCAGGGCCCCCAGCAGCTTGTGGGGGAGGGTCTCACTGTTCTGGGACCTCTCCTGAGCCCCCCAAAGGCTGCAGCAGCCTGCGACCCCCCGGCCCGGCTGCACCTAACGGCCACATCCCGCGGCCGGTGGGGACAGACGGACGCTGCAGTTAATTGCTGGTGGACAATGCAATTAACGTCCTCCCCAGCCACCGCCATCTGTCCCAGCCGGCCTGGCCTCCCCACCCGGGGCTGCTGACACGCTTGGCTGGTCCTGGACCCCGCCAGCCCCTGGACACTGCAGGGGTCCTGCAAGGTGTGACAGCTCTGGCGCTGCTGGCACAGTGCCCAGGGTAACCCCTCTGCCCGGGGAGTCCCAGCCTAGTGCAGTGGCACTGGTCCCACTGGGCTGGACAGACCCCTCCTGTGCCAGTGGCTGCCCTGACGCCTCCAGGTTTGCCAGGCTTTCCCTTCGGAGTGCTGCTGTCCTGCCAGCGAGGCCATCACATCCTGAATCCCCCTGACACCCCTCAGCCTCGCAGCTGACCCCTGCCACCCACCCACAGCAGCCCCCAGTGCCCAGAAAGGGATTGCCCAACCGGGCAGAGGCCACAGCAGCGGCAGGCACGGCCTCGGAGCAGCAGCTCACATGGAAACAGCACCACGGGGGACAGGTCCCTGCCCAATCCAGAGCCCCAGAGGTGAAGGGACACGTCTGTCCTCATACAAGCGATGCTAAGAAGCCCTCACAGCACCAGCAGCACCCACTCCCCAAAACCAGAGCTCCACTGGCCCAGTGCTGCACCCACAGTGAGCTCCCAGCAGTGTCAGCTGTGCCACCAGCACGGGGCAGCTCTGGGGGTGACCCCACGTTCCTGCTCTGTGTTTGGCAGCACCATGGGCACAGCCAGCTCTGGGGGTGACCCCGTGGCCCTGCTCTGTGCCTGGCAGCACCACGGGCACAGCCAGCTCTGGGGGTGACCCCGTGGCCCTGCTCTGTGCCTGGCAGCACCAGGGGCACAGCCAGCTCTGGGGGTGACCCCGTGGCCCTGCTCTGTGCCTGGCAGCACCATGGGCACAGCCAGCTCTGGGGGTGACCCCGCGGTCCTGCTCTGTGCCTGGCAGCACCATGGGCACAGCCAGCTCTGGGGGTGACCCCGCGGCCCTGCTCTGTGTCTGTCAGCACCATGGGCACAGCCAGCTCTGGGGGTGACCCCGTGGCCCTGCTCTGTGCCTGGCAGCACCATGGGCACAGCCAGGCCCAGTGCTTGGGTACAGCACTTGCATCAGGAGTTGGTCAGACCCCTGTCACCACGACCTGCAGCAGCCCACCCAGCCCACGGCATGAAGCTCCCATGGCATGGGAGCCCACGGCCGTGGTGGCAAGGCCATGGGGCGAACAGACCACGCAGAGCTGCTGGCTGGTTTCAGAGGATTCTCCTTTACTGCCCCTGCAGGGGAGCCCTTGGCCCACACTGCCCCTTTTACAGACACTTTGTGGTATGTACAAGTTTAGTGTTTTGCTCCCACAAAGAGATCCAAAATGGATGGACCCCCCCTGTCCCAATGAGTGGTGGTCGGGGCGTGGGGGGCCCTGGGAGTGGGGGCTGTCCTGGAGCCGCGCGCAGTGGCACCTCATGCAAAGCCAAACGGGGTAATGAGAGCAATAATGACACCAGAGGCGGAGGGTAACATGACTGGATTTACAGGTGGCAGATGAGAGCAGGTGGGGAGGAGGAGATGTTTTGGAGATCCGCAGTGAGCCCGACACCACACCGGGAGGCCGTCCCTGGGGAGGAGGGAGTGTGTGGGGCGAGTGGGGGCCAGGTGACCCTGTGGGCGCTTCTCGGGCCATTGGCTGCTCGGGCACTGTGGCCCCAGTCTCTGGCCGGGGACTCTGGCAAGTGCAAAGGGTGAGGGAGAGCGTCCCTGTGTCCTCAGGCGCGGTCCCACCGGCCGCGGGGCGGGGGACGGGCTCCGTGGCGGCGATGAGGGGAAGTGGTATGGACATCCAGCCACACTACAACAAAGCGGACAGAAAAGATGGGATGAGACAGGGAGAACAGTCCATGAAATGAAGCCACCAAGGCCGGCCACCAGTGCCGCGCACCTGCTGTGGGACCGGGACAGAGCGGGGAGGTCGGCGTTACCTGTGCAGGTGAGCATGGCCGAGCAGCTGCCGCCTCCGGGGCTCCCCTCGAGCCCATCCACGACCTGCTGATGTCAGAGACCCAGCTCAGGAGCTCGCCCAGCGGCACTGGGAGGTCTTTGTTGGGACTGGAAAAAGACGTCTGCCAGAGAGAGAGCGCGTTAGCGCCGGCGCGTGGGGAGCCAGGGGGATGGAATTGCCGCGAGGAAGGAAAAGGAGGCTGGTTTTACAGAAATCTGCCTATTTCTAACAAGAGCGTGTGCCAGGCTGCTACAGCATCCCACGGCCCACCCTGTGCTGCAGGGGTCCTGCGGCCCTCACACCCTCCGAGAGGGTCAGGAAAACCCCCACGGCTCTGGCGGGTTCTGGGTGCAGGAGCTGCGCAGACCCAGGCTGGGGCGCGGGCTCTGGCAGACACCTGCCAACGGGTCACGGAGCCACGTGAGTGTGAGGAAATCAACCTCGAGCAGAAGCACTTCCCAGATACACGGAGAGACAGACAGACAGACCAGCCGAGCGCGGCGGGCGTGTCCCGGAGGACGGGTGAGCGGGTGGGCTGGCGGAGGCGGGCGCGCAGCGAAGCCCCTCGGTGGGCGAAGTGGCGAGCGGAGGCAGGTCCCCCCGCGTGGCGCGGAAGCACCGGGCAGCGCCGGCGCGGCACTTACGGTCGGGGCACGGGCTCCGCGGCGTGGTGGTGGGGACGGGCCAGGAGGCTGAGGCAGGGAGATGGGGCAGCTCGGGGGCAGGGGTGCAGAGCCCCCTCCTCGCTGCACTGAGGGCACGTGGAAGGGGTCCCGGCAGCAGCTCCAGGGCTGGTGCGGTGCGTCTGGCTGTCCGGTGCCGAGGAGCCCGCGAGGTCCTCCCCTGGCACATCGGCTGCAGTGGAGTGCACCACGGGGCCAAGGCAGTCTCCTCCTTTGGGGTGCAGGGGCTGAAGCCGGCAGGTTAATTACAAAAGAGTGCTAAGTGGTTAGATCCAAACAGGGAACTGTTTTCCTGGTGTCCGGCTAGGCCGCGCCGTGTGCGAGCAGCGGCGGGATTGGCGCAGCCAGAAGTGGGAACGGTGCCCGGCTCCTGGGGCGCGGGGTGGGGAGGGTAGTGTGTGTTCTCTCTTGTCTCTTAATATACAAACACTGTCAGCACATTCGCATATATTAATTTATTAGTCTTGTCTTTTTGGTTAAACTTGAGGCACTGCTTTGGGAGAAGAGTGGAGGTTCAAAATTAAAAAAAAATACTAGTGATTAGCCAGCAGCGATTCCACATGCGGAGCGGGTGAGGCGGCGCCTCGGGGGGCTGGCAGGTCTCAGGCTGCGTGGAGCAGGGGCCCACACACCCCGGGGCACTCCCTGCTCGCCTCCCACCCGCAGCTCCTGGATGCGGCCAGGGCGAGGGCAGCCACCTCCACGGTGCCCTGGGTGCCCCCCGTGTATCTGCGCCCGAAACTCGAGGAGGAGTAGGAGGAGGAAGAGAAGGTCATGGAGAAGCCAGAGCCAGTGGCGTCAAAACTGCCGCGCCGGGAGCCCGAGCGGGAGCCGGTGCGAGAGCCCGAGCGCGATCCCGAGGTGGAGCCGGCGCTGCTGATGTTGTAGGGGCTGTAGTAGCCCTTGCTGGACTGGGAGGAGGCCTCCAGCAGCCGCAGGCCGGTCCCGTCCTCGATCATGCTCCGGTCCATGGCGTCCTTGTAGGAGATCTTGAGCTTGGTCTTGGGGCAGGTGAGGTACTTGGAATAGGTGTTGACATCCCGCAGCTTCTGGGCAGTCCGCGCGTCAATGGTGCCCTTCTGCAGTGCCTCATCCAGGGAAACCCGGCCCGGGGCGTCGGGCTCGATCAGGCCCCCTGTCAGGTACTGCACCTCCAGGAACCGCTGCCCGGCCTCGTAGTACAGCCAGCCCTTCTTCAGAGCCTGCGCCGCCGACATCTTTGTCTTGGTCCGCGGGTCCTCGAAGCCGTAGAAGGCCTTCTGCGCCAGGTTGATGCGGTCCACCATGATCTTGTCAACCAGGCCCTTGGTGACCGCGTCGGCGACGGTGCACTTGTCACCAGTGTTGGGGTCGATGATGCCCCCAGTGCAGGCCTGCGCCTCCAGCAGCCGCTGCCCCGTGATGTTGTCCACCAGGTTGCGGCGCATCGCCTCCGTGATAGACACCTTCTCCAGAGTGTCCGTGTCCAGGATGCCTGCCACCGGCCCCGTCTCTTCAGTTGGGTCAGTCCACATGGAGATCTGGCTCCGGGACAGGGCTGGGCTGACGGTGTAGGAGGAGGAGGAGCCAACCGAGGACGACCGCGACCGGAAGCCACCCATGTTGCCAGACAGCATGTCAGCAAACTCGGTGATGGAGAGGGTGCCCGAGCGGTACTGGTCCAGGGCTGACTGGTCAATCAGACCCTTGCCAATGGCATCATCGATGTCATACTGGCGCCCCGAGCGCCGGTCAATGATCATTGACTTCACCACGCCGTCAGAGGAGGAGGTGGTGATCTCCTCCCACTCGCACTCCTGCTCGGACAGCTCCAGGTAAGTCTGGTGGTCGATGAGGCCCTTGCGATAGGCTTCATACACGGACATCTCCTTGCCTGTCTCTGGGTCGACGATCACCACCCGGCGCTTGCGGACGGAGGACTTGGACGAGGTCTTCCTCTCCCGCTTCTTCTCCTTCAGAGGCAGGAGGCAGAGGCCAGTCTCAGGGTCCGTGATGCACCGCTCCATGAGCTGCAGGTAGGTGAGGTTCTCCTCTGTGTTGGGGTCGAAGAAGCCCTTGGTGTCGTCACTGGGGTCCAGCAGGATCTCGTTCATCTCCTCGTCAAAGAGGCCCCTCTTGTAGGCCACCTCCACGGGCAGGCGGTGGCTCTCCTCGGGGTCGATGATGCCACCCGTGGCGATCTGTGCCTCCAGCAGGCGGATGCCGTGGTCCTTCAGGATCAGACCCTTCTTCATAGCCTGGAAGAGGGAGATGAGCTTCCCGGTGTAGGGGTCCCGGTAGCCGGTGACGGCCCTCTCAGCAGAGAGCAGCTTGTCCTTGAACTCGGGGCCCACGATGCCCATGCGCACAGCTTCCTCCACTGTCAGCTTGAGGCCCTTGATGGGGTCAATCACATAGCCCGTGGCCGCCTGCGCCTCCAGGAGCTCGAAGGCGGTGCCGGGCCGGATGATGCCTTTCTTCATGGCCTGGTAGATGGACAGACGCTCCTTTGTGGAGTCCACAAAGACGCCAGCGATGCAGCTGGTGCCCTCCAGGAACTTCTTCAGGTTCTGGGAGACCTCCTCAATAGAGGTGAGACCCTCCTGGAGGCGCTGGGCCGTGGCTTCATCCATCACCTGCGAAAGGACCAGCTCCTCCACAGTGATCTGCTTCCGCAGCCCGCGGAAGGTGAGCTTCCGCGTGTCGCAGAGCGGGAGCAGGAGGAGCCTGGAGCTCTCGTCCTTCCGGCACCGCTTCAGCAGCTGCGTGTAGCTGAGCTTCTCATCCGTGGAGGGGTCCACGTAGCTGCGCACCTCGCTGGGCTCCGACAGCATGTCATACGTCTCCTTGTTGATGAAGCCCCGCTGGTAGGCCACCTCCAGGGGCAGGTGGAAGCCCAAGTGCGGGTCAATTATGCCACCAGTGGCGATCTGGGCATCCAGGAGCTTGAGGGCCTCTTCGCTGGGAATGAGATCCTTCTTCATGGCCTGGAAGAGGGAAATCTTCTGTTCGCTGTACGGGTCTCTGTAGCCGGTCACGGCCCTCTCGGCGGACAGGAGCCGGTCGTGGATCTCCGGCCCCACCACGCCCTTCCTGACTGCCTCATCAACAGTCAGCATTTCATTCTTCGTGGGGTCGATCATGAAGCCGGTGGCCGCCTGGGCCTCCAGGAGGGAACGGGCCACTTCGGAGTTGATCAGCCCCTTCTTCAGCGCCTGGTAGATGCTGAGTGTCTGCTTGGAGGAGGGGATGTAGATGCCGGCCACGCAGCCCGACCCGTAAAGGTACTTCCAGACGGTCTCTGTGTCCAGGAGCTCCCGGAAGGTTTTGGAGCCCTGTTTCAGCAGGTTGTAGATGTCCTGTGAGATGATCTTGGCCTCGTAGAGGTCCTCGGCCGTGATGCGGCGCCGGACGTAGTCAAAGGATGTGAGGTTCTGCTGCCGGATGATCTCAGTCTTCTCAATGATCTCGATGATAATGATGATCATGCGCTCCTTGGACACGCGGCCTGACTGGAACTCCTCCATGAGATGTTTACGCTGCTCCTCAGGCAGCAGGTCCGAGTGCATGATCTCCCACAGCGACATGGAGGAGCCTGCCCGGCTGCCCACGGGGATGTCCACCTGTGTCTCCTCAAACACCTTCCGTGTCTCTGCTTCCGTGTACAGGTGAGTGGTTTCCACCACTTTCGTCTTCTCGGGCTCCCGCAGAGGCAGCAGGTAGAGGCCCGTCTCGGGATCCTCGATGCACTTCTCCTTCAGCTGCAGGTAGGTGAGGTTCTCCTGAGTGTTGGGGTCGAAGAAGCCCTTGGTGTCATCAGTGGGGTCGGAGAGGGTTCGGTTCATCTCCTCATCCAAGTAGCCGCGCTTGTAGGCCACCTCGATGGGCAGGCGGTGGCTGTGCACGGGGTCGATGATGCCGCCGGTGGCGATCTGGGCCTCCAGCAGGCGGATGCCGTGCTCCTTGACAATCAGCCCTTTCTTCATGGCCTGGAACAGGGAGATGGTGTCGCCCGAGTAGGGGTCCTTGTACCCCGTGACTGCCTTCTCAGCCGACAGCAGCTTCTCATGCAGCTCAGGCCCGACAATGCCAGCCTTCACCGCCTCGTTGACGTACAGCTTACGGTTCTTCACAGGGTCGATCAGGAACCCGGTGGCTGCCTGGGCCTCCAGGAGGACCACGGCAGTGCTGGGCCTCAGCAGGTTCCTCTTCATGGCCTCATAGATGTTCAGCTTCTCCTTGGTGGCCTCCACGTAGACACCGGCGATGCAGTCACTGCCGTGCAGGAACCTCCTCACCGCGTCTGTCTCAGAGAGGTCCTTCACCGATTTCTTGCCTTCCTTCAGCTGCTCGTACTGCGTCTTGCTGATGATGCAGGACTCCAGCAGCTCGCTGGCTGGCACCGGCGCACGCAGGCCACTGAACGTCAGCTTCTCCTGCTTTTTGGTCTCTGCCTCCTCGATGATGGTGATCACAATCTTGATGATCTTCTCGATTGTCACTTTGCCGGTCTTGTACTGTCGAAGCAGCTCCCGCCGGTGCTCCTCTGTAAAGTATTCAGAGTGGATCAGCTCCCAGATGGTCATTGTCTGGCCCTTCATGCTGCCCACCGGGACCTCTATGGTTGTTTTGTCAAAGCACTCCTTGGCCTGGCTGTCGGTGTAGACCTCCTCCTGCTGTGACTGGATTGCCCTGTCGGACAGGGGCAGCAGGCACAGGCCGGTCTGCTTGTCACGGTGGCAGGTCTCCTGCAGCTGGGCATAGGTGAGGTGTTCCTGGGTGTTGGGGCAGTAGAAAGCCCTGGCATCGTCTCGGAGCTCCACCAGAGCCTTGTTTACCTCCGGATCGAAGTAGCCGCGCTTGTAGGCCACCTCGACGGGCAGGCGGTGGCTGTGCACGGGGTCGATGATGCCACCAGTGGCAAGCTGGACGTCCAGCAGCCGGAGCCCAGTGTCGCTGGGGATGAGGCCCTTCTGGAGTGCTTGGTAGAGGGAAACCGTCTGGCCTGTGTAGGGATCCTTGTAGCCGGTCACCGCCTTCTCTGCCGACAGCAGCTTCTCGTGGAACTCTGGCCCCACCACCTCGGCCTTCACCGCCTCGTCCACGGAGAACAGCTTGTTACCCACAGGGTCAATGATGTAGCCGGTGGCAGCTTGTGCCTCCAGCAGGGACAGGGCAACCTCTGGCTTCAGCAGGTTTCTCTTCAGGGCCTCATAGAAGGTGAGCTTCTGGCCCGTGGACTCCACCAGGACACCGGCGATGGCATCCGTGCCCTTCAGGTACGGCCGCACGGACTCCATCTCTGCCACATCCTTCACGGACTTCTTGCCCTGGTGCAGCTGGTTGTAGAGGTCCTTGTTGATGATCTTGCTCTCGAGCAGCTCGGCAGCGGGCACAGGGCCCCGCAGGCCCTCAAAGCACATCTGGCTCTTTTTCTCACTTTCCTCCACAACCGTGATGACGATCCTGATGATCTTCTCCACTGTGATCTTGCCAGTCCTGTACTGCTGGATCAGGTCCCGCCTTTGGTCCTCGGTGAAGTATTCAGAGTTGATGAGCTCCCAGATGGTCATCGTCTTCCCTTGGAACTTGCCAAACGGTGCTGTCACTGTGGCCTTCTTGAAGACATCCTTGGCTTCCTTGTCGGTGTAGACCAGCTCTCCAGCTTTGGCTGCTTGGTCAGTGAGTGGCAGGAGGCACAGCCCGGTGTCTGGGTCGGTCACGCACCGCTCCATGAGCTGCAGGTAGGTCAGGTTCTCCTGAGTGTTGGGGTCGAAGAAGCCCTTGGTGTCATCAGTGGGGTCAGACAGGACCTGATTCATCTCCTCATCAAAGTAGCCGCGCTTGTAGGCGGCTTCCACAGGCAGGCGGTGGCTGTGCACGGGGTCGATGATGCCGCCGGTGGCGATCTGGGCCTCCAGCAGGCGGATGCCATGGTCCCTGACGATGAGATCCTTCTGCATGGCCTGGAACAGGGAGATTTTGTCACCCGTGTAAGGATCCTTGTAGCCGGTGACGGCCCGCTCGGCCGACAGCATCTTGTTGTGCAGCTCCGGCCCGATCACTCCCTCTCGCACCGCTTCGTTCACCGAGAGCCTTGCGTTCCGCACGGGGTCGATGAGGAAGCCAGAAGCAGCCTGGGCCTCCAGGAGCACCAGCGCTGTGCCTGGGCTGAGCAGCTTCTTCTTCATGGCTTCGTAGATGCTCATCTTCTGGTTGGAGGGTTTGATCAGCAAGCCAGCGATGCTGCTCTTGCCCTGCAGGTACTTCTTGACGTCCTCCCTCTGAGAGAGCTCGCCCACGCTCACAACACCCTTCGCCAACTTGTCTAAGCTCTCCCTGCTCAGAATTCCCGCGTCAGCCAGCTTCTCTGCTGACACCTTCTGCCGGATGCCGTCAAAGGCGAACTCTGGCTCCCCGTTCTGGGCTAAGCCGTCCATTGCATCCCGCCCGTTGGGCACGGCCTTGATGTCCAGCAGCTGCGTCGTCGTAACTGCCTCCCCAGGCAGGTCGTCTGTCTGGATCATGATCTCCCTTCTCTGGGCCAGGGCAGCCTTGTACTCCTCCTGCATCTGCTCGAGCCTCTCCCTCAGCTTCTTGTTCTCTTCTTCCAGAAGTTTCTCCTGCTGCTGTCGCTGCCTCTCCAGCTGTTGCAGCTCCTCCTGCTTGTGCCGGACGTTTTCCTCAGCTTCCTTCTGGTGCTTCTTGGCTTCATCTAACATAGCTTTCAACTGCTGCTTCTCCTGCTCCATCTCCTGCTGCTGCCGCTCCTGCTCTGCCTTCAGGTTCTGGGCTTTGTTCACCTCATCCTTAAAGAGCTTCTCCAGCTTCGATTTCTCCTCCTCAATGAACTTCTCCTTCTGCAGCAGGGCATCTTTCTCCGTCAGGAAGCTCTGCTGGAGGAGCTCCGTCTCCTGACGGAGCTGAGCCTGCTGGGCCACCTGCATCTGGGGTGGGAGAGAGAACAGTGCAGTCAGACACCCTGGAGGGCAGTGGGGGACTGAGGGCGGGCTGAGGCAGGGGGACGGGCAGCAGGGGTGGCACGGAGGCACAGAGTCACCCACACCCTCCCTACATCAGGTAAGAGTTAAGGAGCAGAGCCGGGGTTAGGGAGCCACACACAGCACGGGGCAGGATGAGCAGGGGAAGGACATGAGGGAACCCCCGGCACCAGGGCTGGGAGCTGGGCACAGAGAGCAACACGGCCGGACGTGCCACAGCGTGGGGGAGCGGTGGGGATCCCACCTCCACGGCTCCAGGGGTTTGGGGTCCTGCTCCGACGCTGCCTGCGGGGTTTGCTCCGCTGCCCCAGCTCTACGCAGGTCCCTGATTTGCATGGGAGGTCCTGCCCCACCATCCCCAGCGATGGTCCTTGGGGACCTGCCCAGGGATGGTGTGGGCTGGCTGGGAAGAGGGACAGCCTCCCTGCGCACCACCACCGCTAAGGGGGACCCACAGCCCAGTACCTCCTCTGCCTTCTGCTGCAGCAGCGCCGCCTCCTGCTTCAGCTTCTCCTTCTCCCTCTCCAGGTCAGCGATGGCCTTCCGCAGCTTTTCCGCGTCCTCATCGCTCTGGTGCCGCTGGATCTCCAGGGTGTGCACCATCGTCATCTTCTCCTGCGTGGCCAGCTCGGTCTCATGCAGCCTCTCACTGATCTCCTCCGCCTGCTTCTTGAACCGCTTGGCTTCCTCCTCAGCCTTGGCCTGGGCCACGCTCATCTCCGCCACTTGCAGCTTGAGGCGCTCGGCCTCAGCCGTGATGTCCAGCTGCCGCCGGCGCTCGGCCTCCAGCGTCTTCTGGAAGCCCTCGGTCTCCTCAGCCAGGCGCTGCTGCATCTGCTCCTTGTCTTCCTGCAGCTTCTTGGCGTGTTCCTGCGCCAGATCCTTCTGCTTCTGCAGCATTTCAGCCTCAGCCCGCAGCCGCGTGGCCTCCTGCACCGCCTGCATCTTCTCCTTCAGCATCTTCTCGGCCAGGGCCCGCTGCTGCGCCAGGTCGTCCTCAGCCAGCTGCCGCATGCGGGCGGCCTCCTGCGCCTCCACACTCAGCCGGGCCACCTCCTCTGCCACCTGCTTCATCTTCTCTGCCTCCTCCGCCAGGAACTTCTGCGTGTTGTCCTTGTCCTTGAGGATCAGTGCCTTGTTCTCCTCCTCAATGCGGCTCTTCAGCTTGGCCAGCTCCTCCATCTGCACCCGGACCTTGAAGAGCTCCTCCTCCACTTGGGCCTT
>VXBQ01010113.1:9817-40994 GCA_013400175.1 Phainopepla nitens
TTAAATAAGAAAGAACTCTATTATTTCAGAACCAGAACTTTAGGTACCTGAATGTTGCAGAGTTCCCACCTTAGATACCCTTTTTAAACTCTTCATACCTATCCTACTTTTGAATATTTTTTATTCTTCTTGAAATAAAAAAAAAAGCATTTATTTCAGAGGAATTATCTACTAGGCACTTGCAGGTGACCATGTGTGTCATATTTCTTTATCAGTAGAGGGAAATACATAGTCTAAAGCATTTGTCCAGTCTGTGTGGATAATTGCTCATAGGGCTCTTCAAGACACTTCTTGATGTGCTACTTTAGACATGAGAAAAATTTGATTTTTGGAAAGCTGAACTTGTTCATTGCTCTGTTCTCCCTTTTTGCTGAAGGCTTTTCAGTGTAATGTCCATCCTATGCCCAGATAAATTTTTCTGGTAGTAAATAGAGACTGTAAAACTAATTGTAACTGAAAATTTTTCTATTCTGATTTAATTAAAATGAGTTTAAATTGTTTATCATAAAAATTGCTATATCAAGATTTTGAATCTCTAGACATTTCTAATTACCTAATTCTGAACAGATTATGCAAATTTTATTTATATATCTGTGTTCAGAATGCCCCATTTGTGGCACCTCACTGTAGCTGTGCTACCATTAGAGCAATGCTAACCTAATCCTTAAATAGTGTAGAAAGAGTGAGATGAGCCTCATAACCATAATAGTAACAGTGAGATAATTCCAACACCCAGGGTCCTATTCTGCTCTAAGTATTTTGAAAAATACTTTATATAACTCTATATGTTACTCTGTCTTCAGATGACCTCCAGACATCTACTCCCCCTGAAACCAGCTGTAGATCTGTCCTAGTATTTGTAGCTATTCGTAGAAAGAACTGTTTGAGTAACTTCGTTAGTTTATAAAATAATGTAAAGTAGTGACTGAATAGCATCCTAATTACATTATATTTCAAGCCACATTTCACAGCAAAAAATTATTTGTGGTAATATTGGTGATGATAATAAATTACTGCAATGGATCATTGTCGTGTATGATATTCCGTATGTGAAGAACAGTCCTTCCATCATAATCTTCAAATTACATTGAATCAGATTTGACAGATGAACTGTCTTCATCTTGTATTTAATGTAGAAATCCATTAACAAAACTTCTCAACATTGTTCTTCTGCAAGAATTTTAAATTATATTTAGAAATATCCAGTGTCCTGCTGGACAGAGTCCATTAGAGACAGAGCTGTTTAACATTAGAGAAGAAAAATAGCTTCAATTTTTGAATTATTGATTCAAAATTCCATTAGAGGCCCTAAATACTAATTTTAGTACTATTTTCTACTTTAAACATTAAAAAAAAATTTGCTTTTCTAACTGAAAGGCAGAGAGTCTCCTTAGCTATTGGCAAAAGAACATCTAACAGATGTAAGTATAGATCAGTGTCATACATCAAGAAATTAAAGAAACACTATGGAATAGAAGTTGTTTCAGAAAGCATTTTCATTTGTTGAAACTTCTGATAGAAGAGGAAAAAACTTCCATTCGTGTTACAAATAAGGCATTAAAGTATGGAGTGACACTACCATGTAAAACAGAAGACACACAATTGTAGATTTTTATGGGGAGACACTAAGCATCATATTTGTACAAGAACATACATTTGTAAACATTCTTTTATATCATCCTTCATAAGAGATATTTGGCTGGCATACAAATTATTTTTTTCATCTTACTATAGGAAACTCACAGTATAGATTTTACCTTACTGTGGACTTTCATTCACAATATACCTCACTGCTTACTTTCAGTGGCAAGATAGTTCTGTAATGTAGGAAAGAAATCTTAGAAATGAGGGACATATACATTATTTAGTCTGACTGCATCCATAATGGCAGAGTAACAGAAATAATCTGGAATGATACCAAAGCAAATCCATGAACCCCAAACTGCTTTTTCAAAAACTTTTAAAACAAATGTTTTTCTTAAAACACGACTGCCATGTGGCTTGGATTTAAAGGTACTAAGTATGTATGTTAATCCCATTCCGATTAATGTTAGTACAGAAATTCATGAGCCTCACTGATTTTTTACAGCATTTTAACTCCTCTTTGTCCAGCCTAGAGCAAGAGTTCTTAGCAGGGAGACAGAATATTACTTTTGTGTGGATAGCACTGGATAAAAATATGACGAAGCTTAAGTGTGTGAATTAGATATGAAAGTTATGTATTCCAAAAGAGCAGACGAAATAGCTTTTCGTTGGATGCATATCTCAAACCATAGATTAAAATTTTGCCACCATAAAAGAAAGAATTAGAGAATGCTCTCATCCAGACTTTCCCATACATCATGTTTTAAGCAGATGAACAGCAATTGCATTCAGCTGTTTCTTCATACATAGAATCATCTTTACATGGCTAAATGAAAGCTATTATCTTTTTATGTCCCATTATTTTAATTACTCATGCAGTCTGCCATGAAAACTGTGCATATTTATTATAACACCTTCATGACTGTCTGGTGATTGGAGAATTCTCTTTGGGTTTTTTGTATTCATCAGTATAAGGTAAAGTCAATTTAGATCAGTCGTTTTCCACATGGAGGGGTTTTAATTGTAATTATAATTTGATGCAAAGGGTGCATTCATTTCAGACTTCTTACTCTATAGTTCATACACCTTAGGATTTGAAATTACTCCCCAGTTTCAACCCATTTAGAAGCTGAAGGAAGTCTTAACAAGAAGAATGTTTCTATGGATTTTACACATACAGTAGCTGAGTGAGGGAGAATCCAAGTATATTGTCCCCAGAACAAAGTGGAAGCAGAACTCAATTTCTACACATTTTATCTGGCAGCAGGTCAGTCCTGCAGACAGCCACAAAACTGCTGATTCTCTTCCTGGTGAGGAGAAGAAAAATGTGTGTTGAATTTTACAAGTGAAAAAATAAATACAAATTCTTCTGCAGCAAATATTCACTGACTGTTTGCCACAAAACCACTTTAATTGTTAAGATTTCATTCTTAACCTATAGTCAGTGAGTAAATGATTAGCTACAGTTTATCTTTGACATCTATTACATTGGACTAATATTATCACGTTGGATTGTGATATAGTTGATATTATTTCTGCTGATCTTATGTGTGACCAGACCAGGTTGGGAGCTGTGCAATGTTATCGCTGCTGCCCTTCTTGTGTCTTGTCTCCATTTTTACAGCCTGTATACCATAATTACAGCAGTTATTCACCTGAGTCTGACAGGTCCTGACTTCAGTCTTGTGCTCCCTCATAATTTAACCCAGCTTTGGGGGTCTGGTTTATGAGCACACTTGCAGAGAAGAGCATTCATCTGAGGAGTAGCAATTCCTGTGTTAGGAACCTCAGGTGAGAACTTCTGTTGAGGCATTTTACCAGCAGGCTTGTTAGTGAACAGAGTCTTTCTGACTGGTTGTTTCTGTCTTTGAAATGTACTTTGTGCATCTTCTGCTTTGAAATATTATGTCTGTTACTCAATCAGCTTGCTCTCAAGGCCAATTTCACTTCCTGTAAAATACTGTTGACCTGCAGGAGGGTTCACTATGCTTTTTCCTTTCTCCTTTGGTAAGACACAGCCCCTTGCTACATGCATGGATCGAGTATTTCCTAGAAATCCTATTTCTAGTTCAGTAGGCTGGGCCTTGGTCTCATTTCAGTCACACGGATCTAAAAGGTGAGAAAAACCCACAGTTTTTATGAGTTTGACCCATAAATATTCTCAGTCTATATGTTTACTTGTTTCATGTGAATCAGAATATTTAAAAGGTGTTCAAGCTTCTTGGGAAAGTTTTTTCCTTGGATATTTGGTACTTATTAAGGTGATAATATTTGATTATCATATCTTTCATCTGTCATCCTTTTCAACTTTTTAACCATGTTTCCAGATTAGTTTCTGCTGAAAACTTTATTTTCTGAAACTGCATGTTTGATGTTTTCCAGGAATTGCTTGCGGCCAAATATGAAACCAAATTTCTCAGTGTGTCTTCCAAAGAGCACAGGAGTACTCTCATTTTGGTGTTGGCATTAGCACACATCATAAATTAAATCTACTTTGAGATTCTAATCAAGGATCAGGATGCACACTATCTTAGCATTTGTATGGATGCCAGAAAAGGATTCAGGAAACAAGTTTATTCAGCAGTGGTTTGTGTAAGGAAGCAGATACCTAACACAAGAACCTTACAGGACTTCTAATGAGGCATATCTGCCACATGCTCTTCTTTTCAGCTTTATGTAGTTAACTAATAAGAAGAAAACAAGAAGAAAAATCTTTTGGAAGACTTAGGAAAAGTGAGACTTGCCCCTTCTTTTTAGGTTCATAGAGTTACAGAGAGCAGAGTTGCATCTATTGCACCCAGATGTCATGGATTAAGTGCTTGTTACTCCTCCATCCTGTGTCCTTAAATTCTACCACTACCTACTGCCCACCAGCCTGCAGACTTCCATCACATCCCTGCCTTCATTCACGTTATTTTGAATTCCGAGTATCACAAAAGTGGATTTCATCCTTTCAACTTCCTGCAATTAGGAGTTTATTACAGTTATTAACTTGTTGTGACTGAATGAAAAAAAATCCACATCCTTCCTACCTAACTGGTAATTCTAAGAGACAAATTGAATTACAATATATAAGAAAATGTCTTTTCAAGTAAATTAGTATTTATAAACTATCTACATAAAAATATTTTTCCATTTTTACTTAGACATATGCATTTTCTTCAGCAGCCACAAGATGGGAGTATCGACCCTTAAAGCTCTCATTTTGTTCTTTGGTTTTTCTCCTTTACTCTTGTGCTGTGCTAGGCAGAGACTTAGAGAATATGTTTTGTTCCTTCCTGAGCAAGTCCTCTGCAATGAACTAAGCTGGAGAGAATTTCTAGGATGTTTAGAGAATTTTAGTCAGCCTTATTCCCAACATTAATCCAGGAGGCAAAGGTCACGTGTACATTAGAAGAATTTTGTGCGACTAAGCATCATATTTTTGTGATACAAATTTAGAGTGGTTCTTTTTCAGTTCTGGACTGATTTGCCACCTTTTCAGATGATGGGTTCCCTATAGTAGTCTCTCAAGGCTGTAAGGATAAGTGGAACAACAGATCAAAACACTTCTTGCTGCATTTATAGGTCACTATCTGCAAGTTTGAAAGAACACATCTTATGTGATAAAATGACCAACTCTGAGTAATTTTGGGAATCAGAGCTTATGTTAAGAAAACGTTAAGGACAAGAAAATCACAATTAATGGGCAACTGGACAACTACTTGTTCTGCCTTTAGGCTTATTTCTGAAAGGTTTGAGTATGCAGAGATGTCCTCCTATTTGTTATGCGTCTATGAAGGCACATCCTCCCCATAGTGCCTATGAAGGCACTAAAAGAAAATAGACCAATTCAAAAGTTTCTGAGCACTGGGGAATGTTCAGATATGAACGTTCTTGGCCTGTGCTCAAAGCATTCAAAACTTTATCTGCACATAATGTGACCCACACCCCTTTTACATCTGAAACACAGCATCATCCAAGATGTATTTTATTGGTTTTTCAGGTTTTAACTGTCACATGTGTCCTCCCCTGCTCCTTCAGTTTAAGAGCAAAGTATTTTATGAAGGTGTGTGTAGGAGGTACTTGGATACCTTGTTACCTTTTAGAGGACTTTTATATGTATTCAGAAATCTGTGAACAGCCTTGAAAAAATGTCCTTATGGTTGATCCACCTGGTACAAAGAAGAGAGAAAATTACTTAACCATTAAGGTATTAATGTGTGCAGGTATTAAAACAAAATCAGACGAAATATAATTTCTGGGTTTTTTTTAATTAGATGCATGCTATAAACAAGTAATATTCTAATATATTTTCCAAAGAACTTACCATCTATTGAAATAATTAAAAGTAGTGGTTTTTCAGAAGCCACTCTGAAATTTTAAACCAGACTCTAAGATTTGGTGTTCTGTTTGTTTATTTGTTTGCTTGGTTGGTTTTTTAAAGTAACATGCTGAAATTTCGTGCTGCTTTGTTCTCTTTCATTAAAAACTTAGAATTTATGCTGGGTTTAAACTAGCTAATTAATAGTTGGAGAGAAGACACTTTGCTTGTTTGGTTGGGTTTTTTCTTTGCGTAGATGATGTGAGTAAAAAACAGTTTAGCCATCACACCTTTCCTTGGTAAATGCCATCTTTTCAAGGTTTGACATCTGTAGCTAGCTGCAAATAATTAGCCAGCTTTGGTCTACATTTTAACTAGATGAAAACTTTAATCTTCTTGCTCCTATATTGTGGACACACTGAGAACTTCAGTGCTAATGGTCCTTCTGTGTACACAATAATGAAAACAAAGACTGAGCTGACTTGTGACAAGCAGTAGCAAAACTGCAGCAGATAGATTCATGCTCTCCCCACATGCCTGGGCCTCCTGCTACATCTGAAACCTTGTCTTCCCTCATTGTGATCCTACTAGAAACTTGATATTTTGGCCTCTACAAGGATAAAAGAAACTTGTCTTAAACATAAAAAATAGCTGAAGAAATATACCTTAGACTTAGATTCACACTTAAGGAATTAAAAAAGAAATCTCACTAAGAGAGGAGAAAAGGAAATGCAGCATTTTCACGGCAAAGAGCATGATGTCTGTTTGGCAGAAATGACCTTGGAACAGTGTGCTTTCTGCCCTCCTTCTCTCATTGCCTGTTTTTTCCCCGGATTTGTAGTACTATGATAAATGGCTGACAGTAGGTTTCACAAAAGACTACTTCAGTGCCTCCTGAGTGTGACACTACAGCTCTTCTATAGAGTGCCCTTTCAGGGCCTTCCCAAGGCCCTCCTCAGCCATCTGGTGCATATTTATGGAGGAAAGGGATTAATTCTGGGGATTAATTCTCAGGTGAGAGACAGATGTAGCTCAAGGAGTACAGAAAATTTAAAACTCATTATTCGTTTGGTTACATCTTGGGAATGCCTCCAGAAAAATACAGCGGTTTTCCTTTCTTTACCAGTGCATTTTAATTGGGATTTTAAGTTCCTGGTTGTTAAACTGTCTGGTAGGAACACATACATGAATAATTTTGCTTAAATGAGAACACTTGGGATGTACACGTAGAAACAGTGAATCAGAAAACATAGTATTGCAGGTGTGACTTTATTTTAAAATGTTATCTGATTGAAGGAACCACCTTACAGTACCGGGCTGTGTTACCTCTGTAACGACTTCAATGGTTTATACACACAGTAAAATTGAAACTAATAATGAATAATCATGTTCCTATGTGTCCGCAGGCCTGGAAGGCTGAATTTAACTTTGTTTCCACACTCTGTGATAAAATCAGATCCAAAGGAGAATCACAATTTGGTGAGATGGGAGATGCAAGTTGATAGGCAATGCCATGTCTGGGGCAGTTAACAGCCATGAGAGGCTTCAATGTGCACCTCATTTTTGGGGGGATTTAATAAGGTGTTTTTAACTGCCTCACACAGGGGACTTTCCACTGGTCTTTTGCGGATTTTATTATAAGCAAAACAATTCTATCCCTGCCTCAGAGCTTATGAGACAATTCAGTGTGTATTAAATGACTTCCATCTTTTACCTCATATACTAATTCATTAATTTCAAATGCACTGACAGTCCTAAAGAAACCAATGGTCCTTGTTAGATATAGAGGCAAAAAGAGTATGCTGTATTCCTGAGATGTCATCCAAAAGTAAGATATCATGCTATTTCAAGGACAATATGGCCTGTTGTCTTTTCCCATTGCCTGGAACAGCCAAGGCAGAACAAGAAAGGGACAAGGAGAGTTGGGGCTCCAATGGAACTGAAATTCAATTACATGCCTCCTGTAGATCTAACCTTACTGCAAAAATTGGCCTGACAATTTTACCTTTAATCGTGCCTATGTGAACTCTCTTTGATGTTGAAGATGGGCCACCCTCATCCACCTTTCTAGTCATACTGTGAACAAGCCTCACTAAATTGGGTAGCAAGATGCAGACCTTTCAGGAAACCCAGACATGAACAGCTTTCTCCAGCTCTTGAAAGTACATGGGATTGATCTGTTTGCTGTACAATCCCCAAGCCCCAGGCTATGGATAAAATTTCTTAGAAGAGAGGCAAAGTAAATCAATTCTATTCTGTTGCTGGGGTAAAGTTGGTCAATAGATGATATTTTAAAGCACCTCCATCAACAATTTATGAGATTTATTCAGTTTATGCGGAAGAGCACTCCATAATCATCACTACACAGCGATGGCCCAACAGGGTGTTGCTAACTGGATATCATTTAATAAAAGTTTTTCAAGTGCTCAGCATGCTTTCATCAGAGGGTGATTTTTGTTTTTATCCTTGTTTTGAATGAACGTTAGGAGGTAATCAAGAAGTTATAAAAGTTGATGATTTATGAAGCTTTTGAAGTGGTGGGTGAAATTGTAGGCTAGATATAATGCTTATATTGATCACGCTGTTGGTAAAAAAGCATGATAAGGCTGTTGACTAAAAAAACTATTAAAATAAATTTCATGACAGGCTGTTAAATAGAGATCGAGTATTATTTAAATAACTTGATTTTGGTTAATAGTGGTCATGGTCAACAATGGGCAGTATTCTGTTGATAGGCATATAAGCCTCACAAATATTACCATATTGACACTGTGTTTTCAGAATTGGAAAATTAGTTACATAGTTACCAGACTCTCCTATACTAGCCGTTTATTTTCTTATATTTCCAGCAGTATTCTTGCCTCTTACACTAGGTAATCTTTTGAAATTTTTTTTCCTTGCCCATGGACTGGCTTCATCCCAGTCTGCTCTTTCAATAACTTCTGCTTTGTTGTTAAGTTGGGGTTTTTTATACAAGTCTACTTTTACTTCCTTTTGCTTTTCTCACATTCTGAAATTACTTTGATTATGGTCTTGCTTGTTCCAGTTTTCAAATCACAAGGCAGAACAAAGTAATAATTTTTCTTTTTGCATATGTAATCCCATATCTGTTAATTTCCATTATATATTATCCACAATGTAAAAAGAATTTCAAGAACTTCTTTTAAAATGTTTATCAATATCTCTAATTAAGTAATTTTCTTACCTTTTTTTCTCTGACTATGCTTTTATTTCCATTTCTGGCTTCTTGGATTTTGAAGAGAGTGTCAGAATTAACTACTCTCGTAATGAAAAATTACCACCCCCAGAAACAAACAAACATACAAACAGCTTCCCCCCACAACAAAGCCCCAAAAACAAACAAAAACAAACACAGCAGAAAATTGTGACCAATTTTTTTTTGTTCTTGTATCTCTGTATTTTGCCTACTTTACTTCTCACACATCTGATGTATACATCACAACCTAGTCATGATATGAGAAAGTCCAATCTTGTTAAGAAAAAAATGCAAGATCTGTTTTATACTGCGGAATTGTTTTTCAAAGTAAACGAAAGTGTGTAATGAAAAACACTTTTCAAGGATCTCATCTGAGAGCGCTGCTGCCCTGGTCTCTGTGGGTGATCATCTGAGGCATGATACAGATCTCCACAGTCTATGTTGTGCTTCTCTTGCACAGCGATTCCCCTTCAATCTAATCTACACAAGCTCTTTATGCTGTGACCTTTCCTTTTCATATATAAGTAAAGTAAGTAAAATCACTAGAATAAAATTATCAGTATCATAAAACCAAGATGAAAAGGATTCATTTACTCTTTTAATGTTAGGCTTGGTATTTTGCTATTCTTCTACAGTCTTCTTTGATAATAACTTTAGGGGTTTTTTTTTTTTTATTCAGAAGCATTTCAGAAGCTCACTCACTGATATGAATAAAAATCATTCACTTGTGTTAGTTATTGTCTTCATTATATAACTGAACAAATGTCTTAAGAGTAAAATTGATGAAAAAACATAGTGCATCTAATGGACGTTTTTTTCAAATGATTTTAGAAAATGTTGCTGCCAATAGAAGTTTCTTCATTATTCATACAACCACAGATAACAAGATTAATATGGCAAAATCTTAGCATGTCAAGAAATGCTGTCAAATCTGTGTATAGCTTTCAAATCTCTTGAAAATATGATGGGTTATCTCTGGAGTATTTCTGCAATTGGGAAATTCTAGGTCATATTGGAAGGATTTTTCTAAACAACAAGCGCTGGTATGTCTCTATTGAAAGGTTTGATTCCAAAAACCATGGAAAACCAGACTGGAACTCTGTGTTACATATACAGAAATTATATCATATACTATAACTAGACTAAATTTGTGACTGAAGAGTAAGAATAACTTTCATGTCTGTTGCTGAAATATTCCTTCCCGAGGCACATAGAGTAGTACAGAACATAAAAAAGTAAACAGTATTAACAAAGAGGGACTAGATTTCCCAGAAAAGTTAGTAAATATCAGTCCTATAAAAATAAAAAAGAACTTACTTGTTCAATAATTTATGCTTTTTAAAAATTCTTATTTTACGTATGCTTGCTGAAATTTGTCACTGCAATATAACCATTCCTCTTTTGATAGTGAAGAAATAATAGTGGAGAGGAATTAAATTTATAAAGACAGTAAGTATTCTATGGTTTGTTAGACATATATATGCAATGCCAATTTGAGAACAAGACAGTTGTGAATTTAAAAAGGAAAAATGTTTAAATCCTTGAGATTCTAAGACATTTAATGAAAGATTAACAACAGTGAGAAAAAATTGCTGTAGACATTAAACATTAGGAAAAATTGTGAAACAGAACACAAAGGACTGGGGAGTGGCTGGCATAAGAATGACCTCACATCATATTCACATATGTGAACTTGAAATGTATGTCTGTGTTTATGAAAATTAGATCAGTATGAAATCCTTTGAAAACTCATTTAAGCATTATGAGAGTTTTCCATGTTTTCATTCATGAAGACATAAATGATAACAACATTAATAAGCCTAAATTAAATTTTAAAAAAAAAGAAGGGAGAGAAGATTATATTATTTTTGACTTTTTTTTCCTTACTCTAACATTTAACTGAACCATCCTGTGTAAATTCACTAACCTTCTGGATCATCTGGTGTGAAATTTACAGGTTCAAACTAGGGAATTGCACCATTTTCTCTTCATAAGGGTCCTTATTCTCACCTGAACAGATGTGAAAATAATCTTTTGAGGTGTGTTAAAAAACTGGCAATGAATTTTCTATATTTTTACACTGGACACTGATCTTTTTTAGCATGGATTCCCACATGATATAAACGAGAACAGCTCTGTTGAAGTCACTGGAGCAGATCAATCAATACTAGCTAAGAATTTTGTCCCCAGTCACTGTTTTGATGGGAAGGCAGAAAAGAGACTCTTCACTGTCATGTACTGAGAAAAACCATGTGTCTTACTGGGTTAGGCTAAAGACTGCCCTTTGGAAAAAAAAAAAAAAATCAAAAAAGTCACTGCCTCTTGGCTAAGCAAAAGAATTGTGCAATTTTGAGTACAAACAATAGAGTCTTTGAACTAAGGATATGCAGGCATGAAACTGTTTATTTACAAAGAAAAATGACCCACTTCTCCAGGACCATGACCCAATTTAATCTGCTAGGAAAAAAAACTGAAAAGCTATTTGACCTAAATTTTCTGAAGCAAAAGTTGTGTGGAAAATAGAGAAGTGTCTATATAGTTTGTGAGGCAGCTTCATTTACAGGTCATTTGCTCCATGTGTCAGACAGGATTGTGTTTCTTATAATAGGCTGTGATTAGGATTACCTGAAAACTTCCACAGAGCTTTGATCTGTCATATCACTCTTTTGCAGCTGTCTTAGGGATGCAAGTACGCTGTAAACACTGGTATCACTTAAGTAAACTCAGAGTCTCAGGACAGGCTAAGATAACATTTGGTGAGAATGAAGTACCTTTCTCAGACAGATGCGCAGAGGCAGGAAGACCTGATTCTTGAACTGTCAGATCTGAGATAATTTGGTATGATTTTCCTAAGAGATCAGCCTACAATCTACTGCTTTAAGAAGTAAGCAGAAAAATTATCTTTTGATTAGTTTAGGTGGTCAGTATCCTGGAAATCTCACATGCCTGCCTGGTCTGAAGAAATTCATGCTCCCTCGTCCATGCAGGAGTCTTTCCTGGGAACAAACCTCCTCTGACTTTGACCTATTTCTTTTTCTCTGCATATCCACGAATGTACTGAATCATCAGAGAGTATCAGAACTGGGTCACTGCAGAAGTATTTATTCACTATATTTCAATGGCAAGTCTTTCTGTGCACTCTTCTTAATGTGAATTCCAATCCTGAAATTTTAGACAACAATATAAGTGACCTGTGGTATTCAAATCAGGTAGTAGTTTTAATTGAAAGATCAGATATATACATTTCTCTTCTCATATAAATCAAAAGCTGTAATTCCTGTGAATGCTTGATGGTCACTTCTCCCCTGCCACAACAAAACTGCAAATGAAAAATGACCAATAGCTGCTTCATATATTTTGCTTGCAGAATTATGAAGAGATCCAATATTTGGAGCAAAGAACAGTTTGAGCACTATATCATCCAAGTTCTTGGTAAAACTGACTATGTGAGATAGCAGTAGCAAAAACTGGTTTGAGACTGACCTTTGGTTGCAACTATGATCGGTAAAATTATTTGATGTATGAGACATTCTTCACCACGTAGATTTCAGTATTTACCCTGTAGTTGTTCTTCTATGTGTATAGTCCATGTGCAAAAATAGGAGAATAGATTTTTTTTAATAAATGCTTTTGCTTATTTGTTATTTTTTAGGTATTTGTATTGCCTCTATTTGATACTTTGCATTGCCTCTGGATGGGCAACAAAAAGTCCCACATGATCTTGGAAAGAAACTGAAGGATGCTCGAAGTAAAGGAAGGCTGAAGAACATCCTCTAAGTACATGGTGACCAGAGGTAGATGGACATTAAAGAATATTATTAGAGCTCAGTAATCCTGCCTTTCTTGGTGATTTACCTTACTATGGGTAACTAAGGTTACCTTACCTTACCTTAATTCTTTTGGTGTCACAAAACTACAGCTTTAACTCTGATTCAGAGGCTATTACTGCTAGGATTTTTACTGCTATCATGATAAACAAAATGATAACCTTTTTTGTTGAAGGTAAGCAGTAAAACATAGTAGCCTACTGGAGAGCAACAGATTGTCAGTCTGCAGAAATCTCATCTTTCTCTACTTCCTTTAAAAGAGGATACACAGCGTGGTTCATCCAGCCACTGAAAATGACTTTATATAAGTGTATAGCTTAAACTATGTGACATGCATAAGGCCTGACTTGGCCATTCCTGTTACGCCTACTCAGCTCTATCTATATTGCAGAAACTCTAATAAAAGTCAGATGAGTCCCGTAGGATTGGCAGAAGTAGATAGCAGTTATCTCAAACACAAAAATGGACCACACGGCAAAATTCTCCCAGCTCAGGTGAACAAATATCACAAATAAAAAGATTTTAGGAATGTCATCGTATCAAATGCATTCCTTTCATTTGCAAAAATTTTCAGAAACAAAATGACTTTAAGTATGTGTCAAATCTGTGCAACTGAAAGGCTTGCTTTTCCTGAAGAGATAATTATCTATCAGTATTAATTTTGACAGTGATTCTCAACAGAAAAAATGATTTATCACAGGTTTTTTTTATATCTTCAGTGAATTGATACTGGTAATTTTAAGATACAGGGTTTAACTCCCCTAAACTAAGCAGAGATCTCTAAAGAGTGTTCGGAATTATTTGATTGTTTTCCTCACAATATGGATCTGCAAATTTTCCACTTTCATATTTGCCCTTGTACTACATGTGGAGCTAAGCATTTCTTGTATGTCACAATGACAGATTTACAGCCTTGATTACTCATGGTTGTTGGTAGTCATCAACAATATGCATTTGCATATGAACTTTTCACAACAGACTCATCTTACTTACAGATAGCATGAGCTAGCCATGGTCTTTTTAATCTTAAAAAGGAATTTAAGATTAGAAATCAAAGCTAATTAAGTAAAGATAAGAGCACTGCCACTTGTTATACTTGGAAATAAATAATTGAGATTCGTGGCAGAAATTAGTGGAGTATTGGATTGCTGAGACTAAGAATGTTTTTATTTTTTTAAAGGAATACCTTAGAATTATAATTTAGCCAATCTAACTACTAAAAAACATATGTTCAGAATTTCCTCTGACAAACATGTAACAGAGTTTCATACTGAAAAAGGATTGGGGCAGTACATGGTTGGCAAAAGCCTCCACCTTCCCCTTTCTGTCCCCCTGCCTGCATTTCTGCTCAAAGTGGTGCTTCCATTGTGGTACAACTCCTAGAAACTATGAATGAAGAAAACTTCTTATGGGCATTTTTGATATCAGGTATAATTGTAGAGCTACTGCTTTCTTTTTTTATTAGTTTAAATCAGAGTAATTTCCTTACATTTAAGAGATGATTTTTGCCTACTATGCTTTAATCTACACTCAAAAAATCTGAATTCTGGCACTTATTCTAGGTATGTTTATTCAAAAATTATTATTTAAAGATCAATTTTTTTTCTTTGAAGAGCTGCTATGGTTTATACAGTATTAATCAATAGAGAACACTTTTCATTACTATATATTTAAAAATACTTGTGTTTATTAGAAGCTGAATTCTTCTTCAGATTCTTCTCTGAAAATTTATTTAAATGTAACTCCTGCAGGTGAAGCATAGAAGGTTATTTTTAAGAGAAAAAACTGATTTATGTATGTACTAAGTGCTTCTGGAATAGAGTTTGCAGATTCAAACTTACTGCGCCACACAATTTCTTACAGAGCTGTGATTCAGCCACTGGTTTAGCAGTAAGGAATGAAATAAAAAATACAAAAAAGAAGACCCCTCTCCTGCCCATATACAAAAGATATAAGGTAAATTAACATTTACCGTGTTCTCTAAATCATCTTCTAGAATCTAATAACATCTTTAATAGACATAACAGCATGACTGCTTAACAGCTTTTATTTTCCATTATTGCTTTAGTTTCATACTTTTAGTCAAATCTTATTCCAAGAGTGCACAAATATCACTGCTGAGAGTGGAAGTGTGGTTTACTCCCATAGTTTGCTGTTTGGGAGGGCAAGTGAAGTAGAAGCTCAGTGGTCTTGCAGTTTTACTTGCTCTATTTGTTTCAAACACTCTGCCCTTCCTCCTGCTGAATGAAACCATGGCTTGCTTTCCTCCACTTGAAATAATCACCTGTCTTTGGGTTATTAATTTAGTTATGCAGATTCTGTTCTGCTTGTTTTTGGAGCCTCAGCCTCCAAGAGCTTATAATCATCAAATCCGTTGCTCATAAATCTTTTTCCATGTAGAGGTTTGCTACCCCTAACTCAGCACTCATGAACTGCATCCCTCACTCAGCACTCCAGAAGTCACATGCCACATCCGAGTCCTCATGGTCAGTTTTGATGTAAGCTGTTTTTCCGAAATTCAGGTCGTTCCTGTTCATTTTCTGAAAGTACTCCTTCTGCTAACTGGCTATCTCTGTTCCAGACCCTTATCCAAAGCTTTTCCTCTCCAAAGTGGTTTTCTGCCAAATCCTGGTTCCATGACAGGGCACAGAAAATCAGCAGTTTTGACCACTGTTTACTTGGGAGGAAATGGGATCTTTTCCCCAGTTTCTATCTGGGAGGAGAGGTGCTTTAGTCCTAAGAAATTTCCTTCATCATTTGATGACCCTACCAGCAGGTTATGTGTTCTGCAGCTTCCCCTCTCAAAGAAAAAAAGCCCAAACGTTTTATTTTAATAAAATATCTTCCTCCTTTCCAGTCAGCCTCACTAGCATCCTACAGTCCTTTTTGCTTTTGGCAGCTCTCCCAGAACTCTCGGCTGAAGGCCGAAAGAAACCACACTGATTCTGTGGTTTCTAGAAGAGACCAAGACCCCTTATTACATATTTCATGCAGCTGTGCTTTCTTGGCCATCTCTCTCACTTCCCCAGTTTAATCTCTGTCTTTTTTTCTCCATTAGCACATATGGTTTTTTAAGATGATCAGGTCAATGACTCATTGTACACACTTGTTAAATGGGATCATTTTGAAGGTGCTTTGCAGTGAAGTGGTCTGGTTCAGTTTGGGTGTATTGCAATACAGAATTGCTAGTCTTGACATTGGAAAGACTAGATTCGTTGATATGTCTTCTTGCATATTGGTAGGCAGCTTTTCACGCTAAAATACACTAATTTATCAATATCCAAACAGTATTAATCACCATTTAATACCTTTAAATATGTTCATTTCCTTCAGGTTTCTGTTAAGGAGGTTATGGAAATATAGATTTCATCTCTATGACTGTATATGTGTGTGAATCTATATATTTCCACACATATGTACACAGAGAAAACACTTATGCTTTAACTTCTATGTTTTCAAGATACATAATGACAATAACTCACAATCAATGGTTGCAATATAAATTCCAAGAAAGACCTTAAATTGCTATTAGAATATGTATCAGATAGGCAAATAATACAAACACACACACACACACATATGCAGTACATTTTTTGAAGATGGGTAATCCAAATTTATTTCTATTGTAAGGGAAAAAAGAGGTTTTAAATCTGTCCATTTACACTGCAGTGAATCCACACCTCTAAGGAGATTTTTGGAGAAAATAAAACATTTTACAAATATAAATGAATAACTTCAGAAACATTTTGTAAAAAAAATAGTTGGACAATATAAGGCCATGTTTGAGTTAGAAAAAGTGTTTATATTATTGAAAGTAAATGAGATTTAGATTTATGTTTTCCTATTATAGTCTCTTTATTTTTTTTTCATAATCATCATGTTCTTACAAAAGAGTCAAGTGGTTACTCTGCATTTGGAGGTGCTCAGAGAGCAATAGAAACATGTTACAGGAACCTGTCACCATGTGAATTCTCAGAGCTGTTTCCTGGTGCAGTTCTGCAGATTCTATAGACATGAATTGCTTTTTTGTGGTAATTATAAACACGTGTTTTAGGAAGGAGAAGTCACGAGACTTTATGAATTGAGGAATTGTGAGGAATTGTTGTTATGACTTAGTGTCACAGGCTTTTATATAAAGACTGAAATGGCTCTCCCTGTCCAGATGGCTGCTCCCATCTCATCCCTACCTTCCAGTCCCTTTTGTGTGCAGGTGTCAGTGCAATTACATTTCCTGACACCTGATAGCTACGTTTTGCTGTGGTTTACAGATCACAGATTTTTCAGTGGATACAGTGAAAATGGTAGGGAAGTGCAAGAAGCAACTTCATTTATATTAAAAGTTTGCATTTTAGATATAAGGAAAATTCTGTTGCTTTGAATGTACTGTGTTATGTGAAGCAGGAAAGCAAAGAATAATGAGAAAGACTTTCTAATAGTGAACATGTGGCATGTGTTATTTCTGTACCATAGAGAAGGGACTCTCCATCATGCAATAGTAGCAGTTTGAGAAGATCAGGGTGTTATAAGAAGGATTCTAGAAAAAATAATAACTGCTGGACTACAGCTCTGATGTTTGGGGTTGTGCAGTTTGAACAATCTTGCTAGGTTCATTGCGTTTTTTAATCCCTAGCATTAAGACCTGAGAGAATGAGCTAAGGACTTTACAGAGTCAATCAGCCATCCTGATTTTGTCTTGAAAAAAAGGTAGAAGGATGCATCTGGGATTTTGCTTCATTTGGCTGACTAATTCTCTCCCTGTTTCATTGACTAATTTGGTAGTTCGTCTTATAACTCATTCTAGTCTCTTATACCTCTTCCTAGCTTCTTGTTTGGGCATTGGTCTCATAGTATCTCCTATCTTCACATTTTTGTAAATGCTAAAATTCACTGCAACATGCAGTTTTTTTATACTTCATTTTGAGGGTGTGATATGGTAGCATTCCAGCACTGGGTAAAAAGATTGTACAAAAAAGAAAACCACAAATATTTACAGCAAAGCTCTGCTTTCTTATTTGGTACAGATTTCTTGACCCTGTGACACACCAGAGAAGACATCCTTCTTCAGATTCTGGCTGCCATTTCTTTGCAGTTGTACTCTAATATGAATTTTTGAAAAGATTGCATGAACAATGGCTAAACTTCTCTTGGCTACTTTGCCGCTGAAAATTTTCCTTCATTACAAAACTTCCAATTTAGTTTTGGTTCATAAATGCCCCAGAGTATCAACTAAATGGTTGCTTGATGCAGCTGTATGTGTTAACTATATATGAAGTTCAAGAATGTTACATTTTTAATGGGATAAAATATTCTTATATCAGAAAGAAAATTTCTCCTTATAGCAGAAAGGAAACAAGTACCTTACTTTCATTTATAGTATGATAGCCTACAAGAGTTGGGAAGAAATTTTTCTTCCCTTATGTAATTATCTAGTTNGAAAGGGGATTTGATTTCCACTGAAATCTCAGGTGCTAGCCTCTGTAGGAAATATGATGATGACTAGATTAGATGAAGTAGCAGTCTACGTTAGGATGGAGACACCGATTATTCATAGGTTTTAAGACCCAGAAGGGACCATTATGATAATTTAGCCTGACCTCTTGTATAACATAAGCCTTATAATTTCACACAGTAATTCTTGTGCTGAGCTCCCAACACATTCCCATGCATTAGTAAACCAGTCCTGAAGCCTTACTTTGGCACAGAACAGAACGCGGAAGTCACTAAGACAGAAGAATATTTTATTCCTTTCACTGTCCTACTGGAAAGAATGATAATTTCACCTGAGTACATAAGAAAGGACAGTCATTAAAGGTTTTAAGAGCACAGGTTCATATTTATAGCCTGAAATTTGAATACCATTATATTCTGAAACATAGTAGTTTAACATAGCAGTTAAAATAAAATAAATACAGTAGTTTATGTTAAGCTAATGATGAAAATTATGGACTATTATAGCTTCGACTAACTGGGTATGACGGACTACTATTTCTGAAATTTTTTTTTCTGCATCACCTTTAGGACCATCAAGGCAGCCAGGGCACAGCTGCTATAAATCTCCAGGTTTATATGGTGATGGAGGAGGCAATGGGCTGCAAAATGCTTTTCTCTTCTATGTTTCTAAATCCATGTTAGTCCACTTATAGTTATAATGCAGTTTAGTCTTCATTGAAATGCTAGAATATAAATGAAGAGTAAAAAGGCCATATTCTCGGGTTCAGGTGGATCAGATCAGTGATCAATTTGCACATAATTACTTCTGTTTATACTTCTGTACATAAGGTTCTTAAAAAGAATTGGGTGAGGAGGGGATGTGGGAAAATCTGTTTTTCTTGTCATCTATCCTAGATGGAGTTGTTTTGTTTTTTGGTTTGGTTCAAGTTTTATCCTATGTGTTGTTTTGCCTGGAAAGTAAACCTCCACTGATTGTTTTCCTTTTCACTTAACATTCAGTTTCCTTCCTATTTCTCAGGTGCTTGTGTTCTCTATAAGTATGTGTTTTTAGATATTTGCATCAGGGAATGTATGCCTTTTTTTTCTGCTTGTACTACTTTTTATTTAAAGTGTATGGAAAATATTACAGTGTGTTCACAATGCACCATTTTCTTCAAAATGTGTAATATAGTTAAGTATTAAAATACCTTTTGACCAATCTACTCATGTAGAGATCTCCAAAATGTTCTGACTGTATGACCTGAGATGCTAATGCCAGAATAAAGCGCAAAAGAGAAAAAGGAAATATATATGTGGAAATACATAAAAATATATATTTTTATTTATTTTTCTGCTTCTTGGTTGGCTATTAGAGAAACTACACCACCTAACTTGAGGAAAAGAATAGGATTTAATCTGCTGCATCATTAGTTCTGAATATCTTCCTTTTCCTCTGCTGATACATACCTATTTTTCAAATGCACCAGGACAGTTTGAACTTCATTCAAACATGAAAAAATTAGAGACATGGCAGATTGACACAGTCCTGACACAGTCCTGACACCTATACTTCTCTAGCATAAAAATTTCTAAGTATGAATAAATTCACTGTGTGTGACCAAGCTGTAAGTGTGTCTGCAGATATGATAGCTGAGAGTCATCAAGTTTGGAGATGATGCAAAACTTTAGGCTCTATGAATTTTTTTTTTAGGAAATAGACTGCTCTTTGAAACAGGGCTTCTCAGCTTACAAGCTGAGTGCCTCAGGCAGCTTGCCAAGAGAACTTGTGATCATTAACTTCCAAAAATTTGTTTTCTGAGAAGTGTTGAACTCTGATCTAGGCCATACTGGAGATATCAGTGATATCAGTGATATCTTCTCTTGATTACTTTCTCTCCTGGATCATTGCTCAACTCCTTCACATTTTTGAACAAACACAGAGCAAATGAAATGTATATGAATTCTGCCATGCATCTTTGAATGAAGGGAATTCTTCTATTAACTAGACTAAAATTACACCAGCAGGCACAGAACTGGAAAATGTAATTTAATGAGAATAGGACTTGGGAATAAGACCCAGAAGGACGAGTATTTTCCATTGATGCCAATTACAATGTAATTACTAACTTCAGAATAATTTTTTTCTTATTTTTATATTTTTTCATTATTCTTAATTCACATAAAGATAAGCACAAAGCAAATGCTGACTGCAATTACTCTTGCCACCTAAAATTATGGTACCTTATCATCAAGATATTATTTCTATTTTTTTCCTGGTTTTTCTAATTTTGCTATTCCTGATAGAAGTAGCCACAAGGGAAAGCAATCACTCACTTTGGTGACGGTATTTCTTTATTATTTCCTCAACTGCTGTTCTTATCTCTGAAAAGAAACCCTGTTATGTTTTTTATGTCCAAGAAACATGACATTTTGTTGTTATTTTAGCATATATTTTTGTTCTTGAGTTTGATTTTTAAGAATATATAGAAATTATATTTGTTCTATAGCTACCTCAGCCAGCTAACATATATAAGCAACCTACAACATTAGAAATAAAGAAGTCAGAATTCTGCTTTCATCTTTGCTGACTCTTAAGCTCAGAATGAAATGTGAAGATATCTGTGAAACTGTAGCCTCTTTCTGGATTTAACATGGAAGCATATAAAACCAGGATGCATCAGCTACCTAGAACTATAAATAAGCCTAATTCCCACTAGTTTTTGCATCCTAATTCTTCAGCAATGAGTTTATATATAATAAGAAATATATTTGCTTAGAATAAAAAACCCTCCTCATCCTATCTCACACACAATCAAACCTTCCCCAAGCAGACTATAACTTAACCTCTAAAAAGGAACCAGATATCTCTAGTCTGATGCTTTTGGAAAAACACAATTATGAGCCAAATAATTTCAATTTTGTCCTCACTCTTATAATCTGCGCAGGGCTAGCTACGAAAACGAAATACCAGTGTGCTGAGACAAGGAAACTGAGGACAGCCTGTATGTTTCAAGGTATTTCCTACAATACCCTATAATTAGGCTCCTGTTGACACATTGTCTTTCAGTGATGATTCTCATTTTGAAATGAAACAGTCAAAACTATGATGATCCAAAGGAGCATTGGGCTTCTTTAATGATGGGAAAGAAATCTTCATTTTTAAATTTTTTTAAATGTCTCTATCACCAGAAAGAGCCATCTTCTGTGTGCTTGCATTTTCCATGTGTCACGAGTTTACTCAGAACATTCATTGTAGCAGATGGCTGAGGACCTTAAACTGCCTGATATGAGTTATTAAAGGTCAGTCTGGACTACGACACCAAAAGCCAAATGATAAAAAGTGTGATAGCACTGGAAGAAAAAGAGAGATATAATGTGTATAATATAGATACATTCTTATGAAAATGTGACCAAATAAAATTAATTGAAACTGGTTAGTGCAAGAATAAGAGAAAATGGGGTGGAAATTTCAGCCTTCAATGATCAGAAAAATTGTAGTTTTCCAGAAGCATAGGCTAAATTTATTTTTTTATCCTTCAAATTGATTTAACAATAAAAATTTTAAAGAGTGGATAGAAAAGGAACATGAAAGATGCATAAAATTTCAAAGTTATTTTTTTCGTAATTTGTTCAAAACCAGTTTCCTCTTAGTTTAATTACACTTTGAAATCTAAAACTTTGTAAGTAATATAACATCCATATTTAGGCACCATGGATCACCTTCTGTTGGGGAAATGTGAATTTTAAATCATACACTTTATTGTAAAATATCCTAATTCGTTTAATGTGTTTTTATCTCTTACAATCATATCAAGCCTGATTCAATTAGCTCAGTGGTGACTCCCTAGTTTTACTGCAGTAGGATTTTTCTATTTGGCATATCTGATATGCAGAGGAGTTGCCTCCTGTCATTTCATTCAGAGAGGGATGGAAACATTAATTTTCTAGGGAGGAAATCTTTGTCTGCTGTTTTATTAGTAATATGACTCCAAATCATCTTACAGGTGTTTTTCAGTGGTGGGGTTAGACTCCATCTCAATCTGATAAGGAGTTCCTAATAAGAGGAAATTGGGTCAGTACTTGCAGAAAAAACTAAGTGCCATATGTTCTGACTCTTCATAATGATCATTAAATCCCAAAAGGACATCTACACAATACATGCAATTTTGAGAAAATAAAGAAAGTCTTCATGAGCAGTTACAGTTTTCTGAGAGCTAATTAGGATCAAGATATTAGGTACTCTTGTTAATATGAGAAGAGTAAAAAAACCAAACATGCCTTAAACAGAGAATTCTGCAAACTGATCCCTTCTACCAACCTTGAAAGATTATTTTTATGTATGAACATAACTAAATACAAAACAAATTGGTGTATTCTAAAAGATAATTTGGAAAAAAAAGAGAATTATTGTCCCATGTAATTTACTTGCGTTCCTCTGTTTATAAACATTTTGTTTTAAAATTTTTTAAAAAAACTACTTTTATTTTTAGACTAGAGTTTTCCAAATCTCACAGATTATATTTACAAGCAACGTGATATAAATTGTCCAGACACTGTAAGCCATTTATTACTTCTTACTATCTAAATCTGAAGAATGAAATATTCCAAGCATCTTATCATTTCATATTCACTTTAATTTATGCAATTATAAACCACAAATGTATCAACACTGGAGACAGTGTGAGATTTTATACCAGGTTTTAATGTTACACAGATCTGTGATCAGATACTGGTGCCTTTTAGCAGCCTATCTATGAAAAAGAGAATCACTATTCTCATGTGACTCACCCTTAACCACAGCCAGTGTTCATCCAGTGTGTTTTATATGATGTTTGTATGCAGGTTACAGTTTAATTTTAAAAGAAGTATTGGAACTCGGTGCTTTGAAACATTATTTGGGTTTGCTCTTTATATCGATAACTGCAAAATGGCACTTTATTTCAGTCTAGTAACAATATATAAAGGAGTAGAAAGAAAGTGAAAAATACACTGTTAGGGAAATTCAATTATTCTGAATTCTTCAAAGCAGCACAAAATGGTGCATTTTGGAAATTTTTTTAATATAGGTAAATACAAACCTTGGGAATATTTTTCTTTTTAGACTGCAGTGAAGCACTGACTGCAAATGTGTCATGAATATATGAAGTAAAATTTACTAACACAAGCACTGAAAAATCCTAGCTATACTATGGAAAATAAACAGTTAACTATGTTAACACATTTTGGAACGGTAAAAGCTAACATAGATGCTTAAATTCAGAGCAAATAACTCAGAAGCATAAGAGAACATAGTAGTCCTCTGAAAGAGAAACCTTCCTGTTTTTTAGGAAGACACATTTTTCTGCTGCAAAATAAAACATGTATTCTGAAGAAATATGATGGCGCTACTTGTCTCTGATTTATCTTAGTATAAAAACCACTATCCAGAGAGAGATTTATTAACCGAAGAATTGCATTTTCTCACCCCTTATTAGTTCTTCGGCCAATTTAAAGTTTATAGCCTTCAGGAAAGTGCAGTGTATATGTAAGTCAGGATGATCCAGTGGTGCCATTACTATTTCTACATAGATCATTACCTCTTTCTAGTTTAGATTAAAATTTTGAAAACATTTTGGTTAGAATTGGGTGTTATGCAAAAAATTTTTTAGAGTTTTTATATTCTCACCACCACTGAAAAATCAAGCAGTTTATTGAGGTGTTGTCCTGGTTTCAGCTAGGGTAGAGCAAATATCTTCTCAGTAGGTGTTAAAATGCTGTGGTTTGGATTCAGAATGAGAATGGTGTTGATAACACCCTGATGTTTGGGTTTTTTCAAAGGCTTGTTTTTCCTAAGTCAGGGACTTTCTTCCTTTGTCTCATGTTCTGCCAGTGAGAAAGTATGCAAAAAAACTTCCCAAAATCCCAAGACTAACTATAAAGGAGCATAGCCAAGACAGGTGATTGGAACTGACCAAAGGAATATTCCACACCACAGAAGTCATGCCCAGGATATAAACTGGTGGGGGGTTACCTGGAAGCACAGCAGGTCTGGGCTGGGGAAGGGGGATCCAGCATCAGTCAGAGGGTGGTGACCAACTGCATTATGCATCACCTGTTTCCTTTTTATTATCATTATCATTATTTACCATTATTATTGCATTTTGCATTAGTATCAATCACGAAACTGTTTTTATCTGAACATATAAGTTTTTCTTCAGATCTCCTCCTCATTTCACTAGGGTGGGGGGCAAGAGAAGAAGGGGGTTGAGTGAGAGGCTGTGTGGTGTTTCATCTCCAGCTGGACTTAAACAATGATAGATCTTTAGCAGTGAAGTGTTTAATTTTAAGTTTGAGGAAACTGGGATTGTATTTATGGTGTCTAGGACCCCTTGGAAGAGAACTTAGATCTTGTTAGTTCTAAGAAAACAAGAAACAGGAAACAAGATAACTAAAAACTTTTGACTGTGGAGGTCTGGCTTTGGTTCATTCCCAGCACTGTTTTTTATGACTGCATTAGGGAGAGGCCTAAAGACAGATTGCTATTTCATTTGCTCAATTATATGTGCGTGTAGAGAAGAAAATAATGTACTTCCAGCACTCCAGGAAAACTGTCAATTCCTGTGCAAAAACTATAGGCAAACCTCAGAGTTCCCTTAAACTTTGAAGGTTTCAGCCTGTGAAGAACCATGGAATTACTATCTCTTTCTAAATAAACCCCTTTTTTTTCTAAAAACAGCAGTAGTGTAAAGCATGGTTTATTCCTGTACTGGAGAAGAGAAGCCTGATCATTACAGTATGCAACTTAGCAAAAGGGCTAGAGACGTAGCAGGAGATTTGCTGCTTTAAAAACAGCCACTGCACTGTAGGGGAGAAAACTTTATCAATACTGGTATGTTTACTAAATTCCAAAATTTGTTCAAGAGAACAACAGTTGCAATAAGATCATCACAATTTACTCAAAGTATCTGTCTGTTCACCTACTGTGGAACATTATTATCACAGAATCATAGCATAGTTTATATTGGAAGGGATCTTAAAGATCACCTAGTTTTCAAATCCTCTGTCATGGGAAGGGAGACTTTCCACTAGATCAGGTTTCTCAAAGCCACATCCCATTTTTCTCTGGTAACCAGTGATAAGATCAAAGGGAACAGCATAAGCTGTGTCAGGGGATACATACTGGATTTTTAGAAAAGATTATTCACACAGAGGGTAGTGGGGCTCTTGAACAGGCTCCCCAGGGAAGGGGTCAGAGATCAAGAAAAGTTTTCAGGCACATGGTGAAAATCTTGGGGTTGTTCTATACAAGGTCAGGAGTTGGACTCAGTGATCCTTGTGAGTCTCTTTCAACTCAGGACACTCCATGATTCTATAATACAATCTGGCCTTGATCACTCCCCAGAACTGGTCAAGAAGACTTCTTTGGGCCAAGCAGTTCCATTCTCACAGTAAAGAATTTCTTTTTAATATCTAATCTAAACCTACTCTCTTCCAATTAAAAAGCATTCCCTCTTGCCCTATTACTACATGTTCTTGCAAAAAGTCCCTCTCCAGGTTCTCCTTTAGGACCTTGCTAAATACCTGTTGGGAGCCTAGTATAAGGTGGAACCAGGCAGAAAACCCTCCACGCTCTCAGTCTAGATAGGTTCTCCAGCCTTCTGATCATCTTCATGGCCTCCTCTGGATCTGATCTAACAAGTCTGGGTTCTTACACTGAGTGCCCCAGCTCTGGATGCAGTGCTCCAGGTGGNACCTCTCAAGCCTATCAAGATTCTTCTGGATGGCATCCCTTCCCTCGAGTGTGTGAACTGCCCCACACAGTTTGGTGTTGTCTGCAGACTTGCAAAGGCTGCACTCCCTCCCACTGTCCTTCTCACCAATAAATAAAACAGCACCAATCTCCATATTGACTTGGAAGAATGGTACTTGTCCTCGGCCTCCACTTGGACATCAGGTCACTGATCATATCTCTTTAAGTGCAATCATCCATCCAATTCCACTTCTATGATGTCCATACATCAAATCTATTCCCTCCAGTTTAGAGAAAAGGATACTGTGTGGGACAGCGTCAAATACCCAAGTGCAACTAGATGATGTCTTTTCTCCTGCCTATTAATGCTCCAACTTCATCATAGAGGGCCATCAAATTTATCAAGCATGATTTACCTGTTAGTGAAGTCATGCTGGCTGTCACAAATCACCTCCTTATATTCCACGTGTCTTAGCACAGTTTTCAGGAATATCTCCTCCATGATCTTGCTTGGGTCTGGGGTGACACTGACCTGTAGTTTCCCATGTCTGTCTTTTCTCTCTTGACAGGATGAACTTTCTCTGACTATGAGCAATTCTTGTTCTTTGGAATAAACTGATGTTAGCCACAGCTTCTGCAGTGGATTTGAACTTAATCTGCATGTTGCATCTCTATTGTATTGCCGTGATTAATTTAAAAACAAATGCTTTTGAGCATGGCTGTCTTTTGAGCATGGCTTTCACAATAGGATGGACAGCCAGATAACGGAAGCACTTCAGCGCTGGATTTTTATGGCTTATATCTGGAAGGAAAAATGGCTAAAAGCATTAGTCTCTTTGCTATTCAGAGTTTTGACTGCTTTAGCTAGGGGGGCTGGATTCATGATCCATTTACTGTTTCCTGTCCAGCATCTAGTTGGTGCATTATGTTCCATGTCTCATTTCATTAGCTGAGCCCTACATGATGTCAATTGAGAAAAGCAGTAGCTGTACATTATAAAATCCTTGTAATGGTATGACAATGACAGTATTATAGTGGTCTTTTTCTTGGTTCCAATGTACATTTTACCATTAAATTTCATTCCTTTGGCTCAGATGCAGTGATAGAAATAGATTCAGCTATACCCCAGCAGGAGTTGTAAAATTTTCCTTGAAACGTTACATAAGGGAACACTTGATAGATGGAAAATACTGATATTGCTTTCAGTTCACCAAATGTAGAATAGTAATCTTGGTAACCAGCCTGACAACATCATAGACATTCACTTCCCTTTGGGAAAAGAAAAAAAAAGGCGGGGGAAGGGAGGGGATGGGAAGGCAAAACAAACACTATCTTCATAAAATAGAAATTATAAATTGTCAGAATACATTTTTATTTAGCCCTAATGTCAGAGACAAAATTTTTGATGAGGGTAAATTCACGGAAGTCTTATGAGAGATGTGGTAACATCTAGGTTTGGAAGAATTAGTGCAATGCAACTGGGAAGATTCAAAAGTAGGAAGGCAGCGTGTTTTGTAAGAATTGGATGCTCATTCCCAGTTGGATTGTACTTAGACTGCATAGTTACAAAAAGCAATTGTGAAATTTACATCTTACTTCATGCCCAAATTTATGTAAAGATATAAGATGAGAATTTGTTGTACAAAGCAAATATTCATTGACTTAACAACTACTTCCAATAATCAGAAAAAAAAATTACACAAGTCTGAAAGAAGAGAGAGAATAATTGGGACCAAACTTTCACTGCCTATACCCAGAGTGCTCCACTCTTGTGCAGGGTTCTACATTTGCTAATCTTGTGTAGGTAAAATGAGACCATAGATAGGACTGCTGGGCAGTTGTCTGTGGATATGTACTTGAAGGCTTCATGAGACACTGCAGCTACAAGTGCATTTTCTACAAACCAAATCCAAACCTTTGTGAGATTTACTAGAGACAGAGCATAGAAGTATCTGCTTAGAGCTAAAAAAATTTTGACTCTGAAAGGCCAGCTTCAATTCCCTGTAGATTTTTTGTCAGTCCTTTATCTCATGAACTGGTATTTTCTAAATTCACACGCACAAAGTAACAATTTTGCTCCAAGTAAGACAGGTGGGACCTCTGTGTGTGTGTGTGTGAGTGTGTATGTATATAGTTCTCACTATATGAAAAGAAACCAAATATTTTCAGAGAAATACACAGTAGTATGAAGTGCATTGCTCGGAGAAGGAGACACTCTGGAAACAGCTATCTGAAGAAAAGAAAAGTAAAACTAGACTGCACACTTTGCAGCATTAAATGCATACTGTCCTGTATTAAAAAGGATAAATGTATAAACTCTCTATTTTTATAAAGTGTTGTGATAAGGAAATATTTTTGTACACATCACAACAAGGCTTGCTTACTTTATCATATCATTAGTGATAAAAAACAATGTATTCCTAAGGAGTTCACCCCACAAAACCCTGCTCATTAAATCCTTTTAATACCTCACATTTTTCAGTGCTTTTCATTTAAAAAAGGAATGGAGTTTCTCTTGTCTCAAAACAGAATAGATACACACTATCATTCATTTCTATTTTTCCTTCTCAGTTTTCTGTATTGATAGCTCAGCACAGATTTCCATGATTACTGGAATACAAAACCTTTTCTCCAGTCTTCTCATTCCATGGCATGACTCCTTTTAGTTTTGCTGCTTGTTGATATGCCTCAATCAAGTCCCTGATTCTTTACACAAATATCACAGTCTTTTTTTTGTCTGGACTGGTGCTCATGAGAATCACAGAAGCAACTGAAATTATTCTATACCATTGTATACTTTACTAACCTTTGAGGCTGCCAAAAGAAATTGGAGAACTGTGCTTGTGCTAGGGTCTTTAGCTATTTTCTGATATTAATAGTCATCCAGAAGCATATTGTTACAGAAGGTAAACTCCTAACATAAGAAAAGAGTCCACAGGTCTTCTGGAAAGGTATTAAATATAGACAAGAAATGAAAAACTGTTGAGTATAGTCTTGAAGATCCTGAAAACTGAAACTGCTATTAGTATATGGTTCATTCCTAAAGAATGTTTATATCTGGAAAAGAAAATATGTTTGCATTACAGAATATATTGTCAATATACTATTTGTTAAAAGAGGGTATGCATTTCTCCCTTCCAATGCATTTATTAAGAAAACATTCTTAACTGTATAGTGTTTTGTAAAAATAGTGGACAAATGAAGATTTAAGAACATTTAGTTGCCTTGTTGCCATGGTTACCAAGAGTAATTGACACTGATTGCTGAATACAGTAAAATAGAAACAGAATGTACCATTTTAAAGAGGGTACATATAGAAAATTTAGAAGCAAATTAACACTTAAGAAAAGAACAACAGCACAATTTATTTTCAACTGAGTTCCCTACTTGATATAGTTTTGTGCACAAAGCAGATATTAAATTTGACAGGGTGATGAAAAAAACCCCTCCATCATTTGGAAGTGGTTTTAAATAATATCTCTTCAGTTCTGTAGATGGAACTGCATGTATGTGTGTCTTTGTGAATGTGCAGACATGAATATCTGTTGTAGGGCAGCGGACAAATAGTGTCCTTTATTCCAGATACTGATAATAGCATACAATTTCATCTATACTGTGTGTGGTAAAATGCTTAGTTATTATTCTAGATTATAGACAATTTAGGAAGTCAGGTTTTCTGTTTCCAGAGTTCTGCTCCATGCCGTAATTTCAGATGAAATAAGGTGTGTTGCTTAGTATAATAGAAACAAACAAATTGGGAGTTGTATGTCTTCACACACAATAAATTTGAATATCATAAAAAATACACTTAAGATTTTGAGCAACTAGAACAGAGAATATATCTGGTTTTTTATAAAAACAACATTGTGCTTAGCCTCTAGAATTTATGCATAATAATACAAGTTAGAGTTGATTGTGCTTTAAGGTTAGGAGATGGACAGGTGCGATGAACTTACAGCTCATTTATCCATGATTTTCTTCCACTAGAAAAGGTTTCATAAGAAGCAATTACACAGGAAGATTGAATGTAGGAAATTGTGAGATTGTTTAATACTCTGTTAGTGCAGAAGGTGGATTTCTACAGCAATGTACTTTTTCATGAACTGTTAATCACCTTGCAACGCTTACAGGCTACAAAGAAATATTATATACAATGACTTTCGCTAAGGAAATAGAGGTAGATTTTTTAAGTATGTGTGATGGATTTGAGACACTGAATGCCATAATTTTCAAAAATCTCAGGTCCTCTTGAAGTTAACTTCTTAATGCTTGCTGGTTACTGGGCAGTTTTCAAAATCTGGTTTCTTACTTGGTTGCCCAAAATTGGACTACATCATTAGCAGATATAAAAGTTACATTCTCAGAGTTCTATTGAACCACAAACATAATCTAATTTACTATTGGACTGTGCCATTTTCTCTTGGTAACTCACACAGGCAATTTAGTCGGCAGCCAGTTTAAAATGTTCTCTTGGCAAAATATTTGAAATGCTCACCAATACCAGATGAAAAATTTTCTTTTCAGTAAAAATCAGCTACTCAAAGCACAAAAACAACCTGGCTGCAACTTGACACTAGTAAAAAAGAAAGATTTCACCAAACCCAGGGACTTTCTTATGAGATCTCAGTGAAATGACTAGAATTGAAATTATGAATTTTTGTGTCAGTGAATAAAAAAATAATGATCATTAAGACACCTCTATGGTAACAACCTTGACTTACAGTAGCAACATTTTCAGGGGGTTGAATCAGAACTCTCTTAGGCCCAGATTGTTTTGATCAAAGCCTTCCCAAGCTTTGGGACTGCAATTCTTTGCATTGTCTCTTTTGGCTTTCAGTACAATTCTATCATTTCTCAGAATTCAGGTGAACCTTACTCACATATTTCTTTATGCAACAGTACTGAGTAGGAGACATCACAGCACTGTGTATATATCCATTTTTAGGCTGAGATCAAAGGAATATCTTTGAAAATTAGGGAAAGGGATGGATGGACTAGTTTTGTCTCTAAACCAGCCTAATGAAGCAATGGATTCAGAGCCGGGAAAGCACTCTTGCCTGAGCCTCATGAGGTACTTAGATAAGTAA